>CAWUFW010003054.1:0-567500 GCA_963921515.1 Calotriton arnoldi | reverse complement strand
GAAACAGACACTATAAAATGATAGACAACCATTAGCTTGACGAGGAGTTGCAACCAATATTATTAAATAAATTAACATCACTCCTACTTTTCCAACAATGTGAGAACTTGTTTGGTCAGAGTCATCATTTTGTCAAAACGGACTACAGTCATTTCTTTTACATAGGTCTGAGTGACAATACCTTTAAGGATTTACTGAAAATACTCAAGTTTCACAAGTACACTTTTATGCTGAAGATACATAACCACAGTCAGCCAACGTTAAGAGACTTCTCTCAGAGTCTGTGATGGCACACATTAATTTTAAGAGGTTGTGCATCACCTAAAATGTGATCTGAGATAAAGACTTTGTAATCTGCAAAATCCACAGGTGCATTTCAGGAAGGGATTCAATATGTAAACTATTGATTATACTCAAAGCAAATAAACAGCTGTGTTTAGCATTTTCTTAGTAATTCCAGAGACTCAGAGTAATTAAAAGGGAAGAACATATTTGGAACTTTCAGAAACAAATATACATACATTTTTAGTGCCCTACTCCTAAACCACCTGGCAATGTTTCTCCCCAACAAGTCCAGCGCTCTTAAATACATATAGGGGTGCCTTCAATACCAATTTATCATGTAAAGAAACTCTGCTTGCAAGGAATATCCCAGTAACCATACATAAATGCATATTGAGAGGAAATGGGGTGTATTATATTGTGTAGTTGTGTGACCTCATCGTGTAATACACTACAAACCCCTTTAGGACCAGTCACCAATTTCTAAAAATAGAGTATATTTTTTATGGACACCAAAACGAAAAGATCCATCGGAGGCTTCTGGAGATTTTTACAAGAAAAAAAGAAATCAAGATTTTTCACTTAGCCGCAAACCAGCATTGTCAAATTCAATGAATTTGACACTTAAAAACGTTTTCAGTGATTTTGTTTTTTAGAATTTTCTTTATTGTTTTCATTAAACATTAAACAATCAACATTCTCTTACAGTCATATACAGGATATCCAATGTATTACCTCATCTATTACAGCTTAACTATCTTTTTGCTACGTAGTTAGGTCCACTTTGCACGCTGTGCTCCATAATTGTAGAGAGCATGAACTCAAACTCCCAATTCTCCCCCCTCCCCCTATACCAGCTTCCTCTGTTCAATATTTTGTTAGGTACTTTAGGTGCCTTTTTTTTGGGGTGTTTTTGATAATCAACATTCCGTTAATTCGCCGACTCCCGCCCCATTAGTTCGGTTTCTTACTGATTATCACTAGCTTGCTCTTCTGGTCTTTGGCTACCCTCCGTTTCCTGTCGCTCCCCCTCATATATATCTTGTGTGGGTGGGGTTAGTCCTACTACCTCTTGAATCATCATCCCCCAAGTTTGCAGCACCTCTGGAAGCTTCTCGTCTAGTTTTCCTCATGTGTTCCTCCTCTGCCGTTGCCCATTCCTTAAGATCTGCCCTCCACTTATCTATAGCTGGGCCCTATGGGGTTAGCCAATGTATTGCTATTTGCCTCTTGGCTATCGTGAGTCCCAGTATCAGAAAACATCTACTAGTTTTACGTTTTGGATTCTGGGTATCAGTACCAAGAGACAACTTCCTATTTCTAGTGCTACCGTCCACCCTGTCACCCTGCTAAGTTGGTCTATTATTTCGGTCCAGTATTCTTGTATTTTAGGGCATTGCCATACCATATGTACAAAATCAGCCTGCGTGTATTGACACCTGGGACATCTTGGGTCTCGCGTTGTGTTTATAGTGTGCAGTCACCTAGGGGAGAGGTACGTCATGTGTACAATGTTGTATTGAATCTGCTTAAACCTAGCACATATTGAGACTTTACGGACTTCCTCGTGTATTTTTTTCCAATCTGCTGGTGTCAGCGGCTGTTCGCTGGCAGCTTGCACCCTCTCTTCTATCCTAAGGGGCTTGCCTTGTTTATCCTCCCTCAATGCTCTATATAAGTGGGTTACAAATTTTCGCCCCCCTGCCATTGTGATCATAGTGATTAAGGTTTGTGAGTGTTCTGGGGTTTCTGGGAATGTTGGCCAGAGCTGTCGGGCCGTGGCTGCTATCTCTGCGTACTGCAAGAATTGTCCTTCGCCTAGCGCAAATGTTTCCATTGTGTCTTGGTATGTTTTGAACCTGCATTCAGGATATAGGTCTGCCAACATTAGGCAGTCCCCGTCTTTCCATTTCTCGACCGTCATTGCCTGCGCTACCTGGGCAAACTGTGATATGGTCCAGATATCTGCGTCTGGTGCGTAGGGCACTCTTAATGCCAGTTCTTACCATCCTGTCCCATATTCTGGCCATTAGCCGTATAAGAGGAGGGTACGCTTCATGTATGTCCCTTCCTTTCATAAGCAGGGCCTCCAGATGCTCTCTGCCATAGGTGCCTGTGAGTAGGGTTGTCTCCCAGGAGGGGTCTGTGTCTAGCCATGGTATTGCATGCTGTAACTGTGACGCTAGGTAATATAGCTCCAGGTCCGGGATCTCTAATCCCCCTCTATCCCACTGCATTTTCATTACCTCTAGACCTACTCTGCAGTGCTTCCCGTTCCACAACAGCAGTGTTAGTAGAGCGTCCAATACCTTAAACACTGCGCGGAATTTCATAGAAGGACCCCTGCATAACAGAGGCATCTAGGTAGGACCACCATTTTAATCAGGGCTACTTTGCCCATCAGGGACAATTTCAGTGTGTTCCAAAACTGTACACTTCCGTGTAATCTCTTTACTATCCTTCCCATATTCAGTTCGTAAAAACGATCTTCCTCCCTGGTAATGTGTATACCTAGGTACTGGACAGTTTCTAGTGCCCAGGGGAGCTCTAACTGTGGGAGCGGGGATGTCGCACTTCCTTCCACTCGTCCTATCAGGTACAGCTGAGATTTAGCCTTATTGATTCGCAGACCCGAGGCTTCCCCGAATTTTTCCAGGGCACGGATTAATATTGGGGTAGAGTGCGTCGGGTGGCTTAGGTACACTACAGCGTCGTCCGCATAGAGTGACACTACATGTTCCGTCTCTCCGATTTTTATGCTGTGTCCCTTCAGTAATGATCTTATGTAACATGCCAGTGGCTCCATTGCTATGGCGAATATTAGTTGTGAGTGCGGACAGCCCTGCCGCGTCCCTCTGTGGAGCGTCATACTTTCAGACACATATTTTCCTGTACGAACCCTAGCTGTTGGCTTTGTGTAATATAGTTTTACCCATTTGATAAATTGTGGGCCCAGGCCCATTTTATGCAATACTAGCCAGATATATTCCCATCTAACAGAGTTGAACTCTTGTTTGATGTCTAGAAAGGCCAGAGCGCATTCTTCTGAATCCGCGTCCAAGGTCTGCATAACATGTGCGAGCCTGCGGATATTCCTTAGGGTATTTCTGCGGGGTATAAACCTCGACTGGTCATCGTGTATGAGTTGGGGAAGATATGGGAGCAGTCTACTTGCTAAGACATGGCTTATGAGCTTCAGATCCACATTCAGCATGGATATTGGTCTGTATGAGTTCGGTATCGCCGGGTCCTTCCCGGGTTTAGGGATTACTACTATGAGCGCTTCCCGCATTGAACTCGGTAGCTCTTTCTTCTCCCATGCCTCTGCAAGTACCTCTAGCATTCTATCAGCTACCATTCCCGGGTATTGTTTATAGATTTCAGCCGTGAGGCCGTCTGTGCCCGGTGACTTAGCTGTTTTCATGTGCATGATCGCAGTCTTTAATTCTGTCTTGGTCATTGGTGCCCAGAGGGCTTCCTGGGCTTCTAGGTCTAATCTAGGCGTTTCAATCCCTTTCAGGTAGGTTTCTATGTTCAGGGTGTGTGCAGCATTTTGGGGTTCTGTATATACTTTTTTTAGGTGTGCTGCAAATATTGCGTTAATTTGGTGTTGCTTATAGACCAGTTTATTCTGTCCATCAACTATCACCAGTATTGGTTTGGGTTGCGTTTCCATTTTAATCAGGCGCGCCAGTAGACGGACAGTTTTATCCCCCTCTGTGTACCATCGTCTTCTACTTTTATTTCTATTGTATTTATCCAGCCTGTCCCACAGTTCCCCGACCTTTTGTCGTTGCTCTGTCCATTTCCGGGGGCCCTCTACTTCTGTGGGGAGTGCAGCTTCTAGTTTGCTAAGTTCTCTCTCTTGGCTCTGTAGGTTTCATTCTATCACTTTCTTCACCCCCACCTCTGTTGACATGCATACTCCTCTAAGTACCACCTTCATCGCATCCCATTCTACCACCCTAGTGCCGGCTGTCTTCCAATTTATATCAAAATACCCTTTCAATTCAGTTTAAATTGTGGCCTTGTAGACCGAATCTGTAAGTGCTTCAGCATTTATCCTCCATAATGGTATATTTGATCAGGGTTTGCAGAATGCATACTCTATTAGTAGTGGGGAGTCATCAGATAATACCAGGCCATGTATTGCGCTTCCATCACTCTGTGTATGGCCGTTGCCAGCATAAAGAAGTAGTCTAATCGACTTCTGTAGTGGTACCAGTGCCAGTTCGGTCCGTAAAGTTCCATCCACTCCAACCAGGATGCGCCCTGTATCCGGAAATTCTTGTGGAGCGGGTCTCCTCTTTTCTGCATCACGGCACTGACCACGCTGTCATCTGTGTTTGCTCCGCTGCTCCCGCCATCCCTGGTTCTGGTCTGGTCCGGCCAGTCCTCGAGAGTCCATCCAGTCTATTGCATCTTGCAGTGTTTCATGAAAGTGGACTCTACCGTCATATTGCAATCGGAGTCTCGCAGGGAATATCAGGCTATATTTGATATTATGTTACCACAGGCTACGTTGGACTCCTAGAAATCCATTTCAGAGGTCCTGGACTTTTCTGGTGTAATCAGGGAATATTTGAATGGCACGATCTTCATATTGCGGTGGGCCATTAGCACAAATATGCTGTAATATTATGTCTCTGTAATTGAGCAGGCGTGCCATCAGGGCTCTAGGCGGTGATCCCGGACTCGGCCGGGGGCCCCGAGGGCCCGGTAGGCTCTTTCTATAGCAAAAAATTTGGAAAACCTGATATTGTCGAAGGCCGTGCTGATCCAGTTTTCCAAGAATAAGTCCGCTGCCGGCCCTTCAGCTTTTTCGGGAAAACCTATAAACCTAAGGTTGTTCCTCCTCGAACGCCCTTCAGCATCCTCCACTCTGTCTTCCGTACAACTTGACTGGGCTTGTAATGAGGTAACCGTCGTGCGGAGCCACTGGACGTCTTTGCGCAGTGTCACCACCTCCTCTTCAGTATTCGTGACTCTTTCCGCCACCTTCCGAAGATCTAGGCGCAAGTGGTTTATGTCCATCGCCATTGTATCCATCTTCGTCTCCAGTGCCACTCAGGAGTCTCTAATGGCCTCCAATATGTCCACCCTATCCTGTGCCATAGCACCTTGGTTGGTCGTGTCTTCCAGGTCTCTTCTCGGCTGTTCTGTTGGTCCAGGGCCTGGGACTGTATATTGCACAATTTTGTTAGCCTGCCCACCTCTCGATGGCTTATCCTTAACCATTGTCTGACCATGCGTTAGTGTCCTTTTTTTACTTTTCTTTTTTGGGGACTGTACCTTCCCGTGCACGGTTGTGCTCTTAGTCGTACTTCTCTGCCCCGTTTTGTGGTCTGTGCTGCTTTTGGTGACGGGGGAACAGAGGGTTTGGCGGGGAACACACACCCAGGTTCTGTTCGTAGGCTTGCGTTTTCTCTTCTGCGACAAACCTTTGCGGCCCACTCTGGACACTGCTATTCTGAGTCTCACTATCGCTGTTACACTCTCTGCAGCTGTCGGAGTGGGGGGCTTCTGAAATGTTCAAATGCTGTGCACTGCTTAGAGTTCATTTTTTTTTTTTTAAATGTGTTTTTATTGATTTTCAAATTTGTAGTATTCCAATACACTTCAGGTGATACAATTACAGTATATTTGCATTTCAATACAATTATTTCACCTAGACCAAGTTACTAGTGAAACATATCTGAATTAAACATCAATGCATATTAAACATCAATGCATATTAATCAGGCCTGGTATTTTTAGTGTGGATTCGCTAACCTGATGAACATAGGATTAAGCTATTTGCAACACAAGATTGATAGAACAAATAAAATATCACACTGACTCCTACATTTGAAATTATAACATTGAATCATAACAACAAGATGCACTTCTGATATCTGCGGACTACAAGGTCTGTTCGCTTGTCTGCACACAGCGCCTGGATATGTATTAATTGCTCTGTTCCCTATCCCATAGGGTGCCTACTACACAACGAGTGTCTATTATATACTGTGTTAACTGATTTGGACAATAGTCAGTGGAAGGCTTGCGCCCGTTACCCTATACATGTTTCTGGGGTAGGCGCTATTATAGGTCTTATGATCTAATCGTGCTTCCTGGGTCTAGCTCACAATCTGTTTAGGCGAATGGTTAGGCTCCTCAATCTGACTCCGCCAGATTGTGCGGAAATCCGTCAGGATCGCATCCCAGTTCCCCGAGAGTGGCTGTTTACGGATACCTATTGCATCCTCACGACGCAGCGCTACACTCTCCACCTGTGCCCAGCAGAGAAGCGATTGAAACCAGGCTCCTTCTGTGGGGGGGGGGTCAGACGATTTCCAGCGCCGCATGATCAGACGCTTGGCCACTATGAGTCCCAAGTCTATATAACGAGATGTCACTTTGTGCTTACCGGATCTGTGATATAATCCCAGTATGCACACCTCCCAAGACCAACCCAGCGCTCGTTCCGTGCAGTGTGCTAGGGCCGTGGTAACGGCTCTCCAATATGAGTGTATGACCGGGCAGGACCAAATCATGTGAAGTAAGTTGACCCTGGCCTCCCGACATCGCGGACAGCCAGAGTCGGTACGATTAAAATATTTCTTTATTTTGGCCGGTGTTAAGTAGGCTCTGTGCACTATGTAGTATTGGATAAGCCGGAATCTTGTGTTGCGCGGGATTCGGGTGGGACCCTCAAGAATGGCCAACCATTCACGTTCGGTGCAGGGATGCTGAAAATCAGCCTCCCAGTGTACACGTAGGGAGCTCAACTTTGGCGCCGTGTGTGCTCTGAGCGACCCAGCAAACCATTTGACGAGGTGGCGGCCTGTGCACAATTCATGCAAATATTGCACAACTAAGTGTGTGGGCGGGACGTGGCTACGACGCGCTGCAGGATTGCTGCCTGTTGAAGGGGCTCTGCAGGCCAGGCGTCTCTATCCTACAAATCTGCACGAAACCGCGGGTCCTGCTGCTCAAGAGACCCCGCTACCGCAGGCTGAACATGTCAGGAATACACAACTGAAGTTCTAGAAGTGATGCGGACACGAAACATATGAAAATCGCAGCTACGCAGTGTGATCGGCACTGCGGTAGAAGATGGCCGCCGCGCTCCGCAATCCCCGTTAGTTGATTTGCCGGGCCGGGCGCCCATTGCACTGAGAGGACGCCTACCTTCATCCGGAACAGTTGAGGTCTGCTGACGGACAGTGGAGCCGGTGTTCGTGGTGTGTGCACGAGTTGACATGGGTATACTGCAGGCCACCCGTGGAGGGGCAAAAAGTACGCGCCTTTGGGGCGAGGCTGCTTCTGGTGAAAACGGAGGGAAGCCGACGAACGCTGAAGAGGCCGGTCGCGGAAGTGATCCTGCGCTGGTCGGAAGCCGTGTGGACGATCTACGCCGGTGTGCAGTGGAAGGAGCTGCATGGAGGTGTGGTGAGTGGGGCAGGGTAGGTGGTTGGGTTCGGGGCGGGCTGGGCTTTGCCGTGCTGTCCCAGGCCCCTCCCAGTGCTGCATGACTGGGGGGGGCTGGGGTACTGGGGTGAGTGCCCACGCTCCGCCCGCCCTTCAAGGAGCCTTAACCCGCTTGCGAATAGGTGAGGCCTCTGTGCAGACAACGGCGTTGTGCGGAGTGGTGGTGCTGCTGTGAGGCACGGTCGGCTGGCAAGACCCCCCACGCGGTCAATGCGGTGGGAGGGCACTCCGGTTGCACTTGGGCTCGCTAGGCCCCTTCTCTTGCTCTGTGGCCTGCGTGAGGCCTCTCCTGCCTCTTCTTGTGGCTGAAAAGACACCCCCAGCCCCCGGCTCCAGCCTGCACCAGGTCGGGCGCAATTGGCGCATAAACGTAGCATTTCCACGGCATGTTTTTGGCATTTGTGAGGAGGGAAGACACCCATTAAAGTGACGCGCTCCTGAGGCTGGGGCCACAATAGTCTATTCGTCCATCCCCAGGGCTCCGCCAAGAGCTTTCGACTGTGTGGGAGCGGCGCGCCCCCAACACGGACACCGGCTGTCACCTCTTTCGCCCAAGACTTGGGGGCTCTTTGGGAATCCTCCTCCTTCGCCCCCCCCTATGCCATCCTTTCTAATTGTGATATGAGGCCTTCACTGCACTACCTTCCCTGGCATGGCATTGGCTTAACTGCTGCTCTTTGAAGGCGTATAGGAGGCGCACCAGGACGGGACTGTTGCCGGCCCCAACGTGAGGCACGATCGAGATTGCTGAATTGGTCTAGGCAAGCTGGGAAGTCGCTTCGAATTTGGGCTTGCACTGTGACCTCGAAAGGTCTTCTGGCTGGCCGTGGTCTCGTCGTCATGGGTAAGAAAGATCCTAAGCAGCCCAAAATCCCATTCGAGAGCAAGCGCCAAACACGTACTACGGAGGCGACGTCAGAATTAGAAGCCTCACAGGGCTCTAGAGAGATGGCGGACCGCCAAGAAGAAGACATGCGCTCACTCCTACTTGATGTACGCTCCAGCCTTAATACAATTGACCAAAAAATTTACACTTTAAACTCAAACCTTGAGGCTGTAAAAAAAAAGCGGTTGGACACGCATGAAACTCCTTGATGTCCTTGTAAACAGATTGTCCGATACTCAGGACTCTCAATCTGAATCTCGCACGCAGATCCTAAGCATGGAGAAGGTACTTGCGATCATCAAGGCTAAGAACGAGGATTTGGAAGCGCGCTCAAGACGGAATAACCTCAGAATTCTTGGTCTTCCAGAATCGACAGCGATTTAAAAAAATGGAAACCTTCAGTGACAACCTACTGCGCGAGCTGTTCGGCCCAGTGCTCTCCCCGGTAATGATCGTGGAGCGTGCTCACAGATCCCTGGGTCCTCGACCGCCACCGGGTGCGCCGCCACGTTCCATTATTGCAAGACTCTTGAATTATGCAGACAGAGGTCCTTAGAGAAGCTAGAGCAAAAAGCCCGATCACACACCAGGGTAACCAACTGTCCTTCTTCCCCGATTATACTCCGGCTGTACAGTCTGCGCGCCGAGAATTTGCACCAGCGAAGAGACTCCTACAGAATGCCTCCATCCCATATGCCATGCTGTACCCAGCGAAGCTGAAAATCACACACGAAGGTCAAGCGCACTTCTTTACGGATGCCAAGTCGGCTCTGAAATATGCTAAACATATCTGCCCGCGATCGTCGCCTCCACACTCCTCACAACATTCGACTGCTGAACGGACTCTAAGTGATAATGACTAACTTAACGCCACTTTATAGCGGTTTCATTGCTGCTCAGTCCTTCACAATGTTTAGTTGATTGCAATGATATAATTCCCTGCGTTTTTGGTCTTCGGCCCAGTATTTCTTATATCATAATTGTCGTGCTACTGCCTATCGTAAACCACCGCTATGCCTATGGTTCAGGACATCTTCCAAGTTCCACTTAGCAGGATCTGCTCTATTCACGCATAAGCCTGGCCACCCTGCCCATAGGCAGGTTTGGCCGTCGTCCCTAGCCCCCCACAGGGAGATCTCCCATGTTCTTGAATTTTAGTTCGGTTTTTGGGGCTATTCGAGGGTGGGGGGGGGGAGGGGATGTCTGATTCTCGACCTAATTGGGAGTTTGTAGTGGGAGGGTGTTACAACATTTTCAGACGAATGTTTATTGCTTGCACTGTTTTTACATGATCGGTATGGCAGATGTGGTTTCAGCACTACAAAATCATTGCTATTTCTGTGTGACTCAGCTCCGCCGACCAGCAGGTTATGCACCCCTGGCACTGACAAAGTAGGGCGGTCTTCTCTCGAGCCCTCCCACAGAACCCGAATTCTACAGTTTTACCATGTCTGAAACTAGGTTCCTTACTTGGAACGTGAGGGGGCTGAGCGATTTTCGGAAAGCTAGAATGATACACACTTATTTGCGCAGGCACCGCATTGATATATGTTTTCTCCAGGAAACCCATTTAAAATACAATTCCGACCCCAACCTCAAGCATGGATATTGGGGGGACATACATGCAGCACCATACTCCAGCTATGCCAGGGGAGTCTCAATAATGATTCGAAGAGGCCCGGGCTGGTCCACACAATTCGTGCAGACTGATCCGGAGGGACGCTATATTATAATCACGGGATGCCTCATGACGACGCAAGTCACATTAGTGGCTGTATATGGCCCTAATGTGGATGACCCACAATTCTTTCTCACAGTATGGGCTAAGATTATGGCAATGGGAGGAGATCCGGTGATATGGGGCAGTGATTTTAACGCAGTGCTTGATAATGATTTAGACAGGGTTGGTACCCCACGTAACAGTCATCATAAGGCGACAGTACAGTTAAATAACATCATACACGAACATGGGCTGGTTGACATCTGGCGTAGTAGAAACCCAGATGCACGGGAGGGCAGCTGCATCGCCTCCTACCACAGTGCCTTGTCCAGACTGGACTATTGGTTAGTTACGTGCGATGTTGCGACATGGACGGTTGATGTGCTGCAGTTACCTCGCACGCTTTCGGATCATGCTCCGATTCTGCTTCAGTGGAGGGTCCCTCAAACCTTACCACGTGCTTTTAGCTGGCGGCTTACCCCACACGCCCGGTTAGACGCTGCTTTTAAAGAAGAAATCAAGCTTGAACGTATGCATTTCTTCTCTTCGAACGAGGGGTCGGTACGCTCTCCATCTATGCTGTGGGAGGCCTTTAAGGCGGTGATTAGAGGGGCGTGCATTTCTAAACAGACGGGGGTGCTCGGATCTATTCGCTTGACTCTTACTAAACTTGAGCACGAAATAAAATCTCTGGAATCGCTTTATTTCAGCTCCGGTGATCCTAAGCTGTTGGCTTCTATACGAAGCACTATATCTAATTTTGAAACCGAAGCGGAAAGGGAAACTAGATTTCTCGGTAAGAATGCTAGAGCGCGGTGTTACGGAGAGGGCGATAGGCCCGGGATAACCCTGGCCAATGCACTTAAACAACATACAACACCAAACTTTATTGCTGCACTTGTAGATAATGATTCCTCCCCTATCAGAGGTCAAATTGCTACACACGAACACCTGACTGCATTTTATTCTTCTCTTTACACTGCCACGCAACATACATCCAACCCAGATTTAGGCGACTACCTGGACTCACTAGAACTCTTATGGCTCAGTGCCGCCCATAGACAATATCTGGACGAACCATTTACTGTAGCCGATATTACGCAAGTGATAAAGGGCCTCCCGAGTGGGAAAGCCCCTGGGCTAGACGGGCTGACTACACTATTCTACAAGACATATGCAGAACTACTTGCGCCACGCCTTCTTGATGTCTATCAGGAATCGCTGGAGCTTGGGGAATTGCCGCCGACTATGAGGGAGGCCGTAATCATTACCCTACGGAAGCCTGATAAGACACCGACCTGTTGCGACTCTTACAGACCTCTATCGTTAATTAATGTAGATGTTAAAATTCTAGCCAAACTGATAGCCAACAGGCTGCAGCCGTTAATGTCCCTTATCGCCCGACCGGATCAATCTGGTTTTATCCCGGGCAGGTTAACAGCCCACAACTTGCGTACCTTTTTTTCAGTCCTCCACCAAATTGATCCCAAACTCCCTGCCGTTGCAGTTTTCCTTGACGCCACCAAGGCGTTTAACTCCTTGGAATGGCCCTTCTTGTTCACCATTTTGCCCAGGTTGGGCTTTAGCCCCGGATTTGTTAAATTGATCAGCCTATTATATACCAAGCCCACTGCCCGGCTCCAAGCAAATGGCTTAATTTCAGACCCTTTCCCCATTACCTGCGGCACTAGGAGGGGGGCCCTCTATCGCCACTCCTATTTGCGGTGGATATGGAGCTACTGGCTGCTAGGATTCGCCAGCACCACTCCGCTCGAGGTTTGGTCTTCACGGACAGGAACCTCATCATTTCAATGTACGCTATCACGCTATACATTAGGAAACCGGACGATAACCTAAACCCCGTGCTACGTGAAATAATTCGCTTCGGCGGTCTGTCTGGCATAAAAATAAACTGGACAAAATCCTCCATCTTGCCCCTTACTGATGCCCCTCTGGACACTACATTGGAATTCCCACTGACGTGGGCGGATGATGAGGTGAAATATCTTGGGGTCTGGCTTAGCAGAGACCTACAACAGATTTGGCGCTTACATTTCGTTAGAATACTCAGCTGGTTCGAGGATAAGGTTAAATTTTGAACTGCATTACCTCCAACACTGGCAGGCAGAATCGCCATATTGAAAATGATTGCCCTCCCCAAATTGCTATATCTTTTTGTGAATGTACCTATACCGCTGACTCAGGCCTTTTTTCACTCCTTGCGCTCTATCACAACTGCCACGATCTGGGCTGGGGGCCAACCCAGGGTGAGTCTTGACCTGCTCACTCATCCACTATCGAAGGGAGGTCTGGGAGCGCCTGACTTTGAACTCTATGCGCTGAGTGCGCAGGCACAATTCCTTCATTATTGGGTACACCCTGTCCCGTTTCAACCCCATGTGGCTACGGAAAAGGATATAGCTGAACCCATTCCGCTACACGTAGCTGTCTATGCACCCTATCGTAGACACTCCACCGAGGTAAACACAGTGGAAACCGTGAGATGGGCGTGGGAGGGACTGAGGAAGCGTACTGGAGCTTCTTTATTATATGCACCCTCCACTTGCATCACACCCACATTTCTCTTTCCTGCAGGACAAGGGCGCTGTAGATCGGGCACGTAAAATGGGCATATCAACGTTAGGCGACCTTTATCCGCAGGGCGTGTTTCTGGAGCCGCCGGCCGGTCAAGACGGGGCACAGACGCCGGTTCTTGAATTGATCCTATACTATCAGCTAAGAGCCACTTGTAGGAAATTACACCCTGACTTCCCGGCATCCCCTGCTACCATGCAACCGTTGGAGCATCTACTAGTCACTCCGTCCCCTCGTAAATTAGTCATAGTAAATTAGACTTTATGCTTCTACTCAAGCACACACCCCATGGAATGCTCCAAAGGCACTGGAGATCAGAGCTTGCAGACTTGCCTACAGACGAACAGTGGGCGTTTTGCTGCGCGCAGCTACGACATTTGTCCCCAAACTATAAGTTGAGGCTCATACATTTCAAATTCTTACATCGATACCATCGCACCCCCCTACAACTATTTAAGTTAAAACTGCGGGCGGACTCGCGGTGCTGGAAATGTAGACGAGAGGGGGCCGCCTTCCTGCACATAGCATGGGAATGCCCAGCAGTCTCAGAGTATTGGGGGGAGGTATGTGATACAATACAAGCCATCACTGGACAAACATTAGAGCGTTCCCCATTAGTGGCACTACTGGGTTATGTGGAGAAGATCCCTCCAGGGATGCGCCGCCTCACTGCTATGCTTTTACTATTAGCAAAACGCAGACTGGCTATGCATTGGGAAGCCCCTCGACACCCCCGAGTTCAGGAATGGATCCAAGACATTGCATATTGTCAGGAACAACTGACGACTTATTGGAATCTCATGCCTATGGCATCTCGCCCAAAAGATATCTGGAAGCCCTTCACGATCTGGCTTAGAGACAGGGATGAGGCCTCCACTGACGTCCCCGTGTTGCCGGCGTTGGCTAACTCTCAGGAAACCCCCCCAATAGCAGCCTTACCATTACTTGCCTTATGAACAAAGCCCTTACACTGGCAGAGCCAACTCTCATAGCGGGCCTATGAAACTGGCGCCCCACCGTTAATCCCTTCCTACACTAAAACGCCGTAGCACCCTTAGTCTGACCTGCCTGGATTTTGCCTCCCTATGCTTTTGTATTCTGATTATTGACCTTCCACTTTGAGATCTAATGCATCGTTGATTGTCTTTATTGCTCCTGGAGTCAAGAAGTAATATGACAACGTATATTTAAGTGTCTCACTGTTACATTTGAACTGGGGTGATGGAACCCACGCCTGTGTTATCACTGTTATTCTCTAAGTGCAAAGCATGCCTGTATATGCCACGTTTGTATTTGTCTGGCAAAACCTGAATAAATAAAATAAAAAAAGTGCATGAGCGGTTCCTGTGCTATGTTGCCCCATGTAATCTGCAACGTGCGGACCACCGCTGCATGCAGCAAGAATTAACCCCGCAGCAGACCCGAGTCCTCTGCCAATGTCTCAAAAGGTAACAGCTGCCCCTCGCTGTATAGGTCCCCCAACTGTCAGGATGCCTGCCTCCTCCCATTGCGTTAACTCCGCTCCCTTTACGGCACGGTGTCTCCTGGGTGTGCCCACTATAGGAAGGGACGGTGCGTATGGGACGGTGCGTTTGGGACCACGCCACGCGTGATTTGCAGGCTACGGCAGTAGCAGTAATATGTACTTCCAGCATCAGCTGGGCCGGCGGCCTGCCCTTCCTGCTGGGATGGAACAGCTCGATCACTTGCGAATGGGTGAGAGCCGTGTGTGGGTCGCTAAATCTTCCAGTTGTGCGCTTAACCATCTCGCCACCCACTGGAGCTGGGCAGCGAGGTAGTATTGCTCCATGTGTGGCAGTGAAAGGCCTCCGTTTGTTGTCGAGGGGTACATTTTAGACATGGCCACTCTGCTGCGCGATGCGCCCCAGATGAACCTTCTCATATCTACTTCAAGGTTCTTGAACAGCGCCAACTTAAGGCAGAATGGCAAATTTACAAAATAGTACAATAGGCGCAGTAGCACCACCATCTTTATTAATGCAATTCAACCCATGACTGTCAGTGGCAGTGTGCCCCAAAAGGACATCTGCGCCCGCACCGCAGTGATGGCATGCAATAAATTGCCCTCATGTTGGTCTGCCGGGTTCCTGTATATGTGTATACCCAAATATCGGAATGGAGATAGCTGCCAGTGCACTGGCCTACCAGCAATGGTTAGGCGCGGGTTCGGAATGGTTTCTGCGAAGGGATACAGGCATGATTTGTCCCAATTCACATGGAGCCCCGAAATGGCAGCAAACTCCAGCAGCGCTCATTCCATGACTACACAAGGCAGTCTGACGTCTTTGAGATATATTAGCAGGTCATCTGCATATAACGACACTCCGTGCAGGCCATCACCTAGAGGGATTCCCCACTCATCCTGCAACAGTGGGCAGCCCTGCCTGGTGCCTCGCTCAAGAGAAATCTGGTCAGATAA
Source organism: Calotriton arnoldi (assembly GCA_963921515.1). Lineage (NCBI taxonomy): Eukaryota > Metazoa > Chordata > Amphibia > Caudata > Salamandridae > Calotriton > Calotriton arnoldi. Next base: position 552,104 of record CAWUFW010003054.1, on the reverse strand, counting down.
GTATGTGCCTGTTTGGACTCTGGCTACCGGTTGTGTATAAAGTAACCGAACAAGGCTCAGGAATTCATCTCCTAAATCGTATTTACGTAGCACGGCAAATAAAAAGCCCCACTCCAGAGTGTCGAATGCCTTTTCTAAATCTAACACTAGACACCCTGAGTGTTCCCAAGTAGTTCTGGAATAATGTGCTACCCTAAAGAAGCGTCGTAGATTTAGTGACGTACTGCGAGTGGGCACAAAACCGTTTTGATCTGGATGGACCAAGGACGGAACTAGTGGGGCCAGTCTGCATGCCAATATTTTTGCCAACACTTTGTAATCAGTATCTAAAAGCACCAGTGGGCGGTAGGAGCCAAGCAGCTCCGTATTTCTATTTGGCTTCGGTAGCGATATCAGAAGCGACTCCCGTAGTGTGCCAGGCAAGCCACTGCTTAGAGTTCATATACCCCCTTGTTCTGGCTGGAGGCTATTTAGTAGGCGGTTCAGGTGCAGGCCTTGCTTTGACCAATGTAGGCCTGGTGATGTCCCCCTCCGTACTTTCTCCGCTACTCTGGGGGGCCACTGTCCTCCTTGTCCACCCCGCCCGCCGCCACCACTTCTTTAACGGCGCTGCTTTTATTGCCAATGTGCTCCGTCGTCGCTGCAGCCGCATGCGTGCAGGTATTTACCTTTCATGCCGTTAGTTTAGTTATGTCCTCCTCTTATTTCCTTTTATTGTTCCCCCTTTGTATTTTATATTTAATCGGGCCCCGCTTCGGTCTCGGCAATCAGCCCATCGCCATCTGCTCCTCCAGGTGTTTCCGAAGCGTCTCCACACACAGAGGGGGAGTTCTGTACCTTTTGGGGCCGCACTTCTTCCCGGGTCGTTGCTCCGGGTCGCGACGGGAGCCACTCCCAAGCGGGCCTACTCGCACTCAGGCCGCTCGAGTCCCGCTCTGCAGTTGCGTCTCACCGGGAGCTGCCACCAGCCTTCCAGTAACGTCCCCGGGGGCCAGTTTCTCTATGGTTGTTGCAGCGACTACTCCAGCCCTGTGATGTGTTGTGGTGGAATCTTTTTCGGCCGCCGTGTCTCCTCCGGGTGCTTTAGAGCGCCTCTGCTTACGGTGGGGATGTTCTGGGCCTTAGGAGGGACACGCTATTTGCCGGCTCATTTCTCCGCGGGAGCGATGCGGGTTACACCCAATCAGGCCTACTTGCCCTCAGGCCGCTCGTGTCCCGCTCTATAGGCGCTTCCCACCGGGTGCTGACACCAGTCCAACGGCAGAGTCCCCGGGGGCCTGGTTCTCTGTGGGTGTTGCGGGTGCAGCAGGGATTCTAGCCCTTTTGCTGGCTGTGGTGCAGGCTTTCTCAACCGCCACAGCCTTCCTCTGCGTTGAAATCAGGCAGCGCCATCACAGCGCCAGGCACGTCGCTCGCCGCTGAGTTCTTAAAGGGCTTTGTTTTTTGCAGTTTCTTGACGGTGGTCCGCCGTTTTGTTGTCGCTGGGTCTAGGTGTGTTCCGGCAGCTTTTTTTCATGGTTTTTGTGCCGGTTCTGCCAGGATATGTGTAGGATTCGGTATTCAAGGACCGGAGCTCCGCTCAAGTGCGACTTCCCGGCCATCTTGTCAGGCCACGCCCCCCCACTTTTTCAGAGTAATGCGGTTAGAGTTACTTTTGGCGACCAACTCTGGCAGGTTGCCAGTCAAGAGGACCAGCATGGTCCAACAGAACAGGAGCCTTCTTAAGAAAAGCAGTTTTCAGTCCAATTCTGGCATCAGTGTCTCCTTGCGATTGACTTCTATGCAATGCTCCCGATGAAAGGGATACAGGATGCTGAAGATGCTCAAGGATGTTGAAGATGCTGTGCAGTCGACGTGGGTCTTCTTGGGGCTACTCCTCAGTCCACAGTCCTGGTGAGGTGATTCTGGCCACAGGGATTGATGACCCATTAAGTCTTCTCTGGATCAGCAGAAGTCCAGTCGCCCGGCATAGCAGTTACAGCGGTTTCCTTCTTTTGGCAGTATCTCTCCTTATGGGCAGCTAAGTTGCACTCCAATGAATCTCCTCGGCCGAGCAGACTCAGGTGCAACTTTTGAGCATCAGGTCCTGGTCTCTTGGGCTGTACAACGGCAAGGAGCAGAGATCTGGGCTACCAACTCTTCTCAGCAGGATTCTTCAGCTTTTGTGGCCCTGTGCTGCAAACAGGAGGTCAGCCAACTGACTCTTGGAGTCTCTGCTTCTGGTTGGGCTCTGAGGAAACCTTCACCATGAGCAGGACACATCAAGTACAGTTCTTTCCTTCACTAGCTCAAGAAGCAGCAAGTGCAGCCCAACTTCGGTGCAGCCTCTTCTTTGCTGGTTCCAGGGTTAGCAGGGCAGTCCTTCAGTCCTCTTCTTCCAGTCAAGAGACTTACAGGCCCTGGGTGTTCCTGGTACCATATACTAGGGACTTAGAAATAAGTTAGCCTCTGCCAATTGGGTGTAGGCCAATCAAGCATACACGTTTAAGGGTCAGGGCATGAGCACTGAGGTCTGGTTAGCAGGCCTCAGTGCACTGTCAAAGCCGAAAACTCCACAGAATCGGTCCAAAACTTTGGGGGTGACCATACAAAAAGAGGTATTTCCTTACACATATCATTCATATAAACACCTGAGTGACTGTGTTAAATACAGTATGGGTTCAATCATCTGTAGGCAAAGTTCAGTACCTAGGTATTTCATTGTAATCTTATGCAGTAAGAACAGCGGGTAGACAGTGACAGAGGTGGAGCTCTGAACAAGCAGCCAAAGAAAAAGGTGCATGTTGCACATTAGTGGACATGATACATGATCAATTGTAAAAGAAAAGGAATAAGAATGGTTCAGAAGTAAATAGCCTATTCAGTACTCTAGCCCATGAATTATGCAGAGGTTAATGGCCAGTTTCTCCACTGGGTGGTACAAAAAACTTTAAAAATATCAATAATGCATAAAGTATACGTTACTAGATGAGTGCTGGTATGACAGACCAGAAGGTGAATTCCAATATTGTATAAGGTAGTAAGCCTTCTCCACATAATATCACACTCATATTTAACTACTAATTAAGTATGCCATATTTCTCACTTAACTCTGACAAAGCAAATTAAGAATTTGTTAATCACCCAAGGGGTAGCTTTGGCTAGATTCTGGAATCCCCTTGCTTCAGGGCAACGTTCAGTTCAAACACTTACTTATACGTACACTCGTAAGGCAGTTCATTTGAACTTCAGGGATAATAGTTTGAATCCAATTAGGTTTACTTGGGGAGGATGAAATTTCATATTTTATCCTTCTCAAGTAAAAATAATAAAAAATAAAAAGGCTGAGTAACTGCTGTAAATTGCATACATCCAGGCATTGTGCGCTTCATAAGTACATCTATTATGCAGTTTTTTTATTTTATTATGGTACTACCTTCCTGAAGAACTGTGAAACAGTGAAAAATAGAACACGCTTAAGTCATATTGGCTAGACATTTCCTGAGGTCGAAACAATGAAAAAAGTAATGTGTTAGAAACAAACCTGCATAAACCACAATGCCCACAACAGCTTCAGTGTTTCTCACAACACATCCACGAAGCAACAAATTTTCTTTACTGAGTCCCACGCGTTCCTTGTTCGGATGTTCCCTATAATGACAACACAGGAACTATTTTAATGCCTCAGCTTCAAAGGCATCATAGACATAGTGCAAACAATGGACAAAGAGCAAGATTTAAACACAGGTATGCATTTCTTTAACTTGTTCAAGAAAATCAATAATAAGATTTGTCATAACTAATAATACTCTGCAGCCGATGTGTTGTTTTCACTAAAGATCATCCCCCACTTGCAAGCTTAGTTACAAATTATAAGACTTCGAAAAAGAATCTAATTTGTTTTAAAATGTTAAGCTTTTAAGTCTATATTGAATACATTTTAATATAAAAAATTAATGGATCTTATTTCTCTTAGCTTCTTTAATAAAATAAATAAAGGTAATATACAAAAAAGCAAAGTGGCAGGTCCTGCCTTCAGGATACCAAAGATCATAAAACTAAGGAGGGCTAGCAAATGGCCCTATATTGTAGAGATTTTCTAACTTGAGGGAAAAGAAAGACACTGGCTGAGATGGACTTGAGAACTGACACCACTCCGGATCCTATCTCTGACATATAAAATGGGAGTCATGGGATTGGATATGTATTCGAATGAGCTATTTGTGGAAAAACCAGGATCCACAACAGAGTGATGGAGAAGGCATCCTCTCCTTATTTTCCAGGACTGCCCCCCCTCCACTTCTCTGGGACGGGTCCATTTTTATGGAACTCCCTACTCAGACTTTGGTTTGGTTATCAAGGTTTTGCGTCGCCCTTGCGCCATGCCACACAAGGGGACACAAGGGTGACGCAAAACCTAAATGAGATTTACCATGCCACTAAAGGCCACCTTGCGTTGCCCTGTATGGCTTGATAAATCTAGAGTAATGCAAGGCAGTGCAAATCGCTGCCTTGCGTTACCCTGCAGCAGGGAGGCGTGCCATGAGTGCAGCGTGCGTGCTCAAACACATCCACTCAAGCATACTAACACATTTACAGATTTACCAACAGTGGCAGACCTGGGAATGCATTTGAATTGTACGCCTCCCCACCAGATGCGCAACGAGGAGAAGGAAAATGCTACTTACCAGTATGCATCTGTTCTTGGCATGTAGAGCTGTAGAGTTGTATACTTTAGCATAGATCGCCATCTGGTGTTGGGCTCGGATGTTCGCACTTTGTTTTTGTTTGAAGAAGTCTTTGTAGTCACGAGATAGGCGACTCCTCCTTATGGTGATAGTGTGTATGGGCATCGACTCCATCTTCAGATTGTTTTTCGCCATAAAGGGTGATGATGGAGTTAGTAAGAGAATAGAAAAGGAAGTCCATGTAATGTATCTAAATAAGATAATACTGCAACAGATAAAGGTACCCGGGGAGGTGGGTGGGCGTATACAACTCTACAGCTCTACATGCCAAGAACAGATGCATACTGGTAAGTAGCATTTTCCGTTCGAGGCATATGAGCTGTAGATTGTATACTTTAGCATAGACTATACAGCAGTTTTCCTCCCTAGCGGTGGCAACCTGTATCTGTTGCAGTGGTTTGAAAAAGTGTTCTTAGTACAGCCTGGCCCACAGTAGCTTGTTGTTTTGCTTGCACATCTACACAATAGTGTTTAAGGAAAGTATGTGGTGTAGACCAAGTTGCTGCTTTGCAGATGTCATCTAGGGGAATGTTCCCTAAGAATGCCATAGAAGCCCCTAGTTTGCGTGTGGAATGAGCTCTAGGGGGAATAGTTAATGTGCGTTTAGCTTTAAGATAGCATATTTGGATGCATTTAACAATCCACCTTGCAATTCCTGTTTTTGAAATGGGATTGCCTTTGTGAGTGGGGAGAAAGCTACAAAGAGTTGTTTTGTGTTTCTAAAGGGCTTAGTTCTTTCGATGTAGTAGAGTATCGCTCTTTTAACGTCTAGCGTGTGGAGAGCGCGTTCTGCCACCGAGTCTGGTTGAGGGAAAAATACTGGAAGTTCAACCGACTGATTAAGGTGGAAGGCAGATACTACTTTAGGCAGAAATTTTGGGTTAGGCCTAAGAACCACTTTACTATGGTGTATTTGTAAAAATGGTTCTTGTATGGTTAATGCCTGGAGTTCACTAACTCTCCTAAGGGATGTGATAGCTACCAGGAAGGCTACTTTCCAAGTAAGGAACTGTAACTCGCATTTGTGCAGAGGTTCAAATGGGGGACCCATGAGTCTGGTAAGGACTATATTGAGATTCCATACAGGAGAAGGTGGAACTCTAGGTGGAATTATTCTTTTAAGTCCTTCCATAAACGCTTTGATAGCGGGTACTCTAAACAAAGACAAATGTCTGTTTTGGAGGTAAGCAGCGATTGCAGCCAGATGTAGCCGTATAGATGTGTATGCTAGGTTACACTGTTGTAGATGCAAAAGATAACAGATAATGTTTTGGATGGAAGCATCTAGCGGATCGATTTTGTTGTTTGTACAGTAAATGACAAAAATCGCTTCCACTTTGCCGCATAGCATGCTCTAGTGGTAGGACGTCTAGCCTCTTTAATGATGTTCATGCAGTCTGGCGGGAGATTGAGGTAGCCAAACTCTAGGACTTCAGGAGCCAGATCGCAAGATTGAGTTGATTGGGATCTGGATGCCTTATCTCTCCATGGTTCTGAGTGAGAAACTTGGGGGAGAGGTGCAGTTTTTGATGAGGCACTACTGAGAGTTCCAACAGGGTTGTGAACCATGGTTGGCGTGCCCATGTTGGAGCAACTAGGATCTTTGTGAGGGAGTGTTGTTTGAGCTTCCGAACCACTAACGGAATGAGCGGGAGAGGCGGAAAAGCGTATTCAAATTTGCCTGATCAGTTCATCCATAGCGCATTGCCTTTGGACAATGGGTGTGGATATCTGGAGGTGAAGCTTGGGCATTTTGCGTTTTGGTGTGTGGCGAACAGATCTATGTGTGGATGACCCCACATGTGAAAGAATGGAAGAAGAACTTGAGGATGAAGTTCCCATTCGTGGATCCGCTGTGTTTGATGACTGAGCAGATCCGCGATCTTATTGTGTACTCCCGGGAGATGTTGTGCGAGGAGGTATATGTTTTGAGGAATAGCCCATCTCCATATGCTTTGCGCTTGTCGTGAAAGCTGAAGAGTGTTTTTGTATGTAGTACATTGCGGTCATGTTGCCTGTACGTACCAAGACAGCTTTGCCTACTAGCAAGAGTTGAAAAGACTTTAGTGCTAGAAAGATTGCCAGTAACTCCAGGTGATTTATGTGGAGTTGTTTTTGTTGATGGGTCCATATGCCCTGAACGGTTTGGTTTTGGAGATGAGCTCCCCAGCCGGTGAGCGATGCGTCTGCTGTTAGCACTATCTGTGGAACCGGGTCGAGGAACGGCCGCTCTTTGGACAGGTTTTGTGTGTTCCACCAACACCAGATCTGTCAACTGACCTTGAGCCTGGTTCCACTGATGTGCCAAACATTCCTGTAATGGCCGCATCTGGAGTCTTGCATAAGGGACGATGAGGATGCAAGAGGACATCATTCCGATTAACTGCATAAAGACTCGAGCTGGCAATGAGTGTTGAGGCTGAAATTGGGATATTAGAGCCTGCATGGTGCGGATCCTGACTGGATTGGGGTATGCTAGGGCTTTTGAAGTGTCTAGAGTAGCTCCTAGATACTGTTGTATTTTGGATGGTTGAAGGTGAGACTTGGTGAGGTTTACTGTGAACCCCAAGTCGTGAAGTAATTGGCTGGTTTTGTGTGTATGTTGTACACAACTGTTGTGAGACTTGGCTTTTATGAGCCAGTCGTCCAAATAAGGGAACACGTGGATGTGTTGCCTTCCTAAGTGAGCTGCCACCACTGCGAGGCATTTGGTGAAGACTCTGGGTGCTGTGGTCACTCCGAATGGGAGGACTTTGAACTGATAGTGTTGACCGTCCACTATGAACCTGAGGTATTTTATTGTGAGAGGCATGAATAGGAATATGAAAGTAGGCGTCCTTTAGATCCAGAGTGGAGAGGAAGTCGCCTTGTTGAAGTAGTCGGAGCACCTGTTGGAGAGTGACCATGTGGAAGTGGTCTGATTGAATGTAGAGGATTAGGGGTCTGAGGTCCAGTATTGGCCTGAGAGAGCCGTCCTTTTTTGGGATTAGAAAATAGAGCGAGTAAACCCCTGTGCCCTGATGATGTAAGGGGACTGGTTCTATTGCGGTGTTTTGTAAGAGAGAGAGAATCTCTTGTTTTAGAAGGGTCAAATGTTCCGTGGACATTGGACGGTGTTTGGGAGGGATGTGTGGAGGATTGGAGGTGAATTCCAGGCAGTAACCATACTGGATAATTTGTCTTACCCACCTGTCTGTGGTGATGGAATTCCAGACAGGTAAGAACTGTGACAGACGTCCCCCGACAGGTGTGGAGTGGTCGGGGGGGAAGTGGAGGGAAGTCACTGCTTGGTGATAGGGGAGGTGCGGGTGTTGTTACCGCGTCCTCTTCCCTTATTGTTGTTGCCCCTGTATCCTCCCCTAAAATATCCTCATTGGGGCTTTTATAAGATGAGGAAGGTTGCTCTGATGTATTGGTTTTGGAGCCACCCTTATAAAAGGAGCGACGAAAAGAACCTCTATGGGAAGGTGATTGCAAGGCCCCCATAGATTTTGCAGTCTCTATCTTTTTTCATCTTTTCTAAAGATGTGTCGACTGTAGGCCCAAAGAGATGTTCTTGGTCGAAAGGCTGGTTAAGAATACTGGTTTGCACCTCTTGTTTGAAACCGGATATCCGGAGCCAAGCGTGTCTGCGTAACAAAACGCTGGTATTAACGGCACGAGATGCGGTATCAGCGGCATCAAGAGCACATTTAATGGATGTATTTGTAATTAATTTACCCTCTTGTATAAGGTCATTTGCCTTGTCCTTATATTGGTCAGGGAGATGCTGGATAAGCTTCTCAAGCTCATCATAGTGAGCTCTGTCATATCTTGCCAGCAAAGCTTGGGTGTTGGCAATTCTCCAATAATTTGCAGCTTGTGACGCAATACGTTTTCCGGATGCGTCTAAAAGTTTTGATTCCTTGTCAGGAGGTGGGGCGTCGCCTATGGTTTGTGAATTGGCCCTTTTACGTGCATTAGACACCACAAGGGAGTCTAAAGGGACCTGACCCTTGATGTATATTGGGTCGTTGGGAGCTGCCTTATATTTTTTATCTATTCTAGGGTTAAGAACCCTGGCCCTGACGGGGTCTTTAAACACTTCTGGTGCATGTTTAAGAAAGCCCTTCAACATTGGTAGGGTGTGTGTGGACTTTTGTGGCTGAGCGAAAGTTTCTAATAAGAAGTCTTCCTCTAAGGGATCTGAGTGTAATTGTACCCCGTGATATTGTGCATCCCTGGTGATTAGTTGCGCAAACCCCACATTGTCATCTGGAGGGGATGGGTGAGAGGGATATAGGTCCGGGTCATTTTGTAGATCCGGATCAGTATTATAATCCTGCCAGGGATCTGGATCTTGTGGGATGGTATGTGCGTCGTCATCATCCCCTTGTGGATTTGTGTTCCCATCCCTATCCCCATCCCCACCCCCATAATCACTATCCTCATCTAGTGGTGGAGGTGAAATTGAGGGTTGTGGGGAATGTACTGGAGAAAATAGTAGATTGGGATCAGTAGGAGGAGGAGAGGGTGGGGGAGGTGTAAGAGGTGGAGAGGTATTAGTGCCTATATTTCTTTTTTTGGGAGGAACTGGAGAATCTTGTGAATAGTCCGGTTTCCTTTTTGGTGTGGAAGTAATATGACCAGTCTCTGGGTCAATATGTATTGTTTTCTGCTTTGGAGCTGGAAGATCTGGTACAGAAGGGTGTTTGGATCCAGTGTCCTTTTTCGGAGCCGAAGATTTATGGTCTGTATGTTCCTTTGCCTTATGAGGGCTTTTATCCTGTTTAGGCTTAGGTGTAGGAGTTTTCAGTTCGGGGACGTTTTTCGGCTCCGAAGACTTCGGTTTAGGCTGTTTCGGCTCCGAAGGCGTGTCTTTTGGCTGTTTCGGCGCCAAGGGTTTCGCCGTCAAATGTGTTTTCAACGCCGGTGGTGGCACATTTATGGGTTTGGGCTTCGGTGCCGGAGGTTTTTTTTATCGGTACCGGAGTGGGGTTGGCTCGAGACCGAGCCGGAAGGCTTGTCTTTCGGTTTCATAGCCGGGCCGGAGGGCGGGGCGTCTGAAATATTTGGCCGGTGTGGAGCTAGGCCCGAGGGCGAAGGTGTTACCGGAGCCTCCTGTGGGGGAGTGGGTAGGACAGGGGTCTCGGTACTCACGGACCGCTGAGCTGGAGTGACTGCGTCGTCGACGTCAGAGTCATCGGCCTCGGAGACTGAGATCTGTTCTTCCTCGGCTCCTTGTTCTGGAAGGGTATCGGGACCTGGTTCAAAGATGCCCGGAATCGAAGTGCTTCCCCGGGACATTTCGTGGCGTCGAGCCAGACGATCACGGATGGTTTTCTTGGACCTGAAAGATGAACAGGCCTCGCAGGTGTTCTCTTCGTGCTCCGGAGAGTGGCAAAGATTACACACCTCGTGTAGGTCCGAGTGTGGGAACTTAGCGCCACACTGGGGACATTTTTTGAAGGGAGTCTGTTCCATCGACGTCCAAAGTGGTGGGCGTGGGTAGGCCCAAAGGCCCGCGTGGAAGTCTAGGTCGAGTAGCTTGATTGCAGAGGATGCGCGTCGAAAGGGAAACGCGATCGAGACAATACCGTCGAGAGGTGAGTGATTGACCGTCGAAGGGGATTTCGATAACGACACCGACCCGGAGCGCAGCAAGTCACATCCGAACCCGATGGCAGAAAAAAACAATCTGAAGATGGAGTCGAGGCCCATGCGCACTATCACCATAAGGAGGAGTCACTCATCTCGTGACTACAAAGACTTCTTCAAACAAAAACAAAGTGCAAACATCCGAGCCCAACACCAGATGGTGATCTATGCTAAAGTATACAATCTACAGCTCATATGCTTCGAACATATCTTTATTCCTCCTCGTTGTTTCCTCTTTCTATGTGTGCTGCATTGTGCAGCACATGTAGAAAGAGGAAAATGCCTCTGAAGATTGTTTTTGTAAAGGAAAGCATCCCTTCTTGCACAAAAACAATCCTTCCTACATAGTGGGCATTAATGCAAGGGTGCCTGCATTGGCGCTCAGCAGCAGTTTGTGTGCCGGCAGAGAGCAGGAATGCGCTGTATAGTGTTAAATAAGGTGCATTCCTGCCCTCTTCCTTTCACGTAGCAGAGCAAGGTGGCTTGCTGTGTTATGTGAAATACTCCTAAATATGGGCCTTTGTCTCTCAAAGAATTTGTGGCCTAATAGGCAGAGCTGCAGACTTTGGAACTGGGGAACCAGGATAAATTCCAGGTGTCGGTTCAACAAACTGGGATTCTGGTGCCATCACGTCATCTCCTCATGCGCAAAATTAAATAAACATATGTGACCAGGTTAGTGCTGTATAAAAAACTGAAAAAAATCTGCAAGAAAAAAACAATTAAAAACGAACCTGCTTAAACCTGATCATGACCTATCCCCGGCCCCCTCCAACCCCTATTTTCTTCCTGGTCCTCACTATTCTCCTTCTCCATTTAACTTGTCCCAAAATACTGGCTTTACTTTTTCCTTGCCTCGTCCCCCTTCCAAACTGCTTTTGCTCCCATCTCTTCTCTCTAACAGAACACCCACTCCGCTTGGATGTTTCTGCTCTTCTTTTGAAGCTGAACTTAATTTAAATTGTAAGATATTTTTTGTTTCCGAATAAGGGGAGCTTGCCAAGCTTGAAGATGGCCGCTCACTGAGCGAGCTCCTTCGGCCGCATATCAAAATCCTACAACATCCTTTGTCATACAGCAGCAAAAACCGTGCCACTTACCTGCATCGAATGCCTGAAAGCCGGTGACACTGGGGATGTGCCTCAGACCACGAAAACGAGGCTATGTGCGCCGTTCGGACTGCCCGTAACTACGACAGCGAGGGGGGGGGGAGCCTGGCAATTGAGGGCGGAAGGAGTGAGACCTTTCACTGGGCGCTGGCGGCAGCCGATGTTAGAGACCACAAAGACCATTGAATGCTGCCTGGGGGGCGCACACGGCCCGCGGACCGCCGCCCCCGCTGTGACCTGCCGTTGCGAAGCTGCGGAGAGAGCAGCGCCGAGACTGCGGGCGGACCTGTGCCCAGCCGGTAAGACGGAGCTCTCGCTGCCGCGACAAACTAAGGCCGTGCTGAGTGCTGGGCGGGGGCCAAGCATCTCCGCGCCCATATCGGGACACAGATAATTGCTTGGGGCTACGGAGGCTGGCGCGGGTGCATGGAATGCGTCGGTGGCAGATAAGAAGGCATTGAGACCCCCAGACGCGCCCCGATTGCTGGGGCGGAGGTGTTGGCCTGATCCTCCGGCGCCCTGGACGATTACAGGAGGAAACGATCCTGGGGCGCTGCCTCGGTGCGGGTCGGCGTTGGGAGCTCTGCCCCTGGTGAGGCCCCGGCCGAGACGTGACAGCGACGGCGGGAGCACATTAACGCAACGCTGCCCTGGTGAGTGGACAAGAAAGGCGTAGCTGCGGGAGAGGAATAGCTGCAAAGAGATCGACTGGGCGTAGGATTGACACTTGAACTGGGGTTATAGACCTCTCAGAGGCCGCTGGGACGAAGTAGGAGAAAAGAACTGGACGCGCGGCTGGGTGCCCCTTCACCTCAGCACCACAAATAGACTCAACCCTGCGGACAGTTGCCTAGACCCCTGACTGATTGTCGCCCCATAAAAACATGGGAAAAGCAGATAAATGCAGTCTAAACTGCAATTTGACCAACATATAACGGTGGGACCGCGCTCGGATGACCAGGAAGCTGCAGGCACTGCCACACCCTCCCAAGATACGGAGATGAGCAGCGATCTAAAACAGATTTTAACGGCCATGCAAACCACCCTAACTAACATAGATGGCAAAATAGACGCATTAACATATTGAGTAGACCGCATGTCGGAGCGCCTGGACAAATATGCAGAACGCATAGATATGGTAGAACGTAGAGTGTCAGACACTGAAGATACCCAGCAGCTGGCCAGTGCAAAACATGAGAAATTGGAGAAAGTTCTGACCGCTCTTTAAGCCAAGGCAGAGAATTTGGAGGCGCGGTCCCGCCGGAACAATCTTAGGATAATGGGAATTGCGGAGACAACCAGTACCAGCAACATGGAAAAATATGTAGAAAAGCTCCTTGCGGACCTACTGGGCAGAGAGACTTTTTCGGAAGTGTTCATAGTAGAGCGAGCGCATAGGTCCCTGGTGCCCCCCGCCCCCAGGGGCTAGACCACGGCCCATCATAGCAAGGTTGCTTAAATACAGAGACCGAGATGCTGCACAGCGCTGTGCCAGGGAACTGCAGACTTTGAGACACGAAGGCGCAGAAATCTCTATATATCCAGATTTCACAGCCCAGGTCCAAGAGGCGAGAAAGAAATACATGACAGTGAAAAGAAAGCTCCAAGACCTAAAAATACCATATGCAATGCTATATCCGGCCCACCTCAAGATCACGGACGACGGCAAGACCAAACTTTTTAATGACCCTAAAGCATTGCAACAATATCTACAGCGGTGAGGACAGCAGGGCACACGGAGGAAGTCGCCAAGAGGCAGAGCAGATGATCAAGAACAAACCTCAGGACTGGATGACACTGAATAACGACCCAATATGAGACTCTGACGATACACTAATTCACGGTGATATCAGATAAGTGAACCTACAGCCACAAATAAGTGGCACTGTAGAAGCTAGATATATGAACACTGTTGTTAAGTTAAATTTAGGGCATCAGTTGTGATACAGACCTTAGGGATAAATTGAGACTGCCACAGCGACAACGATGCTCTATAGTTATGAATATTATGTTGACACAAGTACATACTAAAAATATGCAGCCCCCTGGAAATCTCATCACCGGGGTCACCGGCTGGCCGCTCCTGCTCACATGTGTACACCACACCAAGTTTACTTAGTTAAACAGGGTATGTTGGAGGGGAGGGAGAGGGGGAACCAGATTTTGGGGATTGTCTCCGCTGCAATTGGGGCAACGGAGTTGGCGGGGGGGGGAAGGAAAAATAATTGTCAATGGCACGAACACAGACAACACAATCGCTGACATAATTGTGGCACCTCAACAAGAGGATACACACACACCGTCACCATAACAAGCGGCTGGCGTCATGACACATGGTTAGACCTTTAACGCTGCTAACATGGAATGTGCGAGGCCTAAACAATCCACAGAAGACAAGAAAGGCACTAGCCTACCTCGCACATGGGGTGGAGGTGGCCTGTCTCCAGGAAACTCACCTTACTAAATCTTCAGAATTAAGAGTGGGTGCTCGTTGGGCGTCCACTTGGATAGCCTCCTCCTACTCTACATACGCTAGAGGAGTGATAATACTTGTCCGGTGCGGCATCCCATTCACATTGCTGCACTCCCTCACCGACAGTCAGGGCCGCTATATTATAGGCCAAGGGAACTTTGAAGGCACTATATTAACCCTAGTCAATACATATGGACCGAACACTGATGATCCAGCTTTTTTTTTTTTTTTAACTAGTCTGGGCAAAACTACGGACACTGGGGCCAGCGGAAGTACTGTGGGGAGGAGACTTTAACACATGCTTAGACCCAGCAGTGGATAGATCCATGTGTAACGACAAATATGGCAAACAAGCAGCCAAGATGCTCAGAGAAGGCATGGAGGATGGTAGACTTATGGCGGCTGCGGAACCCAGGGCGCAGAAAGGGAACCTGTATTTCCACAACTTATAATACATGGTCTAGAATAAACTATTGGATAGGAACTCGCGCAGCTAGCACATTGGCAAAATCCATAGACCATATGTCCAAGACACTATCCCGCACCTTTTCGCCTGGTGCGGGCACTCCCTACACATACTCCCAGACAGTTTGCGTGGCGCCTTCGGACATCTGCAATGCTAGATCAAGTGTTTAAAACAGAACTGAGACCGGCCATAACGGAGTATTTCGCGCATAATACAAGAACAGTTGAGAGTGCCTGAGAACTCTGGGAGGCCTTTAAGGTGACTAACCAGGGGGTTCTATACAGGCAAACACGCGGGGATACTAAAGGACATACGGCAGCAACTAAACAGAGTAGAGAAAGATATTAAGACATTAGAAAACGAATATGCACTAACACTGAACCCTACACTGTTTGCAGAAATCAGAAATAAAATGAACACATACCACGAGTTTGCAGACAGTGAGGTGAAATATGTATCACGTAGGTATACAGCGCGCAAGTATGGGGAAGGAGGACGCCCAGGCCGTAAGCTAGCGGGTGGGATTCAAACATCACGCTCTCCCTCACATATTACACATAACAGATGCGTGGGGTACACCGCACTATGACACACCCTCTATCACAGACCGATTCTCGGACTATTATGCGCAACTGTATTCCACACAACTATCGGCTTCTGAGGAAGACATAAACGAATACCTAAACGACATAGCCCTAGCTTGGCTTTCTGATGAGTATCGGGAATACTTCAGTCATCTGATAACCGAAGACGAGCTAAAAGAAGCCATCAGGTCCCTCCCTAATAACAAAGCCCCAGGAACAGACGGACTCCCGGGTGAATTCTACAAAGAATATAGAGACTTGCTCATCCCCCCTCTAACAGCATATGAAAAGGGGGATTTACCACCATTCCTAAAGGAGGCATTACTAATCACACTACTTAAACCGGACAAGGACCCGACTCAGTGTGACTCCAACAGTCCACTGTCCCTTATTAACTCAGATGCCAAAATATTAGCAAAAATAATAGCCTTGCGATTACAACCCTTAATGCAGAAGTTAGTGCTACCGGACCAATCTGGGTTCATTCCAACACGCTCAACAACACATAACTTGCGAACCATCTTTGCACTATTCCACCAATTACAACCAGACTTACCGGCAGCAGCTGCTGCCCTTCTGGACGCAGCTAAAGCATTTGATTCAGTAGAATGGGTATTCATGTTTTCTGTCCTGCGAAGGATGGGATTTCCGCACCCGTTCATGCGCTGGAACAAGCTGCTCTATACAGATCCATATGCAAGACTCCGGATTAACGGCATTACATCAGCTCCCTTACATATTTGAAGAGGAACGCGACAAGGTGCCCACTTTCGCCACTATTATTTACCTTGGCACTTGAACCACTGGCGTGCAAAATCCGGCAAAAACACGCAAACAGCACTGCAGTTCCACCTACGGCCCGTCTGCATATCGCTTTATGCAGACGATATAGTTTTATATACACGCCACCCGGAAGATAATTTAAACCCACTAATAAGAGAATATACACGATTTGAACATTACTCGGGACTGCGTATAAATTGGACTAAATCCATGGTGATTACGCTGACACCTGTTAGGGAACAACCCCCATTAGATTATCCTCTACAGTGGCGAACAGAGCTGGTTAAATACTTAGGGGTGTGGATACATCGAGACCATGAATTGGTAATACGCAAAAACTATGGCACTGCCCTCACAAAACTGAAAGGTCAAGTGGCCAGATGGATTCGGTTGCCACTTTCAATAGCTGACAGAATTGCTATTCAGAAGATGGTGGTGCTGCCCCGCTTCCTTTATTTATTCACAAACATACCGGTTGTGCTCACACAACAGTTTTTCATAAGACTGCGTGCATGCATGACCAAGCTCACATGTAGCAGGTAAACAGCCTAGGGTAGGGTGGAAGGAAATAACCTGGCCATACGCACAAGGGGGTTTTGTGGCTCCAGATTACAGCTCTATTATTATTATGCACAAGCACAGCATGCGCATTATTGGATGCATCCGCATGCATATCTGCCGCATGTTGCGGTGGAAAGCGATAGTGCTCATCCAACACCCCTAGCCGCTCTTTTATCGGAGCCAAAGCAGTATATCCCACGTACCAAAATTAACTCGGTGCGCAACACAACAGCAACATGGTACGCACTGACAAAACGAGCTAACAAATTCCAGATATATGCTCCGGCCCTGCCATTACGACAACATCTTCAAATAACAGAAACGCAAGAGAATAAAATGCAAACACTCCTGGGCGACATGGGTATGCGCACAATGGGTGATATATTTCCCAATGGCCAGTTTGTATCAAAAACAGATGCCATGTCAGCAGCTCACCGTACACCACTAATGATGTTTGCCTACCTCAGATTACGAGCGGCACTGAGAGATATCTATCCTACTTTTCCTAATGAGCCGCCAACACATAATGCCCAACAAATATTGCTCATATCACCCACTCGTCAACGTCTCATAACTAAAACTATACAATGCAGCCCAACTGGAGCAATTCCGAGAACAAGAGCGGGCTCTACAAAGATGGGAAAACGCACTAGACAGTCCGCTATCTAAAGACGACTAGGGATATTGCTGTGCACTTACACCTAACTATAATCTCAGGATCATTCATTTTACATTTTTACAGCAGATATATTATACACCAGCACAACTATATAAATATGGCCTCCGTGAAGATGATAGATGCTTACGCTGCAGTGCTACACAAGCAGACTTTATACATGTTGCCTGGGCATGCTCCCAAATCCAACCCTACTGGCAGAAAGTGACACATGCCCTGGGAATAATGCTGGCAGAACCAATACACCACAAGTCTGCCGCCTTTTAGGGTTATACAAAGTGAAACGGGCCCGGAGGCGTAAAATACTAGCTGTAGCTCTACTACTGGCCAAAAGACGAGTTGCCATGAGGAGGGGAAGTAAACAGGTGCCACAACTAAAAAATTGAATCACGGACATGACATTATAGGGAGCAGTTGGAAGTCTATGCAGAAGAGCTACCAGAAGCCTCTCGCCCTAAAGACTTTTGGGACTAGCTCATACAGTACTTAAGGTCTGAGCAAACAGAGTGATGGACACTTAGTGCAAAATATAGTGCACTGGATGATTATTATACCTTGACAATTAAATGTAACTGTGATAGATATTGAAAATCGAGACCTCTGCTGCGTTTACATATATATTGTTTTGCCAACACAGACAAATGTTACTTGTCAGCAGGATCGTGATGATTGTGTGTCCTAGACGCAAGTCTTATTCAATCAATCAATCAATCAATCCATGTCACTTATAAAGCGCACTACATACCCGCGAGGGTCTCAAGGCGCTGGGGGAAGAGGGGGGTGGTGCTGCTACTGATCGAAGAGCCAGGTCTTGAGGAGTCTTCTGAAGGCCAGTAGGTCTTGGGTCTGTCGGAGGTTGGTGGGGAGGGTGTTCCAGGTCTTGGCGGCGAGGTGGGAGAAGGATCTGCCGCCGGCGGTCGTTTTCCGGATGCGGGGGACTGTGGCGAGGGCGAGGCTGGTCGAGCGGAGCTGGCGGGTGGGGGTGTAGAAGCTGAGTCGTCTGTTGAGGTAGGCTGGTCCGGAGTTGTGGAGTGCTTTGTGTGCGTGGGTGAGGAGCTTGAAGGTTATCCTCTTGTTGACAGGGAGCCAGTGCAGGTCTCTCAGGTGGGGTGTGATGTGGCTGCGTCGGGGGATGTCGAGGATAAGACGTGCAGAGGCGTTCTGGATGCGTTGCAGCCGTCTCAGGAGCTTAGCCGTCGTTCCTGCGTAGAGGGCGTTTCCGTAGTCCAGCCTGCTGGTGACGAGGGCCTGGGTGACTTTGTACACTGTGTAATTGCCCTGTGATGTGATTTTTGAGTTCGGTTAGGTTTCTGATTATCAATAAAAACAAATAAATGAAAGGAAAAAAAAAGATTTTTTGTTTCTATTTTGTTTCTTATGTAAAGCACACTGACATCCATCTTTGGCAGAGAGAAGCATGAAATAAATACAATAAAAGTGTGAAAAGGGTTTGGGTCCAAGACACCATTTACTCCTAAGGAGTAGTTGTATCTAAAGAGTCTTACTGAACAGTTGCAGGTCTAGAATTGTACAATGACTACTAGCCCTCTTCTGCACTGCAAATATTCAAGAGTGAAAGCAGTATTCTCCTTGAACTACAGGAGGAGAAGAAGTCTAATGTGCAACAGAGTGGGTTGGGAGAAGTAAGGTTGTGATTTTGATAAGGAAAAAGAAATGCAAGCAACAGAGGTAACATGAGATATTGTGTGTTGACTCACAGCTCACAGGGGTAAACGCCAGGATTGGTGAAAACACAGTCAGGTGCTGTATCGGAAGGGACACCTTTGGTACAGTGGAAATGTATGCATAATTTTTTATATAAAATGCCGCACAAAATCCGAAGTTATGGAGGCCAGGATGGAAGGTGGAGGAGCCCAGAAGAAACCCTCAAAGATGGCCTCTTACACGTTGGAAGCCAAGAGAAGCAGTGATTTAAATAATAAAATCTTTAAATTTCCACTTCCTTCAGAGAAAGTTTAGAGAGAACCTCAGCTGGAGAGCCATAACCAGCGTCCAACTTCCACTCACCCTCCCTAAAACCGCGAGAGAAGCATTGTGGTGATCTTCATCTTAAATACAAATCAAATCTCAACTTTAAGTTCCAAAGGCACCTCAGTGCAAGATCCGGTGGTAGGCTGCATGCGAACATTAGAGCAAGCCCCAAAGGTATGTTAACTCGGTACAGCAAACAGACCCTGGTATGACCTTAAGCCATGAAGTCAACCTAGAACTGCTCCCAATGTAACATTAGGCCCTAGGATCAGAGTCCCCCCAGACTGGAGAGAACAGATAAGAATGGTCACTGGTAACAACGTTTATTTATCTTCAGGTTGAGGTAACGCAATATCAGATCATACCTGTCCGCCTGACTGCAAGAACTTAAAACAATTGTTCTTACGAAAAAAACAATTGTAACCTGCCTAGAACAGCTTCAATTTTACAATTCTTTGTTGTCCCTGCTTCAATGAGCTACAAAGCAGTCAACAGTGCAGACCACTTAACACTTTATACAGCTCTAATCTCCAAATATTGCCCCCCATCCAGGTGGAAGCTAAGATCTTGCCACACAAATGATTTTAAAGCTGCTTCTCCATGTGTTATAAAGATCACAAATTGTACTGCTTTTAGATTATTTTGCGACAAGGAACTGATTTAACAGGCTACATTTCGACATGATCTGTGTAAAAAATACAAGCAGGATAAAAAATACAAGCATCTGAAAATATTACACTGTGCCAATTCTAATCAATGACTGGGTTTATCATTAAAACATTTTTTTAAATATATAAAATTCACATAACTAAGAGCAGACAGAAAATGTGTGCGTATGTACTTGAGAGGGCCATGTGACATCATTGGCTAGATCAAAAGCCTGCGGTAATACCTTAAGCTTCAAATTAACAAGCTAGTCTGATGTCCGCCTCGCTCTAATGGCGCCAGAAACATAATATTTATATGAGGTTGCCCTGGCCATGGTCTCGCCACTCAGGAGCCATCTACCTGACGTATTCGATTTTTTCTTAAACATTTAAACATTGGATACGGAGCCGTATGATTTTGGTGCAGTATGTCTCAAGTACAGACACCAAGCCACTGTCATTTCTATACTGTAGCTAAGTTAGTGAGCACTTCCGCCCTCTAGCTTTGGTTACAGGACCAATCATTAGTCAGTGCCTTTCCCATATTTGTCATAGAGGATAGAAACATGGGTGCACGTAAGCCTCTGCGTTACCAGTTTATTACAGAAGGTTTTTTTTGTTTGGTTGGTCGCGTTATCATCTAACTTGATGCAAACCTAGCTTCCGCATTGAAAAGCTCTCACAGAATGGATGAGATGCCCCAAATGTTTAATCTGATTCATACCAGGCCCCTATCATGCAAACCAAAGAGGTTTTAAAATCCGAAAAACTAGTTTGAAGATGGCAGCTAGCAGCTCTGGAATATAACTCCATCCACATTGATAGGGCAAAGATGTTATTGGTTGCTCTGCTTTTCTCTCCAAACCATTTTGATACCAATGGAACAGCTATTTTTCTTTTAACAATTCCTGCAACTCTTTGGAGCAGAATTATTGTGTAATATATTGCTTCAACTCTACGAATAAGCCTTTAGTTCTGCAGATGCTCCCAGAAGCCCATATTATAGTGAAATTGTAAAATGGAGCCTTACCAGGACGCAAGGACAACACACGATGTAAAGCATTTGCTATAAAGAGGACAAAGCCACAATTCCCAATAGGTGGGATTATGCATTAACAAGCCTGATAGCAAGAAGTTCTGCCTGGGGCTCCTTCCCATCTACATTTTGATAGTTTTCTCCATTCTGCAAGTCAATATCTGTTGATTAAGCAATCTATGGGCTCAACAGTTCCAGCTTTAGGTTTGGCCCCCACTATACACAGATAGCAAGCTGATGTATTTTTCCTATTGTTCAGAAGGCATGTTTCCATTCAATTGAGGATGTCACCTATTGAGGTTTTGATGAAAGCTCAAAACGTCCTATGATTATTCAATTTTATAAGCATGAAGTTCAATCCAATGCCTGTTGGCTGCATGTTTTGGTCTGCCATACAACCACTTTCTAAGCTTCCAGAAACGTCCCCACTTTCTCGATGTCATCCAAATGAAATATTAATTTTGAGCTGTTGCCAATAGTCAGGGATTCTTGATGATTTACAAAATCACGTATTGCCTTCCCATAAAGGCATATATTTTTTAAAACAGGCCTGTCCGTTCCTGTAGATCATGTTTTTTTAAATATTTTTATTAGGTGGCAAATTAACAATGTAATAACAAATTTGTCACCAGCAGTGGTACAAAACAAGCAATATTTTTTCCAAAATTGCAGGTTAGCTAGGTATCAAAAAACAACAGTCATCAAAATTACTATTATCTCGTTTTGAAAATCTTGTCCCACAGCAAATGAACGGTATCTATGTGATATATAAAAATAAAAAATTAAACAATTTTTAAAGTGCAAAGTGGCATCCTCAATAGTTCAAAAATAATGATCTTAAAAAAGCACAGCACAAAGCTTAGTATTACAATGCATAGCTCCCAGTAAGATATGTAGTCTACTGGTCATACATATTTAAAGTGCAACGTAAACAAGTGCAATATAGCCGCAAATATGTTAAGGACACATATCCAACCTGCTCGAATAAGCAGGGAATGTTTTAACCACATAATTAAAATATAATAACTAAACTACATATAACAATTAGGCAATATGCAATCTGCAAAAATGCTTATGAAGTGCAAAGAGCAATAAAAAAACAAAAACTCAAAACGGCTACAATAAAAAGATCTCAAGGCCAACAAATACATATTTCCTGCTTCTCTTATATATCATTGCTCCCCCCTGTACACAGCAGGAAATAATCCCACAACTGCTCAAATTTATCGGTTTGGTTGTTCCTCTTGGCATATACATATTCTAAATGAAGTATCCTGCTCATTTTGATTTGCCATTAGCCAAAAGATGCGTATTCTGTAAATTGAGAGATCTAGCAATCGAAGCTGCCATAAAAATAAACTTCTGCTCAGATCGCGTGAAATCTTTGTTATCCGTCAATACCCCAAAAAGTGGTATTAGTAAACCTGGCTTCACCCTTGTACATATTCCTTGAGATGAAAAAGTAAATATCTGCTGTCAAAACAAATACAGTACGGGGCACGTGAAAAACCAAAATTATAATATGTTGCCATTCTCCCTACGCCATTGTGATCCATCTAAAGCAGTTGTTTGAAACATTAGGAAAACAGCTGTTTAAAAATTGGGGGGTATAATAAATAGCCCATCTAGAAAAAAAATTCATTTGCTTAAAATTGGCCGTCCTAAACAGTTTATGCCCAAACAGAAATGTCTGCCCACTGATTTGGGGAAATAACACAAAGTAGCTGATGCAACTTTTTGAAGACACTTTGGGATATAGCACTGCTGAAGTTGCAGATTCAAAACTTTGTATCAACTCCCAACTCCAATCATGTTATACTTGGAAAAATAAATTCAAAAAAATTAACAGTAAATGGATTACATTCAGGATTAACTTTGCTCAAAAAGCTGGAAATGCGAGGGAGACTGAACCATAGGGACAGATTCTCATACATTAGCTAGCCTAACTGCTGCCAGGTCTTCCGTCTTCCATTAATACTATTCCAAAGTGCAGTTTTGGATTGAGAAATCCACATACCCAGACTGTCCCAATTTTGTAGAGGAAAAAAACAAAAACAAAGGATGACCATCAAAAAATTTGTATTTTAGCCCTATTTCATTTTTACGCAAAATTATTACTTTTAACATTTTATACCTAGTTTTCTTGGGGCATTTCCAAGATTGGAAAAAAAAATAATACTAAGGAGACCTCCAACCCTAGCTCCTGCACCATCAATCTTAAAAAAAAAAAAATTAAAAAATGTATCCGGTGAGAATGGATCAGCAAATAGTCGTGCATGATAATTAGGGCTCCCGGTTTTATGGTATTTATTTTTTTGTCATTTCCGTCTGTATTTATCCATATTTATTTTTAGTCAACTTTATCTGTATTTATCCATATTTATTATGGGTTTTGTTAGAAAAGTAAAGCTGAAACTGGTATATTTCCACATTTATTTAACCAATAAATATGCAGTCATGCTTGAATGTCTGCCAGGTTTCAATGATATGAACACCCGCAGAAGATAAATCAATGCACTTATATGAAAATATGCACATTTCAGCATCAGCCTTGTGCATAGCTACTGCTGTTTAAGCCTCTTTACTAAAATTCCTTTCTTTTTTACCCCCCTTACCTATCAATCCACACAGTTATTGGCCTGGCAGTAATGGCAAAGTGTATTTAGAATCAATCAAAAAGCACCCAATTTCCATTTTTATCCACATTTAAAAATAAATACAGACAAGAAAATAAATGGTTTTCTGTCTGTATTTATCTGTAAAAATCAGTAAAAACGGAAAACAGGGAGCCTTAATGATAATCAATGAAAGCTGCCTGATAATATTGATAAAAATCTGGTGGAGCCAACTCGCCCTGGTCTTTCTCTAATTGGATAGCTGACAAATTATTGCATGGGCACTGTTGTTTCCACATAAATCTCCTAATTGGACTATCCACTTCTATAAGAACTTTTTACTAAGTCGAACAGGTACATTAGACAACAAAAATAGAAAAAGAGGCTGACTCAGCATTTTAATTAAAGCAAATCGGCCTATAAGGGACAAGGGCAAAAACCTCCAAGACTCCAACATTCTCTTAACTTTACTCAGCATTGCATAATAATTTATCTCATACAGATCGAGAATGTTGGAGGTGAAACCCCAAGATACCTAATAGGGTGAGTAGGCTCCCACTGCTCTACAAGTGCAATAGGAAGATCCTTAACAGAAGCATTAAATAACATTTCTGATTTGTAGTGGTTGATCTTATAGTCCCCGATTAACGTAAAATCATTGAACCCATTGAATGTTTTTTGGAGATTAGCTTCATCTGCATCCAAATACAAGATATTATCAGCAAAACGTTTTAGTTTGGGCATACCAAAAACTGGAGGTGAAATAGGATCGTCATTTCGCAAAACAATAGCCAACGGTTAAATAAATAAAAAGTAAATAAAACCAGTAAAGGGGACATCCTTGACGCGTACCATGTGAAATGTGAACTTGCCCTAGGTTACTTGAATTAATACTAATCGTGGCTACTGCTCCTAAATAGGCATTCTTAAATAGGCTTATAAATTGAATAGGAAAACCAAACCTCCACAAAATCTCACATAAAGCTGGCCAACTAACTAGGTCAAAAGCTTTTTCTGCATCCACCATAATTATAATTCTAGCAGCTCTGGTAGAAAAATTGAAATAGTTATGTCCTGGATCAAGTAGCTGGTGTTAACTACCATAGACCTATTAGGAAAAAAGCCATTTTGATCCCCATGAGTTAGTTCCTGGGCAACAGGAGCTAGATGGTTAGTTAAGATCTTCATTAAAAGTTTATAGTCTGCATTCAGACAACTAATGGGCCTATGCGAATTAGGGTTGTGAGGAAATCTATCTTTTTTCTCCTTCTTCTGTAGCCATTATTAAGATGTTATTAACTGTTTTGGTCTAATGAAACACTGTTAAGATCTCGGACTAATACATTTTTTTAGGCAAAAGTTGAGGGTAATATAAGCCATTTCAAAACGGGTGAAGGTAGAGTTCAATCTGATTCATTTCAATGGCACGGTGTCTTTATAAACGCAATACACAAACAGAACGTCAGTTACTCATAAGGTAAAAGATTGTGGGGAAATAGTCACTCTACGATTTCACTGGACTGAAAAGCAACCAAAAACAAAATAGTTCAACTGAGGCAAAGGTGTAGTCCAAGACTGCCATCCTTCACTGGTTTTTTTTTTTTTTTTAAAAGGATAGAACCATTCCTTCAGGATTGTAAACTATTATTTTGATTTCCTACAGCTGGGGTGTAGATGTCTGGGTGAATTTCCAACTGCCTTGAACTATCCAGAGGCACGATCAATGGATAGCGAGCTACTACTGGCTTTGTGGCAAGAAGGCCCAGTCAGCAACAAACTATGTGTAAAAGTTCAATCTGAATGGCCTTGTTTAGGCCAGGATAACGCAATAGCCTTGTATCGCTCAGAGGGCCAATGCCAACAAAATAGATTAAGTATCCAACCAATGCCAGGCCAGATGTGCATGGAAGCAGCAATGCTGCCAGTGAAGTCAAAAGGGACCTTTGGAGGAGCCAAAGAAGAAAGCTTCTAGGTCTATGTTTAGGTTTATGATTTATCTATGGATTGAACCAAGCCATAAGTCACTAGAGCGATGTACAAAGTTGACAATCAGCATAAAGTGATAGGATCGATAGCGGAGTTATGGACGGTTAATTCATTGAAATGTAGTGTTCTTGAGAGGTGATTTTTAAACACTTTCCTAAACTGGTGCAGCATTGGGGCAGTCCTGATGGATAAGGGGATGGTGACGCAGATCCTGTGCGTCTAGATAGGGAAGGCTGGTTGTCTTGTTTTTTCTATTTTGTTTTATTTTTACACTTCTTAGTCTGCAGTCTGAAGGTGTCCTGGCTGCAGGTGTGTCGAGAACCTCTAGAGATGGTGTGCTTGCATGCAAGGTAAGTGGGGGTGCTGGTCGTGATGACTCTGTAAATGATGCAGCTGGTGTTAGGGGGTTATGCTATCATATTTCTTCATTTCCTGGATGAGACAAGCTGTGTTGTGAAGTAGGCCCTTAAGAGGTGGCAGAGTAGAGTCTGGGAGGCCGTGTAGCAAGGTGCTACCACCCATGTGCAAACGTATGAGGGCTAGAACAGCAGTTCTGAAGTCGCTTTTTGGAAGAAACTGTTTCACTTTCTTTAAGAGACAGCTGGTTCCAGGCCATCTTTGTTTTTTGCCAATGTGTTCTGTGAGGTTGGTGTCCAGGGTGAATTCAAGTGGCTTGGCATTTAGTGGAAATTCGGGTTCAAAGCCATCAAGGTTCATTTCACTGAGCCAGTTTTGAACTGTTTATTGTGCTTGATAAATAACAGAAATTCTGTCTTGATTGGGGTGAGCTTCAGCAATCCACTGGGCGTCAAGGTTTGGAAGATGTGCAGGCAGTGTTTGAGTGGTTGGATGTCTGAGGCAGAGAACTTCAATTACAGTTGTGTATTATCAGCATATTGATGAAACTTAATGCTATTATCTGTTAGTAAAGCACCTTGTGACTCAATGCAGAGGTTGACAGAAGACAGTATGGAACCCTCAGGGACTCTCCAGAGGATGGGGATTTTTAGTGACCTGGAGATGCCCATGTGAACAATATGGTTTTGGTTGGAAAATTAGGAGGAGAACCAGTGAAGGGGACTGCTAGTGAATCCCATTTGAGTCTCAAGGGTACGTAGGAAGGTGGGTTGGTCAACTGTGTTGAAGGCAGCTGAGAGGTTCTGCAATATCAAGAGGCAGGATTCACACTGATCTGTGGTCAGAAGGGCATCATCTAGGGTTTCAAGGTAGCGGTCTCCGCATTGCAGTGTGAGCGTAAGTTAGACAGGTAGTCGTGCAGGAGATGGCCAGCACTGAAGAGAACTTGGGAGTTGAACACAGACGGCTTTTTCAATGCTCTTGCCGATTGCTGATGGGCCGATAGTTGGCGAGGTCATCAGGGTCTCGTGTAGACCATCATAAAAGGCCTGAGGGAAGATGCCTTCAGTGAAGGAGACATTGACAAGGGCGAGTAGGTGTGAAAGATTGTCGCAAGAGAGCGCTCTGATGAAAGGAGAGGGTAAAACATCTTTATAAGAAGTGGTTTTGAGGGAATTGAGTAAATCGGCGACATCTGCAAGAGATGGGGCTCTGAAGGCTGAGCATTGCAGAATTCTATGAGAAGGGGTGGGCATAAGAGATGAAACAGGCTAGGTGTTGTTGGATTATCTGTATTATTTCACTGAAGAAGAGGTTGGTGGCGTTGCACTTTTCTATTGAGTGAAGAATGGTAGCTCTGGTAGGAGGTTGATGTAGTACTTGATTGTGCTGAAAGGTGTTGTGCTTCTTTTTGGCAGCTGCACTGATGGTGAATTTACTGTTACTGTAGTTGTTGTTTGACAAACAACAATGTGCTGGCGGTGTTTGTATGATCATCTGCATGTTGCTTGTTTTTCCAACGTTAGTGTGAACCAGTTGACTCCGTCTTTGTACTGCTTGTCACAGGGCCTCCTAAAATCTCATCTGCACCCAGTCAGCCCTCACACAAATCTTTGCTAACTCACATCTCTTCTGATCAGAAATAACAACTGCTCTGGAGAATGACTGGCATAATTCCCAACAATGACTTACGTGAGGAGACGACCTCTTTCTTTTCTTTCCCCTGGGAATACTTGTACATTTTTCTAAAGCCTGCACAACACTAGCTCGTTGAGAATTTGGAAAGGCTGAGGAGCTACATTTAACAATGTAGGCAAAAGCAGGCAAGTTCATGTATCAGACTTTCCTAACTTGAGTTTTAGCGCTCTGCAATAGTGTCATTTAGCTCAGTTGGCCAAGTCACTGCTTGTGCCCACTTAGCTACATATTTTTCAGCTCTAATTTGTGTCCTTGTAGTCATCAGACATTTGGTATTGTTTTTTTTTTTTTTTTTAAAACAGCTCGATTCCCAGATTTTACGTTTTTGGGGCACGAGTTTGTGGAGTTCTGCCCACTCTTTCTGCTTGGAACGAGGAGTTCCAGCCAACCGCCATGTGGCAGAGGTTTTTTCTTGCACGCGTTAAATTGCTGAGCAAAATGTTGCGTCACCTAGAGCAATTTCCGGGCGATCGAACACCTCCCGGCAAGATTTCTCAACGTGAGCGGTGGTGCAGGTCGCGGCCATTCGCGCTGAAAAAGATGCGGGTTGAGTAGAAAATCTACTTGAGCAGTAGAAAGAAGAAGCGCCCTCTGGGGTCCCGCGAGGTGCCGTTCACGCTGATTTTAAAGCGCGGAACAAGCTACCGGCACTAAAAATCACCGCGAGCAGAGCGACGTGCTGGAACTCCACGGAATCCCGCTGAGTTTTCATGTAATTCCGCAGACTGAAACTCTGCGAGTTCTGCCCACCTCCAATACTGATCTAGGTGACTAGAGAAAATTGAGACCCGATTAACACAGTCAGCCACTCTTTTTATTTAATTTATTCTGCTTTTTCTTTCAGAGAGCATTTGTTTGGAGATTTTAAAATTTGAATCTGGCTGTTTATGGGTGGTTAAACTACTAATGGCTACACTTAAAGTTTGGTTAGCAAATTCTTTTAGAACCATTATCCAAAGAGACTTCTGCTGATTAACAAAGCCCACGTGGAAAATATTGTTGTCCTCTTAGTGTGTTTTTAAATCATCCACTAACTCCTGGAGCATTGTGGGAAGGTGGTCACCTTATCTAAAAAAATCATAGATAACTTTGAAGGGAATTGAAGGGCGTATCAATCAGGGACGGGCCTGATAACGCATGCAGGATGGATGAGACACTTCACTAGGCCAACTAAAGATAACACATAGAGGGCGTGACAAGTGCGTCAAGTTGGCAGGCACGTTTTGAATAAGCTCCTATTTAACTACCCCTCCCCCCTCCACAAATATCGTCACAATCCTCTCTGAAATCAAAACATGAGAACAGAATTCCTCATCAATCTTCTTTAGAGGCAACAAGAGACTTATGCCTGTAACTCCCTGACAGGAGATGTAGTGTGTATGCAGAAACAATGGTGGCCTGTCTGGCCACAAGGGGGTTATGGCGTTCCTGCGTGTGGCACACAGCCGTGAGTTGGCAAGATTGTACATGGACTGCCAAGCCTGCTGCGTAGTGCTTGTGGAGTAGCTGCCACTGTAACACCATAGAATCTGCCACTGAAAGACAGTCCTATGTATGTGAGCCAGAATCTTAAACAGAGCCCTCTTTTGGATATGAAGCCAATTAAGCTTCTTAAGTTTAGATGACCGCGAGCACTACCTAGGAAGATGTATAGGAAATCTGGCTGCCAAGTTCTACACCTGCGGAAGTTTATTGGTGAGTTTGTTTAGGAAGGCCAAGGTACAAGGCATTAGAGTAATCGAGCCGAGATGTTATTACAGTACGGATCACCGTCTTTCTAGCTTTGAGAGGTAGAAGATATAATACCTTACTAAGAACTTTAAGTAGCCCAAAGCAAGTGTAAGAGACTGACAAGATCTGCTGTTAAAAAGAAAGCTGGCAACAAAATTTCACACCTAACTTCTTAATGACATCAGCTGGGCTGAATTACAAAGGCCACCAGAGATCTCGCAAAAGAGGTTTCTTCTTCCCAACTACCATCAATTCAGTTGTCTGTATTGAACTTTAGGTGTTTTTCGTTCATGCATGAGGCAACCAAAGAATACATTGCCTGACCCTATCTTGGCCGGAAACTGAGCCGCTTGTTAGTGATAAAATCAATTTTGTATCATCTGCATAAGACAATATCTCGAATCTGAAGCCTCGAATAACGGCAGCCGGAGAGGGTTGGGAGGTGAGGGGGTCATGTAAGTATTAAAAAGGGTTGGACTCCTCGTCAAGGGAACGCTGCGCCATCTCCTCTTCCCTCCTCTTCTTCTTCTCTCTTATCTTTCCTTCTTTAGCTTCTGGTTTTGGCTCTTTTTTGTTCCTTTCTTTCTTCACAGGCTAGCAGACATGGGTGCTCCTCCCCCTCCCCCCCCCCGATACCTTGTTGCAGGCTGCATTTTGTGCCTCTAGCGGCTGTTGGTCCCTGGTAAGCTGGTTACTAACAGATCGCGACAAGCCTATGATGATTTCAATGACATGTTATCCACCACTAGGGCCTGCAGTGATAATCCACAGTCAGGTTAATCCTTTTTTTGTTATAATGGTTCTTCTCCCTTTGCTGTACTTATTACTTGGCGATACACTATTATCTCTTCAGCCTTCGCAATCGGTGCACCACGCTCTCTACAGGTTTATAGCAGACACGATTGTAATCGCTCAGGTATACTACACTCGAGCAATTGAGGGACTCCTTTATGCTTGGTTAGTATTGGCGTTTTTGAGCCGGGAGGGGGCTTCTCCTATTTATCTTGCCATACCGAGTCCTCCTGTTGTTTTCGTATTTGATGGCTAAGTGGTGTGCTGTATCTTTTATAACTTCACTGACGTGGACCAACGATGTATACACTGTATTCTTGCCTGACTACTACTGCTTATTGCCTGGTGTTTGTTATTATTTTCTCTTTGTCTACAAACTTAATAAAAGAGATTTAAACAAAAAAAAGGGTTGGACTCAACGATGATCACTGTGATACTCTGCAATCAACTGGCAAAGGACCAAAGGAAAAAGGAGTGACGCACACCGATTAGACTCTGTTAGTTAAAAAAAAATTGAATCCAAGTTAGATCAAGAACATCGAAACCTATTTCCCTTAGTCTCTGAATGGGGATGGTAAGTAAGATGGTGTCGAAGGCCACTGACAAATCTAATAAAATAAAAGCTGCAGTGTCTACTCTATCAAGGGAAAGTTTAAGATGCTCAGATATTGATAAAAGAATGGACTCTGTGCTATAGGAGCCACTAAAGTCAAATTGAGAAGGATCCAAAATGTTGTTAGCCTCCAAGTAATAAGAAAGTCGCTGAGCGATGTGTGTTTCCAGCATTTGTATGGGGGCCAGAAGCAGTGATATGGGCCTATAATTTGCTGGTATCAATCAAACAGTGTTAGTCTTTAAGAATTGAGGTGACATAGGCCACTTTCCATCAGTTGGATAGACAGGCAGAATAGATGAAAAATTAATTAAGAATAGTGCAAAGTAATGGAAGAGTTGAACAGGTTCCTAGGTTCAAAATTGATGGTGGACACGGATCAACTGGTGTACCAAAAGTTCTTGCATATCCAAAAGGGAGATAGATAAAAAGTCTTTAAGCCTTGATGAGTTCTCATGTTGTTGTGAAATAGGGGCACTATTTCGCATGTCATAACCTTGAATACTCCGGATCCGGTCTTTAAAATAACCTGATATCGAGTCACAAGCTGATTGAAAGTGTGGTATCTGCGGATTCAGAGAGGCAGGTTGAGTCATTGATTTGACTATAGAAAACAATTCCTTTGAGGAACGTTTAGCATAGTCCATCTTCCCCGCATAGAAAACTGATTTTGCTAATTTAATATCTTTGTGATAGGATTTGATGGCTTTATCTGCCTCATTAAATGTATTAAGCCATTTCTTCTCTAACTGATGACACTTTATTTTAAGAGATTTGAGCTTCTGTTTGCACCAGCAACAGGACTCCCTTCTCTGTACACTTTTTTCTGCTTAAGGGGTATATCGTGTTTAAGGCAATTATTAGGCAATCCTGAAATAACTTAAAATCTATCTCAGTATCCTCTGTTAATGTATGGCTAATGATTGGCTATCAAGGCAGCATTGAAGGCTTGTTCTGTTATCAGCCGCCAGGTCAACAAAATTCAGGAGCTGATATAGACTGATTGTTAAGTATGAATTCTTAACCCCTTCGGTGCTCATGACGAGCTGGACTCGTCATGGCACACAGTGCTCGTGTGCTCATGACGAGTCCAGCTCGTCATAAGACCACCCACGGGGGAAGCGCTGGCGCTCCCCCGTGGGAATCCGATCGTTAGGTTTTTTTGGGGTAGGCAGGGAAGGGCTTCCCTGCCTCCCCCGCCCCCCCGCCCTCCCCATCAATGACGTCAGCGCGCGAGGCGCGCTGACATCATTGAGGGTTCCCTTTCTTCCCGACGCGCTGGAAGCCATTTGCTTCCAACGCGTCGGGGAAATCAGGTGAGGTTTGGCTCGGGAGGGGGGGGTTTGTATCAAAGAGGCATCGAGGGAAAGGAAAGGGTTTTCCTTTCCCCCCGATGCCTCTTTTGTGCATTCCTGCTGCACGATCATGTGATCGTGCAGCAGGAATGCCCACTAGGCACCAGGGACTGCAATTCAAAGCCAGATTAGGGGGGGGGGTTGCCAATGCTTGTTCTTTGTGCTGGACCGCCTAACAATCTGTTCAATGATCGTATGATAATATTTTCAACATAGCACAGAGATCTCCATGGGATAAGCAGATTGCTTTACAGAGAACCTCTTACTTATTTTTATTGGAGCAGGAGCATCTCATATTTTAGGTGTTTTAGTTGTATTTCGGTTAAGTGCTCAAGCCAGGATTATGGTTCCAGACTTCATAGTAAACTTCAGGTTAGCTGATAGACCACATCTCCTCCTGCTCTTCTTGGTAAAAATGCATGACCCATACCATGAGAATGAAGGGGGTATGAAAACAAATCTTGGAAATGAATGGATAATGCTCTTGTTCCAGCCTCTCATTGACCGTGGAGGAGACTTTTAAAAAGATCAACCATTGTCTAGGAAGTGATAATATATGATGGGAGTTGGGAGAATAACTTAGATGTAGGTTAGGGACCCAGTTGGACTTTTGAAGGAGGAATTGTGAATTGATGGGGCATTATGGTGGAAAGAAGCTGATTGAGAGCACAAGGAAGTGTACTATATTATGTGCATAGTAATATGTAGAACTGGGAAAACCTTCTTGGGAATGTTTGGGTTTAGACATCATTAGGTTATTTAATGTTTATGAAATATATCAAAGTTTCCACTCGTACTCATAGATCACTATTTGAAATGACCTGAAGTGAAGCTCGTAACAAAAGGTAATACAGGATAGTGATTACTACTGGATAGCTTAGAAATGTAAAGGTCCAGGTGTACATGTGAAAGGGATTGTCAGACTCCATTCATAGAGATAGTGGAATGAACATAGCCTCTTCAGCCATGGAGGAATATCACAGGAAACCTACACCTTATCTCCCAGACACCTATGGGCAGGAGGTGCCCTAAAACCATGCACATAGATGGCCATTGTATGAGTTAGGGAGTAATGCAGAACAGGAGGCATGTCTATTGAATGGCCCCTCGGCCTATCACAGAAAAGATGCCTTTTAGACTTCCAGAAGACAGAACCCGAACACAAGGGAATGCCCAGGCTGGATGCTGTGGCCTTGAAGAGAAGAGATTTGAGGTCAGCTTTGAAGATCCGGGTAGAGGAGGTGGCATGGCGCAATGGGGGAAGCGAGTTCCAGATTCTCACCGCATTTCCTGAGAAGGATTGCGCCATCGATCTTTCCCTTTTTGAAGACGGGGGGGGGGGGGGCTCAAGCAGAAGCTTTTCCGCATTGCGAGAAGGGCGAGAGCCACCGGACAATTTCAATTTATTTGCCAGGTAACGAGGGGAGGAGGTGTGTAAGGCTTTGTGTGTGATGCAGGCAGTTTTGTAAATTAATCTTGCCTCGATCGGAAGCCATCGAAGAGAGGATAGGAGTGACGTGGTCGCTTAGTTTAGACCCTGAAATGAGGCGAGCTGCTGAATGGAGGATGGATTTGAGAGGGGAGAGGTGGGATTTGGGTAGGCCCGTAAGAAGAGAATTGCAATAATCCAGTCTTGAGAGAACCAGAGATTGTACCAAGCTTTTTAAGTCTTTCTCCGGGAAGAACCGACGGATCCCCCGTAGAAGGCGCAACTGGTAACGTGCGTTCTTAGCAATAGAGTTGATGTGGGAGATTAGGTTGAGTCTTTTGTCAAGAATGACACCTAGGGATTTAGCGCTGTCGACAATGATGGGTTTGTTGTTCAGTAGGTTCAGCTGATCCATCCAAGATTGAACAGGAGGAGGTGAGAGAGAGGTAGAGAGGAGGAGGAATTCAGTTTTGGCGGGATTCAGAATGAGTTGGTGAGCTAACATCCAGTTGTGAATAGAGTTGAGAGTAGAGTTGAGTAGTGAGAGATCGTGTGCGGAAGATAAAGGTATCTTCCCACTAGTCCACCAGGCTTTTATTTGTGGAGAGTGACCCCTTGGGTGGCAGAATAGCAGTATGTTTTTAGGCCCATCTGCCCCCAAGGAGGG
The DNA here is from genome assembly GCA_963921515.1 of Calotriton arnoldi. Taxonomy (NCBI): domain Eukaryota; kingdom Metazoa; phylum Chordata; class Amphibia; order Caudata; family Salamandridae; genus Calotriton; species Calotriton arnoldi. The sequence goes on along the minus strand of CAWUFW010003054.1, from coordinate 518,170 downwards.
CAGAAGCCACTAGACACCAGGGTTTTTTTAATTTTTGTGTTGGGGAGTGGCCAAAAGGGCAAGGGTTGCTCCCCTTTTACGGGGGTGAATATTTTATTTATACTGTTAGGCCCACCTACCCCTTAGCTTGGCTGGTGGATTGTGTGTGGACTGGTGCATTATTTGCATATGTGATTGTAATGTTTTTTTTCTCCTTTTTATTCTAGTGTAAAGCTTTTGATTCCTGTTTGCGGTTTCGGCAGTGGTGGTTCTGCAGTTTTGCGTAATTGCATTTATTTGGTAAGAAAAATATTTTTGTTGTGTGTACTCCAAATGAGTATTATTGTCATGCATGAATGAATTTTTTTGTAAGTGGTGTCATAATGGCAGCATATTTGTTAGTGTTCAGAGCATGAAATTCTTTGCGATGTTTTGCATTGTCTTATGTGTAATTTTTTCTTCTTCTTTTTAGTGGGATAGTGTTGATCCTTACTGTGTCTGTGCAGAGTAGGTGGTGGTGAGTCTAGCTGCTTCTGTCACGTGAGTGGTATAGTGTTGGAGTATATAGGTCTTTGTGATAAAGCTACATTTTGTTTATTTCTTTTTTTTACAAAGGGTTTGTTGTTGTTGACTTGTTTGACAAGTAACCTTTATTAGTAAGCATTATGGCTAGCCGTAGAATTACTGCTCAGCAGGTGGTTGGTTTGCTTCTTGAATCTTCCTCTGAGCAGGATTATGAGACTGACAGTGCGTCTGAGGGAGAGGAGGGAGGGGAAGATTCAGGCAGTGAGTTTTCTCTCCACATGGATTCATCGGATGATGAAGGTACTCTCAGTGCAGATGAAGTGCCTGTTTTAGAGCAGGATACTACTGTGCCGATGGTGCAAGAGGCATCTGGATTGCAGCCTGGGGCTGCTAGGCTTCCTACTGGAAGTGCTGGACTCTGGGTTGATCCAAACATGGTGCAGCCGGTGTTGCCCGCCTTTAGTGGTTATGCAGGGTGTAGAGTGGATTGTGAACATTATTTGCCTATACAGTATTTTCAGTTGTTTATGGATGATGTATTTTTGGGTGAGATTGTTGAGCAGACTAATTTGTCTGCTGAACAGTTTTTGAGGGACAACAGTGCCAGACTTAGGCCCCATTCTAGAGCTACCCGGTGGAGTCCCACAAATCTGGAAGAGATGAAGAAGTTTTTGGGTTTGACTTTTTTGATTGGGCTTGATAAGGAAGCCGTCCATGGCTTCATATTGGTCTACCAGTCCCTTGATGGCAACGGCCATATTTCCTGCAGTTATGACTCGTGATCGGTATTTACTTTTGCTTCGGATGCTGCATTTTGTTGATAATGGTTTGGCGTTGCCACGAGATCACCCTGAATGTGACCGTCTTTTTAAGATTCGGCCTGTTCTTGATCACTTTGTAGATCGATTTTCAGAGATCTATACTCCAGGGAAAGAAATATCTATTGATGAGTCTTTGGTCCTGTTCAAGGGCCGTTTGGTTTTTAGGCAGTACATTCCTAGCAAGAGGGCACGCTATGGAATTAAGCTGTATATGTTGTCTGAGAGTAGGACAGGATATGTTTTTAATTTGCGTGGGTACACTGGTAGGGATTCCACTATTGACCCCCCTGGTTGTCCGTCCACTTTTGGAGTTTCAGAGAAAATTGTGTGGGATCTTGCTAGAGGACTGTTTAAGAGAGGCCACCATTTGTACCTTGATAACTTCTACACTGCTATGCAATTGTTTAAGGAATTGTTCAAAGTGGACACTTTTTCTTGTGGCACAATGCGCTCTAACCGTAAAGGTTATCCAAAAGAGCTTGTTTGCAAAAAACTTCAGAGGGGACAGTGCAGTGCCTTGCGTAGTGAGGAACTGCTAGCTGTGAAATTTGTGGACAGGAGGGATGTGTACATGCTGACTACCATCCATGATGAGAGTACTTCACCTGTGGCTGTTTGGGGTCAGATTGCTGAAGTGCGCAAACCTGTGTGCATTTTAGACTACAATAAGCACATGGGTGGTGTTGATAGAGTAGATCAGAGGTTGGAACCTTACACTGCTATTCGTAAGTCTTACATTTGGTATAAGAAGTTGGCCATCCATCTCTTCAATTTAGCAACTTTCAATGCTTTTGTTGTGTTCAAGGAGTGTTCTCCTGCGTCAAAGTTGACTTTTGTTCAGTTTCAGGAGTCTGTCATAGGCAGCCTTGTTGTTGTGGAACAGGCAAGTGTTCCTAGAGTTGGAGTGGTGGAGGATGTGGCTCGATTGAAAGATCGCCACTTTCCTGATCACATTCCTCCTACACCCTCAAAAGACTTTCCCACTAGGAGATGTAGAGTCTGTTGGCGAAGAGGTACGCGGAAGGAGACTCGTATGTACTGCCCTGAGTGTCCTTCTAACCCTGGGCTGTATGTGCCTGCTTGTTATAGAGCGTACCACAAGCAAAAGAATTATTGGGAGCAACCATGAGTGGTAAAGTGAACTGCCTGGTCTGTAATGTTTAAGAATTGTTGTTCTGTTTCAAGGTTGGCATTAGTGCAATGTATTTAGTTTCTGATTTTGTGTTAGTAGATTTGTATCTATTTGCAATTTGTTTGTGTTTTCTTTTTGTATAAAAAAATCCTAAATGTGATGGTGGTGTGTGTAGGCTGGTGCTTGGCTGGCGGTGTGCGTGGAGTGGCGCTTGGCTGGCGGTGTGCGGGGAGTGGCTCTTGGCTGGCGGTGTGCGTGGAGTGGTGCTAGGCTGGCGGTGTGCGTGGAGTGGCGCTAGGCTGGCGGTGTGCGTGGGTGGCGCTAGGCTGGCGGTGTGCGTGAGTGGCACTAGGCTGGCGGTGTGCGTGGAGTGGCACTAGGCTGGCGGTGTGCGTGGAGTGGCGCTAGGCTGGCGGTGTGCGTGAGTGGCGCTAGGCTGGCGGTGTGCGTGGAGTGGCGCTAGGCTGGCGGTGTGCGTGGAGTGGCGCTTAGCTGGCGGTGTGCGTGGAGTGGCGCTTGGCTGGCGGTGTGCGTGGAGTGGCGCTTGGCTGGCGGTGTGCGTGGAGTGGCGCTTGGCTGGCGGTGTGCGTGGAGTGGCGCTCGGCTGGCGGTGTGCGTGGAGTGGCGCTCGGCTGGCGGTGTGCGTGGAGTGGCGCTCGGCTGGCGGTGTGCGTGGAGTGGCGCTCGGCTGGCGGTGTGCGTGGAGTGGCGCTCGGCTGGCGGTGTGCGTGGAGTGGCGCTCGGCTGGCAGTGTGTGAGTAGTGACTTGCTGCTGGTCACTACACACACTGCTAGCCGAGCGACACTCCACGCAATCCATCAGCTTGTGTGGTTGCTGTGTTAGGAATGTGGGCGTGTGAAAGTGATGGGCCCTTGAATGGTGCTGTCTGCTGGTGTGAGTGTTGTAATGTGATGGGCCCACGGCTGGTGGTGTGAATGGTTTTGTATTTGTCACACGTATGAAAGGTGTATGAATGGCCTGTAAAGAGGTTGGTGCCTTGTCGTGGCTTTACAGCTCACGAGCGTGAGTCAATGGTTCAGTTTCTCGTCCTTTCAATTATTAACAGTGCATTTCATTTTTGTGAAATCACTTGTTAATACAATTGTATATACTGAACCATCACTCACCCTCGTGCCAAATCCAACCAATATGTGTGTGTGTGCTTGAGGATTAGATGGCTGTGCAGTAATATTTTTTTTGTCTTTCTCAAGCAGGGTGTACCTTGTCCCTTTTTGTGAATGTTGTAATGTGTTTGTTTCGTGCCTGGGGGTGTGAATGGTCTTGTGTGTATCACGTATGAAAGGTGTGTGAATGGCCTGTAAAGCGGTTGGGGCCTTGACGTGGCTTTACAGCTCACGAGCTGCGAGTCACTGGTTCAGTTTTTGTCCTTTCAATTATTGACAGTGCATTTCATTTTGTGAAATCTCTTGGTTCAGTATATACAATTTTATTAACATCACTTGCCCTCGTGCCAAATCCAACCAGTATGTGTGTGTGCTTGAGGAATAGATGGCTGTGCAGTAATCTTTGTCTTTTTAGTCTGTCTGCCAAGGTGCACATTCCGTCTAAGAATAACCTACCAACTGTAGATATTGTCGTAAACGAAACACCCATGGGAGTACATGGTGATATCTCTCTTGTGGATCCCAACAAGTTATGGTACCCACAATGTCCTGCAAACCTCAAAATGTCGGTCACATTTTCCTTGCAATATTGTGCCAAAATTTTCACGCTGCAGAAATAAACACATTATCTCAAAATGACCTGGTTTTGCAAGGGGGGGGTCACCTGGGTTTTTGGCCCGGGGCTCGGCGGCCACATAGGGAAACCTACCAAACCCACACATTTCTGAAAAGTAGACACCCGGGGGCTTCCAGGGAGGTATGGCTTGCGTGGATCCCCGAACGTTTCCTTACCCAGAATCCCCTGCAAACCTCAATTTTAGCTGAAAAAATCATTTTCACACATTTTTGTGTGGGAAAGTGTGGCATCACTGGCCTCACACAAATTTCCTACCACCCAGCGTTCCCCCAGGTCTCCCGATAAAAATGGTGCCTCACTTGTGTGGGAGGCCCAAGTACCCGCGACAGGCAAGGGCCCACAACGTATTGAGGCGACCTCAAAATGGCCTTTCACAAAACCACCTGGTTTTGCAAGGGAGTCACCTGGGTTTTGGCCCGTGCTCGGCGGCCATCTAGGGAAACCTACCAAACCCACACATTTCTGAAAAGTAGGCACCCGGGGGCTTCCAGGGAGGTATGGCTTGCGTGGATCCCCCAACGTTACCCAGAATCCCCTGCAAACCTCAATTTTAGCTGAAAAAAAATCACTTTTTTCACACATTTTTGTGTGGGAAAGTGTGGCATCACTGGCCTCACACAAATTTCCTACCACCCAGCGTTCCCCCAGGTCTCCCGATAAAAATGGTGCCTCACTTGTGTGGGAGGCCCAAAAAAGGGTCATTTTTCACTGCGAAATTGAGGTGTGACCACGTTGCGTTTTGCGCCGTTTCCTGTCGCGGGCACTAGGCCGACCCACACAAGTGAGGTACCATTTTTCTCGTAAGACTTTGGGGAAAGCGGGGTGGGTGGAAATTTGTGGATCCACGCAGATTCCAGAACTTTCCACCACAGAAATGTGGGGAAATGTTTTTTTTTTTGACAATTATTTATGTTTGCAAGGGATTCTGGGTAACAGAACCTGGTGGGAGGCAGTCAAGTCACCCCATCCTGGATTCCCCTGGGTGTCTAGTTTTCAAAAATGTATAGGTTTGCTAGGTTTCCCTAGGTGCCGGCAGAGCTAGGGTTCAAAAACTACGGCTAGGCACTTTGCCAAAAAAGGGTCATTTTTCACTGCGAAATTGAGGTGTGACCACGTTGCGTTTTGCGCCGTTTCCTGTCGCAGGCACTAGGCCGCCCCACACAAGTGGGCCACAGGCTTCTCCAGCGAGCAGCACTTACTCATCGCAAATTTGATCAGAGATAAAGCACCCAGCAATTTGCAACAAACAGATGGAAAAATACACCCAAACTGGGTAGAGTACTCAAATTGATCTTCCTTGCCCCGCAGCCTTTGGCAAAACCAACCCTGTGGCAACACTACAGAAGTTATTCTGCAGACAATTAAAGAGACCAGATCGTCACTGCAGGGTAAAATTGATGAAGTGTGACTTGATATTGATCTTGACTAGACAGGATCACAGTAACACAGTTGATAGGATCATGGAAGCAGAGGGGCAGATCTCAACTGCAGAGGACTTAATTTGAACTGTAAAGAATACAGTCAACCATCTCTCTGTCAATCATCTGGAGGAAGAGTTTACAATGTGGAGGGTACAGTCCACAGGAACAATCTGAGGCTTTTGGGTATATCAGAACATTTAAAAGCTAAGAACCCTAAACAATTTACTACGAATTGGCTGGGGTCCAAGAACAGTGTCTGAAGAGCGCTCACAGTGTTTTGTGATAGATTGGGCCTAAAGAGCTATTATATCCAAAGCTCTTGTTGAGACTCCTTGTCGACAGATCATCGCAGTTCTCCTAAATTACATGGATAGAAGTGCTATCCTTTGCGCAGTCAGATGGGTAAGTGAACTACCTCTCCAGTCCAATAGGGCCATGACATTTCCATTTTACACTCGCCTTGTGCAACAATAAAGATGCTCTTTCCTTGCAGTGAAACTAAAGATAAGAGCAATTTGGAAGTTGGAATATATTCTAATGTTCCCAGCTACACTAAAGGTTAACTTCCAAGGCAGTGACCGATTTCTTCAATAGACTTAAAGCAGACTGGGGCTGGTTGTGGTGAGAGATAGTACCTCAAGTAGAATGGGACCAAACCTCCATCACAACAATATGCAAATAACGCCAGAGATAGGTCTAAGGCAAGAAGAAAACCAAGATAAATGAAACTAAAAGGTTAGTCCTTCACAATGCAGTGCAAATGGAGTGTGAAAAATGATTGCTCATATGGAGGAATTTAGGTAGACTATTGCTGCCCCCACTAGCTGCTGCTGCTTGTTTTTTTGTTAGTAGAACGATGTTTAGCTGAGAAGATTTGCAAAATTATTTCCTGTGCAGATATAGTGAAAACCGACGCTGCTTTGGCTTGTACTGGAAGTAGTGTACTCCACTACTCCTCTGACTAATTGTATCTTACTGCTATGCCTGGTTTATTGCTTAACTCTCAATAAATACAAGTTAAAAAAATATATATATATATGGAGACATTTAGAACCAGTGTGGAGATGACTGTCCTCGAACAGGACCAGGATTAATAATCACCTTGTCCAAACCCTGGACCAGATACCAGTCTTGAACATTCTGGTTGCTCCGAGCACTTACTTCGCAGAATCTAATACATTGTAGTTTTGTTGCTTTTTGATTTATATTAAATGTTACGCTTATGAGGGTGAGCAAGAGGTTAAATGTATGACTATGTCTAGTCACCCCCTAGATCCTAAAATTTGTACTAAGGATAAGAGTTATGGGTGATAGATACTTCCTAGGAGAAAGTGTAGGGTGGAAGGGAGCTGAAAGAGGTGCAAGTTATTTTTAGTTTGTTGCCTATTGACAGGTTTTAGGTTTGTTTCAGCAACAAATCATGCAAGGATTCTAAGGCAAGGTTAATAGGCACAGCAATCAGAATATAGATATAGGCTGTATCATACAGCATGCTGGAGAAAATACAATCTGACATGAAAATATAACATTTAGAAAGTATGCTTCCAAATTATGTCACGGAACACCAATGGTCTTAACAACAAGATAAAGCAAGATGCAGTTCTGCAGTCTGCTAGATGGTATAGCCCCAGTGTTCTCATGCTACTAGAGACCCATCATCGTGGTGGCAAATATGACCTGACCAGATTTGGCTTTGAGTTAGTATACCAAAAGAAATTCTTCAAAGGTTCTAAGGACGAAGCTGTCCTCCTGCATACAGCCTTCCCTTTAATAGACTCAGAGGTCCAGGTAGATAAACTAGGTCGATTCATTGTGAGATCAGGACAAATGGAAGGACAAATGTGGTCCCTGATCAGTTTATATGCCCTGCCCCCTCAGAGGAGACACTTTATGCTCTTAGTGGTATGCTAGCAAACACACCACTCTGCAAAACTATGACCGCATGTTATTTTAACGGTTTTATTGATAGTGACTTTGACGTTTAACTCCCAAATCCCACCAACTCTCACAAAGGTTCTGTGTTCTTAAACTGGATTGCGTACATAGGAAGATATTTGGAGGCAGTAGCACCAATTGGACAAGATCTACACTTTTTGCTCCGGAGCACATCGTTCCTTTTCACATATTATTTCCTACTCCCAGCGCTAGACCTGGGTCACGTCAGGGGGTCTAGGTACCATCAACTAGATTGGAGTTGTGCACACAGACAAAAATGTGGGGTATGGCAGCATAATACCTGATGGTGGACAGATAGTGACTTTGCATTGTACTTACGCGAAGAAATCAAACAATACTTTGAGCTGAACACTGCCTGTGAAGAAATGCAAGGAATCCTTTGGGCAAGCATATAAAATTATAGTAAGGGGGAAGGTGAAAATTTTACCTCAAAAGAAGTGCACAGGACAGAGAAGCCAACAGACTAGAACTGAAAAATAGGGAGATGGACCTATAAGAGGACTATAGTTCTACAAAAGAGGGCACCACATTGAGACAACCTGAAGTGGCTACACACCAGCTGGCACCCTTCAACAAGTTCACCCACTATGGTACTTTGCCTTTTGACCAAAGAGGTGCCTCAGTCACCCCAAAACCAGGTCTACCCCCAGACCGATGCGCCTTATAAAGGCCCATCTCGTTGATCAATACAGAAGTTAAAATGTGTGTACATTGGTGGGGAATAATATAATTAATATAAAAAAAATCAAAATGCCGTTATGCCAGGTGGCGGGGGGTGGGGGGAAATCAGACACTGTATAAAAAGAGTTCAAATTCAATGCACTCATGAGTTCACATGTTCATGTGCCTTAATGTTTACAGAATTTCAAAATGTATTTGATTCACAGGCATGAGATCTTCTGCAGTGACTATTGGGTATACAACATTTGGAACATCCTTTCAGGCCTTCATCTTCACCCTGTATCAGAGGCCCTGGGCAAAAGTAAGAGCAACAGCACTCTGTCAGAACCTTTTCCAACAGAGTGTGAGGCAAGATAGGGTTGCCCCCTATTTCCACCAGTCTTTGCATCAGCAATTGAGCCCCTCACAGTCTGGATAAGAGGAGATGGACTAGAGCAGGAACTTCAGTGGAGAGGTCGATCTGGAAGACCAAGTTGCATTATATGCAGATGACCTGCTACTATTCCTCCGATACACCTGGTAGACTAATGCTGATCCCAGACCTCTATGGCGAACCATCATACCCAATGAGCAGACTCAGTGAAAGAGTGTGCCCCTCAATTGAAGATACTCTCCTTGAGTTTAAAGTACCTATGGGACACACTGCTTTAGACTCAACCTTGTGCTGGAATGTCAACTTGGCCTCCCTTATTGCTGACTTACGGAGAGACTTTCAATCCTGGGATGCTCTCCCCATTCATATTCTTGGCAGTGTAGCTCTTTTTAAGATGGTGGCCCTGCCCAAACTCCTACAAGCGATTCAAGACTAGTTAATGTTATACAAGGCTGATTTTTTTGATACCATTAGAGCCATGACCGACAATTTCATGTGGAAAGGGAACATCCCTTGAATCTCCTGAGATACATGAATACAAACCAAGTATGATTAGAGCTTGGGTACGGATGATATCCCCAAATACTACTGGGCCTCACCATTACCCATCATTAATGACTGGCTCTTTGGAGCCAGAGATAATCCAGCAATTCAAGGGGAATTGGAGTTACTTAAAGGTTTGGTACTTTTGCACAACTAATATGGTGCTCAACCTCCCCTCCCACTGGCTAACTCCAATGCCCACTAGTTAGTGGCTCCGAGAGGTTGCAGCGAGGGCTAAGTTGGACAGTGTGGCTCAAAGTCAACACGAGTGACTCTTATATGGTGGGGCGCGATACTGAGATAGGTGAAGAAACTGGAGTGGGATCTCACTGAAAACTTCAAACTGGGGACATATGGGGGCCAGGTTTCTTCAGGTCATTCAAAACACTCGCAGAGCAATGCAAATTACATTCATCCTGATTCTTTAGATATTTACAGATGCATCCTGCATTAGATCAGTGCCACCCCTCGCACATAACCCTCCTGAATTTAAACATTCCATGACAAAAATAACATTAGAACCACTGGGTAGACATTACTTATCACTAATTGCGCAACACTATAAGTGGGACAGGACCCAAACACAGGTTGAGTGGCTGACAGGAACGGATTTCAGTGTAGGTATGGAAAAGGCCATATACCAGCTGCCCTAGGAAACATACTAATATCTGGTGTCCATGGTTTGAATATTTTGGCCTAGGTATGATCTACAACAGGGGTCTCCAACATTTTCTGTAGTGAGAGCTGCTTTTGATCAGTGTAAATCATCGTGAGCTAGTGAAGGCTAAACAACTTGCGCATTGTTACTAGACATCCCCACACCCAGCTTCACTGACTTTAAGCCTAATGACAATAGAGACAAATACTAAGGTATAAACAAAATACTATGACTGAGGGCACTATGAAAGAGTTGCATAGAAGCAACATCAGGTGCCAAAAAGCTATGTCCAAATTCACTACACACTATCTAAAAAGGAAACACACTGTGGAAGACATCCACTGGACAGTTCTAGAAAAACCTACTATCCAGAGTACAGTACGGGCCATCAAAAAGAGCCTGCTACTGAGGGAACAGAGATGGACTTATAGGATCCGGAGCCATGAAATTGTTTTAAATGATGAAATTCCATGGAACTCTCTGAATAGGTTGTAAACATATACTAGACTACATACACACCAATCCCTACAACTGAACATATTTCCAATGGGCTATTTAAAACTCAGGCACCCAGAACGCATCAGGTTGCCAGATAGAGAAGTGGCATTATGACCATTGCTTCGCAATGAGAGGAAAATATACATATGAACTGGTAGTCAATTATGACCGAAATTGAGATGATAAACATATATATGTACTATGCTGGAGGAGTGGGTTAAATTAAATCAAAAAATGGTTTTCACAAATAGATGAACCTCCAAGTCGACATTACACTTTTCTTAAAGTTCCATCTAAAAAATTCTCAGAGAGAATTATCACAGATTAAGATGGCCTGAACTAATGTGGCAAAAAAACGGAACACACATTGCCCAATGGATTGGGTTAAATTAAGTTTTATCTCAAATACATTTACCTCCAAGTCAATATGTCACTTCTGTAAAAGTTCCATTTTATATTCCTAGGGAGATACATCGCACTGATACAGAGTGGAATGATCTTATCTAGTGAGGCAAAAGAACATATCGATCACTCCATTTCTTGAACTAACTTGCAATAAGTCAAAATCAGAAACGCGATATCCTTCCATCATGGAGGAGGGATTATGACGAGTTACTAAGTGACCTGTAAACAAGCTAAACAAGCATTGGAAATGCAATAGGTCTCGCATTTGCTGGAGCTATTGGCATTGTAAATGGCAATGTTTTGTACTTTGCAATAGGTCTTGTATTTGTTGGAGCTATTCACATTGTAAATGGCAATGTTTTTTATTTATCCTTGGGGTTTTATATAGCGCGAACTTAACAGCCTCAGTTGTGAATTTCGATTCATCAAAGTTTTGTGAGCCCTGAAATTTGCACAAGTAAAGTGCTAACAGTATAAATATGGTCACTGTTTAATAAACGAAGCCACTGCAATACAAGAGCAAAGGTGACAGAGTGACTGCTTCTGGGTTGACGGAGTTGCTTACAGTCACTGCCCGTTAAAGCTAGTTAGCCCGCTACTAAGAGTTTATCAAACTTAATGCTATGTTTTCTTATGTTATGTTCTGCTATGCTATGTTATGCTATGCTATGTTTTGTTCTGTTATGCTATGTTTTGTTTTGTTATGCTATGTTTTATGATATGCTATGTTATGTTTTGCTATGCTATGTTTTGGTGTGTTTTGTTATGCTATGCTATGCTTTGTTGTGTCGTGTTGTGTTATGCTATGCTTTTTTTTGTTATGCTATGCTATGCTTTGTTATGCTATGCTTTGTTATGCTATGTTTTGTTATGCTATGCTTTGTTTTGTTATGCTATGCTATGTTTTGTTATGCTATGCTTTGTTTTGTTATGCTATGCTATGTTATGCTATGCTTTGTTGTGTTGTGTTTTGTTTTGCTATGCTATGCTTTGTTATGCTATGCTTTGTAATGCTATGCAATGTTTTGTTATGCTATGCTATGTTTTGTAATGCTATGCTATGCTTTATGCTATGTTTTGTTGTGTTTTGTTATGCTATGTTTTGTTGTGTTTTGTTATGCTTTGTTTTGTTATGCTTTGTTTTGTTATGCTATGTTTTGTTATGCTATGCTAGGTTTTGTTGTGTTTTGTTATGCTATGCTATGCTTTGTTATGCTATGCTATGTTTTGTTATGCTATGTTTTGTTATGCTATGCTATGTTTTGTTGTGTTTTGTTTTGTTATGCTATGCTTTGTTATGCTATGCTTTGTTTTTAATGCTATGCTACGTTTTGTAATGCTTTGTTTTTTAATGCTATGCTACGTTTTGTAATGCTATGCTATGTTTTGTTATGCTATGCTTTATGCTATGTTTTGTTATGCTATGCCATGATTTGTTATGTTATGTTGTGTTAGGCTAGGCTATGTTATATTTTGTTATGCTATGCTTTGTTATGCTATGCTATGTTTTGTTATGTTATGCCATGCTATGTTTTGTTAAGCTATGCTATGTGTGGTTGTATTTTGCTATGCTATGCTTTGTTTTGTTATGCTATGCTATGCTATGTTTTGTTATGCTATGTTTTGTTATGCTATGTTTTGTTATGCTTTTTTTGTTATGCTATGCTATGTTTTGTTATGCTATGCTAGGTTTTATTATGCTATGCTATGTTTTGTTGTGTTTTGTTTTGCTATGCTTTGTTTTGCTATGCTTTGTTTTGTAATGCTATGCTATGTTTTGTAATGCTATACTATGCTTTGTAATGCTATGTTTTGTAATGCTATGCTATGTTTTGTAATGCTATGCTAGGTTTTGTTGTGTTTTGTTATGCTATGTTTTGTTATGCTATGCTAGGTTTTGTTGTGTTGTGTTATGCTATGTTTTGTAATGCTATGCTATGTTTTGTTATGCTATGCTATGTTTTGTTATGCTTTGTTATGCTATGTTTTGTTGTGTTTTGTTATGCTGTGCTATGTTTTGTTGTGCTTTGCTATGCTATGCTAGGTTTTGTTGTGTTATGCTATGGTTTGTTACACTATGCTATGTTTTGTTACACTATGCTATGTTTTGTTATGCTATGCTATGATTTGTTATGTTATGTTGTGTTAGGCTAGGCTATGTTATGTTTTGTTTTGTTATGCTATGCTATGTTTTGTTTTGGTATGCTATGTTTTTTGGTATGCTATGCTATGTTTCGTTTTGTTATGCTATGCTATGTTTTGGTGTGTTTTGTTATGCTATGTTTTGTTATGCTATGTTTTGTTTTGCTATGCTATGCTTTGTTATGCTATGTTTTGTTATGCTATGTTTTGTTGTGTTTTGTTATGCTATGTTTTGTTGTGTTTTGTTATGCTATGCTATGTTTTGGTGTGTTTTGTTATGCTATGCTATGTTTTGGTGTGTTTTGTTATGCTACGCTATGCTTTGTTTTGCTATGCTATGCTTTGTTTTGCTATGCTATGCTTTGTTTTGCTTTGTTATGCTATGTTTTGTTGTGTTTTGTTATGCTATGCTTTTTTATGCTATGCTATGTTTTGTTGTGTTTTGTTATGCTATGCTGTTTTGTTATGCTATGCTATGTTTTGCTTTGTGTTGTGTTGTGTTGTGTTTTGCTATGCTATGCTTTATGCTATGCTATGTTTTGTAATGCTATGCTATGTTTTGTTATGCTATGCTATGTTTTGTTATGCTATGCTATGTTTTGTTATGCTATGCTATGTTTTGTTATGCTATGCTATGTTTTGTTGTGTTTTGTTATGCTATGCTTTTTATGCTATGCTATGTTTTGTTGTGTTTTGTTATGCTTTTTTTATGCTATGTTTTGTTATGCTATGTTGTGTTTTGTTATGCTATGCTGTTTTGTTATGCTATGTGTTGCTTTGCTATGCTTTATGCTATGCTTTGTTTTGTTATGCTATGCTAGGTTTTGTTATGCTATGCTATGTTTTGTGTTATGCTATGCTATGTTTTGTTATGCTATGCTATGCTTTGTTATGCTCTGCTATGTTTTGTTGTGTTTTGTTATGCTATGTTGTGCTTTGCTACGCCATCTTTTGTTTTGTTGTGTTATGCTATGCTTTGTTATGCTATGCTATGTTGTGTTATGTTATGCCATGCTATGTTTTGTTAAGCTATGCTATGTGTGGTTGTATTTTGCTATGCTATGCTTTGTTTTGTTATGCTATGCTATGTTATGTTTTGTTATGCTATGTTTTGTTATGCTTTTTTTGTTATGCTATGCTATGTTTTGTTATGCTATGCTATGTTTTGTTATGCTATGCTATGTTTTGTTATGCTATGTTTTGTTGTGTTTTGTTTTGCTATGCTATGCTTTGTTTTGCTATGCTTTGTTTTGTAATGCTATGCTATGTTTTGTAATGCTATACTATGTTTTGTAATGCTATGCTATGTTTTGTAATGCTATGCTAGGTTTTGTTGTGTTTTGTAATGCTATGTTTTGTTATGCTATGCTAGGTTTTGTTGTGTTGTGTTATGCTATGTTTTGTAATGCTATGCTATGTTTTGTTATGCTATGCTATGTTTTGTTATGCTTTGTTATGCTATGTTTTGTTGTGTTTTGTTATGCTGTGCTATGTTTTGTTGTGCTTTGCTATGCTATGCTAGGTTTTGTTGTGTTATGCTATGGTTTGTTACACTATGCTATGTTTTGTTACACTATGCTATGTTTTGTTATGCTATGCTATGATTTGTTATGTTATGTTGTGTTAGGCTAGGCTATGTTATGTTTTGTTATGCTATGCTATGTTTTGTTATGCTATGCTATGTTTTGTTTTGGTATGCTATGCTATGTTTTGGTATGCTATGCTATGTTTCGTTTTGTTTTGTTATGCTATGTTTTGGTGTGTTTTGTTATGCTATGTTTTGTTATGCTATGTTTTGTTTTGCTATGCTATGTTTTGTTTTGCTATGCTATGCTATGTTTTGTTATGCTATGTTTTGTTGTGTTTTGTTATGCTATGTTTTGTTGTGTTTTGTTATGCTATGCTATGTTTTGGTGTGTTTTGTTATGCTATGCTATGTTTTGGTGTGTTTTGTTATGCTATGCTATGTTTTGTTATGCTACGCTATGCTTTGTTTTGCTATGCTATGCTTTGTTTTGCTATGCTATGTTTTGTTATGCTATGTTTTGTTGTGTTTTGTTATGCTATGCTTTTTTATGCTATGCTATGTTTTGTTGTGTTTTGTTATGCTATGCTGTTTTGTTATGCTATGCTATGCTTTGCTTTGTGTTGTGTTGTGTTGTGTTTTGCTATGCTATGCTGTTTTGTAATGCTATGCTATGTTTTGTTATGCTATGCTATGTTTTGTTATGCTATGCTATGTTTTGTTATGCTATGCTATGTTTTGTTGTGTTTTGTTATGCTATGCTTTTTATGCTATGCTATGTTTTGTTGTGTTTTGTTATGCTATGCTTTTTTTTATGCTATGTTTTGTTATGCTATGTTTTGTTGTGTTTTGTTATGCTATGCTGTTTTGTTATGCTATGTGTTGCTTTGCTATGCTTTATGCTATGCTTTGTTTTGTTATGCTATGCTATGTTTTGTTATGCTATGCTATGCTTTTGTTTTGCTATGCTTTATGCTATGCTTTGTTTTGTTATGCTATGCTAGGTTTTGTTATGCTATGCTATGTTTTGTGTTATGCTATGTTTTGTTATGCTATGCTATGTTTTGTTATGCTATGATTTGTTATGTTGTGTTAGGCTATGTTATGTTGTGTTAGGCTAGGCTGTGTTATGTTGTGTTAGGCTAGGTTGTGTTGTGCTGTGCTGTGTTGTGCTGTGTTGTGCTGTGTTTTGTTTTTGTTATGTTATACTATGTTATGTTATACTATGTTATGTTATACTATGTTATGTTATACTATGTTATGTTATACTATGTTATGTTATGTTATGTTATACTAAGCTAAGGTGGATAGGTGTGGTGCAGCGGCCAGGGCAGCTGACTTCGGAGCACAGGGTTCACGGTTCGATCCCCAGCTCCGGCGGCAGCTCAGCTCAGCACCATGTGACTCTGGGCAATAGCTCACTTAATTTCCACGACAGCCCCCAGCGCCTCGAGACCGGTAAGGGTGAGTAGCTGCGCTATATAAAAACGGACTTACATTTTTTTTTTTTTATATACTATGTTATGTTATACTATGTTATGTTATGTTTTGTTATGCTATGTTATGATTTGTTATGTTATGTTGTGTTAGGCTAGGCTAGGCTATGTTTTGTTATGTTATGCTATGCAATGGTATGCAATGCTAGGCTATGTTTTGTTATGTTATGTAATGGTATGTTATGTTATGTTAGGCTATGTTTTGTTATGTTATGCTGTTATGTTATGTTAGGCTAGGCTATGTTTTTTTATGTTATGTAGCACCACTGGCTGAACTGGGAGGGACAAGACGAACAACAAGAAATGTGTCAGACCCCTGGCTAAGGGAACACACAACGTATATCAGACGCCTGTTATCTACTACTACAATGGTGGGTGCTTCGCCATCTTCAGCTTTTTGTTGCTGCAAATAATATTGTCATTGCAGTTCCGAATTCGGAGTGATTTGACGGCACAAGTGATGGAAATGGCTCGGACCCGGGACCCTGCACAGGGTGGCTTGAGTGTAACTGAAAGACTGATCAGCAGATTGGAGGTTTCGAGCTGTTGTGTAGCAGGATATGGTGGGACAGACAGCTAAGAGCAACACTATTTACGGATTTGAAGGTTATTACCAGTCATTTGCAGTTATGGCCGTTTTCTTGGCAATGATCCCGGTGGATTGGTGTCGGGAGGGGAGGAGGTCCGAGGTATGTTAAACAGAGTGCAGGTAGCAGCCTTGTCTAGAGGCGCCTAGGTATACTTGGTACAGCCCACCAGAAGACTGCTGCAGTAGTCAAGTCAAATGAAGGACAGTGATGTCACAAGCAGTTATGTCGTTGAACAGTAAGTGTTGCAGATCTTGGGCATCTTAAGCAATTGAAAGTGGCAGCGCCTGAAGTGGAGAAGAAAGCCTCCATCTTCCTACATGACCTGGAGAGAGCACCAATGCTTACAGCTAAGGAAGCAAAATTCAGTCAGTCAGAGGGAAATGAGAAGGCGGGAGGGTGAAATGGTGGAGGGAAAGAGCAAAGCTTCTCTTTTGGAGTGATTGTAGGGCCAGTTAGTGCCGCATGGCTATAGCACAGAGATGAGGGCTGATAAGGGAAACAAGCATTGGCCGTGAAAGTGATTGCGATCTGTAAGGGTGCCCGCGAGCGATGCACTTAATGAGCCATGACGAGACAGGAAAGCCAGATGGCGCCTGTGCTCGCAACTGTGCACGTAACTGCACGCTCTAGGCCACACAAAAAGCTGTGGTCGGCTTTTTGAAGCCCACTTACTAAACATCTCGCCAGAGCAGCGCATGCGCTGGCTCAGGCGAGACCTAAAAAGAGCTCCCGATCACATGACTGCAATCAGTAGTCAGGTGACAGGAAGTAAATGTGCTAAATACGGGAGCCAAGGAAACAGTCGGACACCTATGTGGCGCAGGGAGAGGATTTCTGCAGGCGGCGGTCTCACCTTGATAAAGTAAGGAGAATAGGGATCGACCGTCCGGTCACATGGAGAAAATATAGGGAGTAGAAGCCCCAGATCTGGGCTTATTGGCAGTAACTCCGTAATGATCGGGTGAATGGCATAATACCAGACAATAATTATAGCATCCCGGGAATGTTTATGGTAACATCAAAAACGCACGGAAGCTTTCAGAGTTTCACAAAAGATCGAAATTAGGAAAATATAAAGGGCCAGCACAACGGGTGGTTTCTATAATTATCAGCATTATCTCCCATTATATGTAGTGTTTGACTACAGGGAGCCGCTCCCGCGTTATTTCGAACTTCAACAGCTGTGAAACTCGGTACGGAATTTACTTCTGTTCTTTGATCGAAGAGTCCCGCCTCCGGGTGGTTTTCTGAAGTGTATCTTTCTATAAAAAAGACCCAATGCATGATTTAGCTGTAAATTAACCAAACGATACCGATGAACATGAGAACATGTATATAGGTCACCCGGGTGATTATTTCCCTGAGTTTTAGCTACACCTCTCATGAAAGGAATGACTCGGTGGCATGTGTGCAATGGTACAAATTTTCACTGATACAAGCCAACTGCATGTATCGGGTAGAACAACTGACCGAGTGCAGGGATGAAATAAGATTTACAATGATTGCGTTTTCACCCACAGGTATTATTGGAGTGTGACAAAGCACCTTTAGACCAGAGAGGGCCTATCTTCGAACTGCGAAAGTGAGGGAGGCAAAGAGGGTTACTAAAGGGGATCTTTTGGTCCTGACGAAAGCCGTAAAGACACGGGATATGACTGAAACATGTTGACAGACATGCAGACAGGAGGGGTGAGGAGCCACTAATCAGCCCT
The DNA here is from genome assembly GCA_963921515.1 of Calotriton arnoldi. NCBI lineage: Eukaryota > Metazoa > Chordata > Amphibia > Caudata > Salamandridae > Calotriton > Calotriton arnoldi. The sequence continues at coordinate 499,951 of CAWUFW010003054.1, read as the reverse complement.
ATCACCACCATCCTATATTTCTTTTTAACCCTGACCGGGAATTCCGGGAATAACAAATGTGGATATTCCTAAGCCAGTTTTAAAACTTTATTTTCTGCACTTCTTATTTCTTTATGATCCTTACTATTATATGTTTGTATTGTCTTCCCCCTCCCTAGTGCTCCACCCCAGGTGTTGGTCTGCGCAGGGGTGTTGTAGGTAGCAAGCCCTATGAAGAAGCATGCCACAAAATTGTGGGTGAGGGCAGTTTTTCAAACAAATAATATTTGCCACTGAAGCCTATACCATTTATTTTCCATACTTCTACTTATTTTTTGTGTTTTGTGATAAGTAGTGGAGGTCGGAGTAGTAGCTTTCCCTCTTTCCCCTTAATTCAGTGTGATATACTATGAAAGGGTTGCCATGTGTGTCACTGAGAGTGCTGTCTTTGGGGATGATTGAATATGTGCGCGTATGAATGGAATGTATTTGTATGAGTGGCTGACAGCCTGTGTGATATGTACTTATAGCACAGGACATACCTTTTGCCATATGTGGCACCATTAAATGTTTAACAAACATACAATCTTTTTTTTTTTTTTTTTAAATGGGAGAAATTTAAAGTGCAGAAAAATAACCTGCAAAAAAAGTTCCTAATATGGAACATTTTCCTGCACTTTAAATTTCTCACATAAAAAGGGTCTATTTTTCCGCTATACTACAGTATCTAATGGCCACTGGGAGTAAAGGGCCTGCTGTTTGTAAATGCGACACTTCCAAATGGTAGAAAATTGAAATGAAGAGTTAACTTAATTATTAAGGAAACTTTCCAATGTAATTTTCTTCCATTTAAAATCATTAAGAAATATCATTTTGTTCACACCTCCAATATTGAGTTGACTAGGACTTTTATTTAAGAGTTAAACACCTCAGTGCTTCAGTTGTTCACCTCTGTGACCCAGTCTGGGTAATACATCTGACTGAGCACTGCTATCTGAAGCCTGATGATAATGTAAAACGAACACAGCCATCCCTTAACTTTAAAAGAAAAATATGACCTTGTGCTTATTTAAAAATGAACTCAAGGCTGTGAGCTACTCTGAAGGTGTCTGGTAGCTACTGGTAGCTCGCGATCGACTGGTTGGAGACACCTGGTCTACACTACAGCTAACCGATTCTCCGCTCAATTTTCTTTCTACTTTATTGATCAGTCTGTCATGCCTGAACGGTCTATTGGTAATGGTATACAATTACAATACTTGTAAGGAGATTTGCTGCTCTTCTCTGATGTAAAAAACCAAAAAAAAACACACATAAAATTGTTTGTTTTAGGAGAGTTGAATAAAGGCGGCGACCAAAGGTAGGTTGTTTCTTAACTAATGGCGACCACTGAAATATGTTTGGGGAAATAAAAAAGGCTCATTTGACAAAGTACAATATTTTTGAGGTAACAACTGAGGGATCTAAGAAACCCCAGCACATGGTACAATAACACCTCTCAGTGTATCACTAGTAGAAAAGAGAGCTATACAAGAATGAGCTTTAATGTTCGAATGAACCTTGCTTTATGCCAGAACGCTAACCTCCCAAAACTAGAGACAAAAGGTCTGTTGTTTGGGACCACCGAAATCCAGCATGGGGTCCATAGCTAGACAGGGCTACAATTAGATGCGAAAGTACTTGTGTGGCTGCTCAAAAGAATAAGAGATTGTTTGGTAAACAGGGCTTAGAAAACACCAGATACTCGCTCTCTCACGCATATAGAACCTACTCTCCCTTTGATTACATATTTAGGCTTGATGAGTAGACTTGTCCCGGCAGGCACAGCAAATACATCCATATTCAGATATGCACATGGAGAAATAAAATGGGATATAAGCTGGCGGGATGCGCGAGGACTCAATGGCGAAACTCCAAGGAGCTCTTAAGAGAGAAAGTGGGAAAGGAGGAATTAGTCCAGAACATAAACTTAAAACACAACTTGGAGGGAGACATACGGTTCAGGAGTCGATGGGATGCATTTAATTAAAGGTGCAGCAATGAAGATCTTAGCAGGTGTCAAGAGAGAAAGGAAACTAGTGAGAGACAACCTAACAAAAGAATCGAAAGAACTGAAGATAAGTAAGCTGAGGACTGCTCCTAATGTCAGCCGCCAACTGGCAATAAGCAGAGGGCAATTAAATGCTCTTCGAACTAACCGAGCTGAAAAGATACCCCTTAAACCAAGACAAAATATTTATGAGAAAGGTAATAATATATGGACAATGCTGGCCAGATGACAGGATACAGAGTGAGAGACAATATATAATGAAAGTGTAAACAAAGAGGGAACTTGGGTGACCAAAGAATCTTTCTGGATTTATTCACACAAGAGCCAGAAGAGAATGGGAAAATACAAATTCATGTCTTTGTAAAAGAACGTGGCTTTCCAGAGTTACCACCAGAATACGTGGAAGAGTTGTCATATAGAAACTGCAGAAGTAAAGAAGGTAGTTAAAGAAATGAAATTCAGAAAATCCCTAGGACCAGATGGTTTTAGAACTCTGTTTTAGAAGCAGATTCTAGCTCACTTAGAAAGTCCACTAGCAATCCTGTTTAACCCTCTATCACAGGAGACAGGGCTAACGCAAACAAGAAGACAAGCTAATAATATTTGGAACCATAAACAGGGAAGACCACTGAGGAATGTGCCTCCTATCACTGCATTGTCAGCATTCCGTCCATCATTTGTTTGCTGTAACACTTTTCGCCCCAAGTGGGATGGGTATGCCCAGACGTGGGTCCCTTGCTCACTGTGCCACTGGATTGAAGCTAGCCTGGCTGAAGAAGGGTGACATACCCTGAAACCGGTCCCAGGATGCTTGTTTCCGGTCCAGGGAGGACCTGGCCTGGCAGTTCGGTCTGGACTGTTCCCATGGGGCACAGGGTCAAGACTGATTTGCATATGGCTGGGTCCAAACTGGGGTGGCGTAGTGGGCAAAAGAACGATGGATTTAACCCAGATCTTTTGACTGGGGGAGAATGTTTGCATTGTCAGCATTCTGTCCATCATTTGTTTGCTGTAACACTTTTCGCCCCAAGTGGGATGGGTATGCCCAGACGTGGGTCCCTTGCTCACTGTGCCACTGGATTCAAGCTAGCCTGGCTGAAGAAAGGTGACATACCCTGAAACCGGTCCCAGGATGCTTGTTTCCGGTCCAGGGAGGACCTGGCCTGGCAGTTCGGTCTGGACTGTTCCCATGGGGCACAGGGTCAAGACTGATTTGCATATGGCTGGGTCCAAACTGGGGTGGCGTAGTGGGCAAAAGAACGATGGATTTAACCCAGATCTTTTGACTGGGGGAGAATGTTTGCATTGTCAGCATTCCGTCCATCATTTGTTTGCTGTAACACCTATCACCCAACAGCTGAATGTAGATGCAAACTTTTTCACTAAACATTTGGCCAACAGAATGGCAAAGCTGATGCCACAGATACCTCACTGATGCTGACCAAGTGAGTTTCGTTAAAGACAGACAAGGATGTGATCAAATTAGAAGGATAGCATACTTTGGTGAAAAAAGTCAGATGAAAATAGATGCCAGCCTTTCGGATCAGTTTAGATCTTGAAAAGGCCTTTGATGAGGTGAGGTGGAAATTACGTGAAGCTGTACTGAGAGTAATTGGACTAGGGCCCAAGATGACGAGATAAATAATGGCTGTCTATAAAGCCCCAAGTCCAAGATTCAGGTAAATGACCTGTTCTACAGAGAGGCAAGAGGCAAGGGTCAGCCCTGTCTCCCTTCCTGTTCACCCTGGTGGTGGAGCTGCTAACAATTACAATACATAACCATACCAATGCTGCTGGAACACCATTTATGGGAGATCATCACAAGATCTGTCTGGAATGATGTTTTACCAACTCTGACAAAACCCAAAACCTCATTCCAAGGTGCTACAGATATTGGACAAATTTGAAAGGGTCACTGGATTGAAAGTCCATAATAATAAAATCAGAGATGCTTAACCAATCACTATTGCAAGATATGATGTGAGGATAAATGAATGATGCCAATTCAGATGGGCAAGGCCGTCCATTAGATACCCTGGGACACATTCAATTAGAAGGCTAGACGCTTGGTATGGAGCTAACTGGCCAAAACTTCGTACACAGATAAAAAGGCACCTAAGCAGATGGAAATGTGTATCCCCAGTCAATGGTGTATTAAGGTCATTAAAAATAAAAAACCTTTGCGCCAACACTCTTTCAGTCTGTTCTGTTAAAATTCCAGAACGGAATTGAAAGTACTACAAACAGAGCTTACTGCATTCATCTAGGAGGCAGACCTAGAGTTAATGTAAAAGTTCTAAAAGTGTCAAGAGATTATGGAGCGGCCCTTTTCCAAACAACCCCAATGGATCAGTGGTTGTGGGAAGATTAATATCGGACTTGCCATGGCAGGAAATATCACAAAGTTCCCAAAATGCTAGAACACAGTGTTGGAAGTGGGGGATAGAGTGATATAGGGAGGAAGGAGGATCAACTACCACTCCCAAACACACCGGTACATTAAATAAACACATCCAGGGAAAAGCTTTAAACAATGGAGGGAGAATGCAGGGGAGCATCTGATCTATCCGGCCATGTGGATGTAAAACATTTGATGCTTGAAATAAAGATTGGAGTGAAAGAAACAAACAGGTTACAATGCACATAATTAAGACATTGGGTCCTACAACCCCAGAATAGAGCAACAGCAACAAAAGAGTTGACCGATATGCAAAGATTTGCTAGAATGCACTTGGGCTCCAGGGGAATGATTTCAGGCAAAATATTTTAAGCAACAGAAAGAGCACTGTTAAGTGAGGATATAAAAAAAAGTAGGATCAGAATCTTTATAGAGGGATCTCGGAGAAAAACTGGAATTATTGTGGTGAGATATCCCCAAAACATAAAAGTATCCTTTATAGGGAATCGGCATGAAGATAATATACCAGCAGTATATTTCCCCTGAAAGGTTACACCACATACGAGTCAAGGCCAAATAGATACTGGCGACATAATGATGACTTGAAGTGTTCTTCATACATGTGTTATACATGTGAAGTTGGCCTGTCCAATTCTTATGAACTTCTGGACAGATATCTTAAGCCACATCAAGGGAGTCATTAGTTACATCATACTGGCTGGTCTTGGGGTGGATTTATAGGACTACCCCATCAGGAACTGGAATTTATTTGTATGTCAGTTAAATCCGATTAAGTACCTGATGGGCCAGGTGTTAGGGAAAATGGAAAAGAAAGTGTGAGAAGTTGGCCTGGTATATGCTGTTCACTGATTAAAGTGGACACCTTGCACCAGAACAATTCGACTCTTATGGTTGGTAGGTTTAAGACAACCTTTATAGAAAGCTATCCTAGTGGTAGCTGTGGAGAGCAGCCTTCAGGCTAAGTCTTGGAGGAATGTAAAGCAGCTTGTTTTACCACACAATCTCTTGAATCACCAAATGAAAAGACACCACACAGGTATATATATCAAATATATATGTATTTATTAATAAACAACTCTCTACTAATCTCTTTATGAGATTAGAAGTCAGGAACATATGTACAAATCAAATGTTATCAAAATAAGTTAGCACAATCAAATATCACAATCTTAGTTTGGCTAGACCTAGGTCTAGGGCATCTAGAATTGAGGGACCCCCAAGAACCACCCCAGGTAGTTGTAGGAGACCCACAGGGGACGGACGCGGTGTTCAAGCACCGGTGCGAGTCCTGTACGAGTCTATGCAAACAGACGCGATTGAGATTTCAATGTTAAAGGTCCCTTGCGTGTTCGAGGCGAACACACCGATCGGTCCTTGTACGAGTCGAAGGACGCGGTTAGAGATAGAGTTGCAAGGGGGATGGACGCGCTGTGTCTAACACAGACGCGAACCTTGTACGAGCCAGCGCAATTGAGAGTTCAATGTTACAGGCCCCTTGTGTGTTCGAGGTGAACCCACCGATCGGACTCAGTACGAGTCGAAGGACACGGTTACAGATAGAGTTACAAGGGAGATTGACGCGATGTGTCTAACACAGACGCGAACCCTGTACGAGTCAGCGCAATTGTCGCACTTAGAAAATAAGAGTTTTAGGGCACTTCTAGGGTAGCTACAAGCAAGCCACTTACAGGGTAAGTAGTTCTAGGGCCCACACCCACAGGAGCACCGTAATGCTAAAGTTACCTCACCCAGGGGAGCCGGGTGCATAGGTGTCCTTTGGTGTCGGGTCGCGGCGTCGTTTTCAATGGGAGCCAGTGAAGACTTGCTGCTTGCGGCGACTGAAGAAGTGTCCGTTGGAATCCAAGCCTGGATTCAGAAGGAGGAAGACCTGAAAGCAGAGGGGACAGTGTTCAAGGGCACTTGGCAGTGACCCGGGGCAAGGAAGATGAATGCCCACCGTCGTCGACAGATTCAGGTCGTTCACTGGTGTCTTGACTCTTCGACCACGAGGTCCAGGAGGCGTCGAGGACGGCCAGGAGCTGGATTCAGCGTGTCCCACGAAGTCTGCAGCTGGCTGCGGTGTCGGCGACCCGATTGGAGCCAACAAGCCTTGGTAGCAGCAAATCTCGTGGTGGAAAGAAAAAGTCAATGGTGCAGACCAGCAAGGTCTGAGGAACTTACCCAGCGAGGGTAGGTCAGGGCAGGCCTGGAGCAACCAGGGGAGCCCTTTGGTTTCTTTGGAAAGTCTTCTGGGGACCCACAAGCCAGCTGGCAAGGGATCGCGAAGACGCCTCGGGCGGATGCACTCAACAGGGGCCCACGGTCACTCGGGACGGTGTAGGCCTCTGATTTTGGGAGGGATCTCTGTTAGAGGCTGGGACCACACGTGGTCCAAAGCACAAGTTCGTAAAACGTCGTGAAGGGGTTGCACTCGACAATAGTGCACGGTACCCAGGGTCTGCGGTTCCTCGTTGCTCGTGGGGTCCACTGGCCTCAGCTTCGCTGGGGACTCACGATGGCCTTGGAGAAGTCAGGAAATCCTCTTCCTGGGCTGCAGGGACTTCGGGCTCCGGCGGGAGCGGCGTAGTTTGCGACCGTCGTGGTCGTTTTTGGTGCCTGCCAAGCAGGGGAGTCACTCCTCGACTCCAAGGGAGATTCTTCAGTCTTCCAAAGGTAGTGGAACGTCGAAGGTCCGGGATTCTTCTTGTAGAGCGTCGTCCAGGGGTATCTGGGGTGCAATGCACAGGTTCCCCCTCTTATACTAAAGAGAAGGGAGGGACTAGCTCTATGACCCCACCTATGGGAGGGTCAGGGGAGTGGGTGGCTACACCCACTTCCCTTTGTCCAGTTTCGCGCCAGAGCAGGGGCAGATAGCCCCTGAGCCGGTTTGAACTGGCATATGCACAGAGGAGCCTTCTGCTCCCCCAGTGCAGGATTTCAAAGCACTCTAGGAGTGCACCCACCCAGCCCCAATACACTAAACCCTGTCTGGGAGGTGGTCACACCCCCTTGGGACAGGATATCTATTGTTGGGCTTCCTCCACTGCGAGTGTTGGTCATCAGCAGGAGGGCAGCCCAGTGTCTGTGACTGGTGGCATCCATTTTGTGATGCCAGGGCTCTTCAGGATTCTACCGCGTTTCCACAGTAGTTACATGTCTATCCCTCTAGAAGGGTGGGATCATACTCCCACACCAGTTACTGGTGTGGGGGTATGATTCCAAAGTGTTTGTCACCAAACATGACATGTTTTGATGCAGCCATTCCATAGTTGGCATTTACCGCGAGGATATAATGCACTTAAGAGTATATGGTTTGGCTGCATTCACAAACAGCCCCAGAGAATAGACTCTGAGAGCTGCAGAGGGGTCCTGCTCAGGCAGAGGCACCCCCTCACATGGAAACTAAGCACCCTGCCCTCAGGATTGATAGGGCCTGCTTTAGGGGTGACTGATAAGTCTCAATGTGTGTGCAGGAGAGATATAGGGGACCTATATCTCAGTGAGGGGTGCTAGCACCTCCTCACCCAGGCTGCAGTAGCAGGCCTGTGGTGTCAGATTTAGTCTGCTTCCCAGGGGTGGCATAATACATGCTTCAGCCCCTGGTAGGCCTGTGAAGTACCTATGCCCTTGGTACCATATACTAGGGACTCATAAGGTACCACAGTATCCAATCACTAGTGCACCTAGAGTGCACTCCAAGTCGTTTAGAGAGAACAGAGAGGCTGGGGCCCTGATTGGCAGGGTCCCAGCCAGACTATAGCCAGAAACCAGTGTAAACATCAGAAAAAAAAGTGGGGGCAACATAAGAGGCAGATCCTACTCTCCTACAGAAAGGAATCCCCATAAATATCGCTCAGTGATTTCACAAACTGTAGCAACTTCTGGTGAATGAACAGCTGACTCATGACCTCAAACACACCAAATTGAATTTAGCTGTTTCACAGCTGCAATTGTTCACATTCGGCTGACCTAGTGATCAAAGGACAAGGCGGAACCACCTTAGTTAGGTTTGTGATGTTAGTTCTGTAAAATGAAAAATATACTCAAAAGACATAGGGAAGAAGAAAGCGGAGTGTACAGGATGGGGGCGGAGTGCTGATGTGTTTGAAAAAGTTTTACATGATGATTTGTAAACATGACTGACAAAAACAAAATAAAAAGGAGCAAAATAGGTGCCTACATACAATTATCAGAGACCATCGTCACTTCACCCTACATACTATCTACAAACCCCAGTTGGATTCTGTGTGATGCTGAATGCCCGTTATTACTTTGTTATTTTATGGAACTTTAATAGAGCCTCTGGCCACCCCCAAAAGATTGGTGACCTTACTTTTGTTGTCGTGGCATATAACTGGCATATCATCTCAATAATATTTAACTCTTTAGTTATGGAACAATGAGTGAAAAATTATTAAGCGCATTGTGTATAGTTGCCACCATGGGAAATGGCGTTTTCGTTTTTAAGTGGGACCCATGCCCTGTACAGACAGACTGGTCTGCCCCCTGCCCTCCAGCCAGGCAGTGATGTACTTTGTGCACTTCACACCAACATAAACAAGTGCTGCTGTTATAGTGCTCTCACTTCACTCCGGTGCTTCACCAGTGTTAAATGAGTTCTGTCCAATCAGAATCCTATCGCACATGCTGGCTCGGACCTCTCACACAACTTACCCGCTGGGAAGCTGGAACAGGGCAAGAGGACTTAATGGGTGCACCTTCATGAGGGTGTAAAGTAAAGAGAGTAAAATAAATAATAAAGTGCACATGTGCAATGTCTTCATAAAATCCCAGCAGTAAACACGGTAAGCCACAACACCATTGCAACCACTGACTTGTTTAACAGGAAGCGCGGCTAGGTTGAAGTGCTTGGAGCGGGAGAACATGGCGGCCGCGTAGCACGCAGGTCGCGGAGCACCAGAGGCACCCACCAGTAATGTAGCTTAAATCCCCTCAAACACCCGTAAAACCCCCGGGTTACGACGATTCAATGTGCCTTACCACAGCCGGTCTTTAGGTCGAGTCGGTGGCGGGCTCTGCAGAGCGGCAGGGGAGTCAGGACACAGACAACGGTAGATCGCGCTGGTTCAGGGCCACCCTGGAGCTCAGGAAGAGCCGCAGGGCAGCAGCGCGAGGCTTCCTCCAGGCCGGCGGTGGCAGCGTCAGCACATACGCTGCACCCGCACGCACTGGAGGTTTAGAGAGCTCTGGGACACCCAAGGAAGAGCGGGCTCGAGTGAGCCCGGTCGCCACCAGCAGCACGGGCAAACGGGACAGAAAAGGTGGCAGAGCCAGCCCCAGGGCCAGCTTTTGTGGAGAAAGGGGAAGGCATCTGCTGAAGCCTGCACTAAGAAGGGGGTAAAGGCTGTAGATAGTGAGGGGAAACGGACTCCCGATTTGGCAATTGGTAACTTATTTGGCTCGTTCCTCCCCTTACATCTACAAAAAGGTCACCTTAAAGAGAAACCTAGGAGGAAAGTGCAAAAAGAGGCAAATAAGCAGAAAAAAAAGATGAGATACTCAACCAAAAGTTGAAAATTACACCCTCCCTGAGGTCTTTTTTTAAGGTTCATCCACCGATATTAACACTGCAAAGGCCAATGCAAGCTGGGGCAGAGAAGGCTAGAGGTAACTCAGGCACAGCAGTAATGGAGGCGGGGGAGGTACGCTTAAGTGGAAAGCAGCCCCGTCAGGAAAAGAGCTCTGAAGCGGTTTGTTTAGGTGGAACTGAGTGCCAGGCAGGAGGTATTACTCAGGATAAAGATCACGGAGATTACATATCAGATATCATTTCCAAAAATTCAGAAGAAGGTGGAGGGGGCAGTTGAGGGGTATGTAAATAAAAAGAAGCTATATTCTTGTACTCGTAAATACATATATACGTAGTTATTATTGGTGGCGGGTGCCCGTGGTGCAGAAGAAGAAATTTGGACTAACATCCGGTCCAAGAAGCATGGGAGGGTTCTCCAGGGAAGGGCGGAGGGAGGGAAGGATCAGGTGGTGTACTAGGTGGGGAGCATATGGGAAAAAATGATAAAAAATTCCTCAAATACCTCAGAAAGATTCAATGGACTCAGGAGAACAGAAACATGCCTATCCAGATTCTAACATGGAATGTTAATGGGTTACGTGTGAAGGGGCGTAGGGATAAGATATTGCAATACCTTAGAGATTCCCCAGCTCAAATTCTGATCTTACAGAAGACGCATTTGGTAAAAAAGGAATGCGTTGAGCTCTTTAGAAAACAAAGATGGGTACAGCAAATATTATGTACTGATCAGAGTGCTAATATAAGAGGGGTCGCAATAGTGGTGAAAAAACAAGCAAAAATATGGGTATCACATATGAGGGCAGATAAAGGGGGTAGGTGGATTATAGCAGGTGTAAAAATAGCGGATAGGTTATTAACATTGGCAGGATACTACGGCCCAAACCACGATGACTGTGAACCACTTAAAAATTTGTTTTCAAACTTGTTAGAATTTTCCGGTCCGGTAATTATGGCAGGAGATTTTAATGTAGTAATGGATCTAAAGATTTTTTTTTTTTAAAACGATTTTCCCTTTCTGTGATTACTTTCTTTGCCTGAGGTTGTTACAGTTTAAAATTGTAGTTTTAACCTGCCTGTGATTGCATATTTTATCACCTGTTTTGTGTATTAAACTTGTGGTTTTCCTGCCCATGATTGCTTCCATTTAACGTGTTGAATTGTGGGATTTGCAGCCCAAACTCTGTAGTTTTTCCCTCTCATTCCTGGTGACTATTCAGTTTTCCCTCCAAATCTCTCCTTTGCTCTGTGCTAAGACCTGTATGTTAAACAGTTCACCCCCAGCCACCATTTTGTGTTATCAAGCCAGTGAAACCAGCCCGCCTGCCTCCCCCTCCCCCCCCCCCCAGCAACAGGGATATTCTACATCAGAGGGTGCTTCTGTGAGCTGTTTAAACTGTGTTTAATAGGGACTGTGCACTTCGTTTTTTGGCCAGGAGAGGGAGTAAAGTTTTATTCAAACAGTATTGTTAGATTTCAAGTTTGTGAGGCCTTTACCTGCAGAAGTCCAAAGTGTGGATTGAGCCTGTGTCTCCTAGGAGATTCTGAACAGGAGAAGCAGCTCCCCAGCCCCCGACAGCAGGCCTAGGACTGGGGATTGGCTATTCAGCTACCAGGCAACTCTGAGCCCTCCCCTCACACCTGCCCAGGCCCCTTAAGGCTTTGCTGGGTGCACCCCTAATCATTCTCCTCCATCTTGTGAGTTGCAGCCTACCTGTGCCCCAGATTGCAGTGAGCAGAGTCCAGGAAGTGGTAAGGAGGCAGATTAGTGCTGTCTCCAACTCCCTGGCCAGCAAACCTAGTCTGCTAGTGGTTGGTACATGTATACACTGATTGGTGGTTGTATCTGATGTTTCGATTGGGTTGGTGTCCTCATTGGTTGGGTATTTGAGGGTTCTGATTGGTTTCTGGGTCTGTGATTCAATCAATGTAGGGTTGGGGCTAGGGTTATGATTTCTATTGGAAGTAGGGACTAGGGCTTCCTGTGTTATTTGTTGTTGGGACTAGGGCGGAACTAGGGCTAGGGTTAGGCCTTCAATTGGAAGTAGCGATTAGGGCTTCTGGTGTGATTTGTTGCTGGACTAGGTGTAGGACTAAGAGTAGGGTTAGGCTTTCTATTGGAAGTAGGGACTAGGGCTTCCTGTCCCATTGGTTGCTTGGACTAGGGTTGGGACTACTGGTAGGGCTAGGGCCTCTATTGGACGTAGAGATCAGGGTTTTTGAACTGATTGGGTGCTTGGACTAGGGTTAAGATTGGCTGTAAGGTCCCGTCTCCTATTGGTTCTAGATTTTTAGGGCTAGTGTTGTGATTGGATAGTGTTAGGGCTAGGGTTCCCATTGGCTGACGGGGTCACCTGATTACTAGGGCTATAAAAGGCCAGGGTTAGGGCGTCTCAGCCCGGGCAGAGAGGACAAGGGCAGAGAGGACAAGGGCAGAGAGGACAAGGGCAGAGAGGACAAGGGCAGTTGCCTGTTTGAGCCTGTTAAGGGCAGAGAGGACAAGGGCAGTTGCCTGTTTGAGCCTGTTCGAGACTGACCAGGGCCAGGGCCAGAAATGCTGCCCATTTTCCCATTTAGCAATACCCAGCCCACACCATCCACATCCACAAACAGAGCAACACACTCACACCAAATGTACACCACGCACAACACTATGCACAGATTAATGTACCAGCATGCACTACTAACCCAAACAAACCACATCTATACACCCTACTATCCCAACTACCACACATATCCACCATCACCTACAAACAGTACACAACTCGATCCTATACCACTAACCAATACACTCATCACTAACACGCCAATCGACACCATACATAACTACATCCCATCCAGACAAATGCTCCCTGCTGTAATTACACCTAACATACCACCTTTTATCACTAACAAACATATAATCATCCTTCCATCATTTGTCCAACAAACACCCTCCTCTCCCTTCTACCATAATAACACTAACGCACAACACACACACTGCAGACCACCACACTTTTTAACTCTTGCAACAAACCAGTCTAAGACCAACACTCTTACCTCTACTTCATTCCCACCTACACACATCATACACTCTAATCATAAACACATCACCACCCCCTCTACCGTACAACCTCCTCTCACAAACAATACTATACAACCAAATCCATTGCATGAAACATATACATCAGCACCCCTTTTCACTACTCCTCAAAAACAAAACATATCACACACGCCAGCACAAGATCTTCAAAGCACAACACCTCATAATACTTACCATCACAAAATACAAACATACACCCACCTTTCAAACAACACAAAGGAACCAACTCCAATGCCAAGCTTTCTCTCTTCCACCACACCTAACGCAGATACAGCAACAAAGCAACTCTCTTCTAACCGCCTCTCATCCATTGGACAATTTAGAACCTTACTACATGACCCACATGCTGCACCACCACCCCTGACTCATACACCTTCCGCATTAAACACACGCAAACAATATAAGCAACATGCCATACCTCACAACTTCGCTTCCCCATGTCTACTTCACAACAATGTTACACCACGAAAACAACACAGCACTCCAACTCACTCTCAAACACCATCTCCACCACATACACACGCAGACCCATCAAAATGCCTTCTTAGCATGCTGGATGAGGAACATGATACAGAACAGCTACACGATTGCTATCCTAATACAGCTAATGCCAGCTCTAAAAACACACCTGCTACAAACCCACACAATACTGATCACTCTTCTACAAAACAAAGTCTCACTATCACCAAAGGCCACTCTCTAAACTGTCTACTAATAAATGCTCGATCCCTCTCTAAAAACAAGCATCACATCTACGACCTTCTCACAGATGCAAAACCAGACATACTATTCATAACCGAATCATGGTTGGGAGAGGATATGGCTCCAGTCCTGCATGAAGCCATTCCTCTAGGCTATCAAACAATCACCCAAAATCGTATAGCCAAAAAAGGAGGTGGTCTAGCTGTTGTATTCAGGCAAACAATACATATCACTATAATTGATGACATCTCCATAAAGAATTGTGAGGCTCTTCTAACAAGATGCAATCCTACACCGTCTTCCTCCTGTAACTTCCTGCTCCTTTACAGACCTCCACCTAGCAAGGCGACATTCCCAGACGCACTTCTAGACACAGTTTCAAACCTGATAACAATACACTCCAACCTATGCGTTCTGGGTGACCTCAACATTTGGTTTGACAAACCCAATATGACCCATCCAAAAACAATCACTGGCCTAGACGCACTGAACCTGCATCAGATTGTCCACAAACCGACACACACCGCTGGACATATCCTAGATGTCATTTTTGCTAATAATGAACTGGTTACCTTTCAAACTATAACTCCAGTCACATGGTCAGACCACCACTTGCTTGATTTCCAACATAAAACAACACTAAGCGACTCACCTAAAACTACCTTACATCCATCCACCTATCGGCCATGGAACAAACTCAATTTGGAACACTTAGAAACACAACTAACATCAAGTACAAATCTGGAAACAATAAATTCTGTTCAAAAACTATTAGTGGCTACAAGAAGCTTTTGACATCCTGATACCACTCAACACACAACAGAACAAAAGAAAAAAAGCACCTTGGAGAAACATAGAAATAAAAGACATAAAACAACAAATTAGAAACCTGCAACGTACCTGGCTCAAAACAAACGCCAAACAAGACAAACTTCACCTACAAAAAATTAACAGATTATACAAGTCGGCTATCAAAAAAGCTAAGAAAAGGTACTATTCAGACAGAATTCAAAACGCTAAATGTGCAAATAAAGAATTCTATAAAATACTCAATGAATTTCGCAAACCAAATTGCCTAGAAAGAACTCATCCTGTTACTCAAGATTTCACAGACAAACTGGCAAATCATTACACGGACAAAGCAGACACGTTGGACTCGTACTTAAAACAGAAACAAAGCACCACCACTGACCCTTTTACTAAACAATCCAAGAATATTCTAACCAAGCCTCTCCGTTCCTTCCAACACATCTCACACAATGAATTTATAGACCTGGTCAAAGCAAGCAGGCCTGCCGGCAGCCCTTCTGACCCCTGTCCACCACAAACTTTCAAGACAATTCTTTTAACAACCTCTGCTGCCACTCCAGTAAGAAGAATCATCAACGATTCCTTCACTACCGGAATATTTCCAGAAGAACTAAAAAAAATCACACATACGCCCTTTACTGAAGAAAACAAACTTGGACCCGCTGAACCCTGACAACTACAGACCCATTACAAATGGACCTTTCCTGGGCAAACTGATAGAAAGAGCAGCATTCGCCCAGATGTCACAATTCATTGAAGAGAATGCCATACTTTCAGACTTCCAAACAGGATTCCGTCCAGGAAGAGGCACTGAATCTGCCCTCCTTGCCATCTGGGATGACCTGAAGAATACAGTTGACCGCAACGGGGTTGCTGCGCTACTCCTCTTGGACCTCTCGGCTGCCTTTGACACGGTTGACCATTACACTCTGAAACAAAGACTCTATGAAGCCGGCATAGAGGGAACTGCTCTAGACTGGATCGCGTCCTACCTTCGAAACAGAACTAAATGTCATCCATACCCCACCTTTCTCGTCCAAACCGTACTCCACAAAAGCAGGGGTCCCTCAAGGTTCTATCATCTCGCCCAGGCTTTTCAACATTTACATGAAGTCATTACCAGTACTGATCAATCAATTTCACCTCACGTGCTATAACTATGCAGGTGACACGCAAATACTCCTTCAACTATAATGCCCCAAAGACATTGGAAAATCACCAATTTTCAGCTGTCTCAGAGCCGTGGATCAGTGGATGACTTGGAGCCATCTCAAATTGAATACTTCAAAAACGGAAATACTCACGTGTGGCGATTGGAAACATTACAACCCGCTTGCCGCATGGCCTAATGAACTGGGATCACCACCTAAAGTATCGAAGGAAGTAAGAAACCTCGGAATGACCATGGACTCCAAGCCGTCAATGAATGCCCAAGTGGACAAACTAGCAAGATCAAGCTTTGTCACTATAAAAACGCTGCGACGAATTTTCCCTCATTTGGGATTTCCGCACAAGGTCCAAGCTACCATCTCCCTTGTTCTGTCCAAACTCGATTACGCCAATAGCCTCTACCACGGATCACCTTTAACAACCATGAAGACTACAACGGATTCAGAACTCGGCTGCCAGACTACTCTTGCATATCAAACCGCAAGACCACATCTCCCCTGCCTTGAAAGCCCTGCATTGGTTACCGGTTGCCAGAAGATCCACGTTCAAGCTGCTTTGCATCACCCACAAAGCAAAACATGGAATGGGACCGCTCTTCATCAGGAATAAAAATCACCAAACACATTCAACAGAGGAACCTCCGCTCTAAAGGAGCATCTCTCCTCAAAATCCCAAGATACAAGAAAAAAACCATGGGTGGCACATCCTTCCCTGTTCAAGCAGCCAAACTATGGAACTCTTTACCCCCCCCCCCCCCAACATAAGATCCACCGACAACCACCTTATCTTCAGAAAACAACTCAAGAATTGGCTCTTCCCCGCATAAGCACCATACGCAAACAGAAATTTACAGCATATCCCTCTGTATATAAGCATTTGTTTTCACTATAGACATGTACTTATCTTTGTGTATTGCTTTGTATAAACATGTAGAATAATTATGTTGTTGAGAGAAAAAAAAAAAAAATCATAAATAAATTAAAATCATCTTTGGTCTACATGTACTTACTTCCATTGTGCATCTATGTACCTTCCATGTACTTGGATCTGTGTCTCTGTTACTTTTCTCCTGAAAAAGCATATCCAATGCACTACCCTATTTCTCATCCTGTACCTCTATCAATATCTTTAATCTACATATACTTACCTCCTTTATGTATCTATATACTTTCAATGTACTTATGGATCTATATATTTATCACTTTCTTCTAATTTAGCATTTCCAAGGCACTACCCTATCTCTCATCCTATACTTCTCTCAATATATCTTCTAGCCCAACCTTCTGACTCATCTCAAACTTCTTTCTACTACTCTTTCCAATGCGCTACCCTATCTCTCATCCTATACATTTATCAATATATCCTCTACATCCACACTCATTTATCCCAAACCCCATACCACTACTATGATCCCCAAAATAACCCTTTCTATACTCGCTCCTACTCTACCCCTCCTTGCATCATCTGACACCTCTTTTACTATACCGATCCCCTAAAACAAACCTTTCTAAACTCTTCCCTCTGACTCCTCCCCTCCAAAACTCCTTTTTACTCATCCAAAAGCCTCCTCCTACTGCTAAGACCAAAAAAAAACAAAAAGAAAAACTCTTTTATCCCTCCACTATCCTTTTCAATCAAAATAACAGACTAACATGTTCACTTCTCAAATTCCATATTCAACTATACTAATTCACCACTAATCCTTTATGGGTTCCAGAGTAGCGTGCTACTCGCCAATAAAGTGTCTCAACACCCCATCAGGGTTACAAGCGCTATATAAATGCAAACCTTTTCCCTTGTCTACCCTCCCCAACCCTTCTCAATCCAAATAACTGACTAACATATCCACCACTAAAATTACTTTCATGTTTCACCATACTAATTCAACACTAATACTTATGGGTTCCAGAGTAGCGTGCTACTTGCGCTTCAAAACCCCATCAGGGGTAGCAAGCGCTATATAAATACAAACCTCTTTCCCTCTTCTATCCCGCCACCTACCCTTCTCTACCCAAATAACTGAATAACATATCCACTACTCAAATTACTTCATATTTTACTATACTAATTTTCAACACTAATCCTTAATGGGTTCCGGAGTGGCGTGCTACTCGCCAGAAAAGCGCTTCAACACCCATCAGGGGTAACAAGTGCTAAATGAATGCAAACCTTTCTTCCCTTTTTATCCCTCCGCTATCCTTCTCACTCCAAATAACTGACTAATATCCACCACTGAAATTACTTTCATATTTCACCATATTAATTCACCACTAATCCTTTATGGGCTTCCGGAGTAGCGTGCTTCAACACCCCATCAGGGGTAACAAGCGCTATATAAATACAAACCTTTTTTCCTCCTCTATCCTTCTGCTATCATTCCAAATCCAAATAACTGACTAACCTATCCACCACTTAAAATGTACTTGCATGTTTCACTATACTAATTCAACACTAATCCTCGATGGGTCCCAGAGTAGCGTGCTACTCGCCGAAAAAGCGCTTTGACGCCTCGTCAGGGGTAGTAAGCGCTATATAAATGCAATTACAATACAATACAATAAATCAAATAAAACTAGAGCTGTACCGACGCCTAAATCACGAGCCCTTTTAAAAGCCATGATGATTCAGCACACTTTGTGTGCTCTCTGGAGAGAGAGAGTTGGAAATCTGCAAGGTACCTCATTTCATAATAAGAAATATGGGAATAGATCTAGAATAGACTACTTTTTAGTAGATTGGAGCCTTAGAGAGGATATTTTAGATATTGGATATAAGGTGGCCCATTTATCAGATCATTCGGCGGTTATATTAACAATTAAAGACAGCAGTAAGCATACAGAAAGAAAGTGGACACTAGACCGTACCATACTGGCAGATAGAGAAGTAATGGAAAGTCTAAAGGTAGAAGTTATGGAATTTATTAAGATTAACAGTGGTTCCGCTCCAACTGGGATAGTTTGGGATACGTTAAAGGCATTTATTAGAGGTAAGATCACCAGTGCAGTATGCCACAGAAATAAATGTTATAGGAGTGAAATCTCTCGGTTAGAGGATGAAATGGAAGGATTAGAAACCCGAGATAAAAAGGTCAGGAACGGAGGAGGCCAGGACCGTGTCAGAAAGAAAACGGCTTCTGTTAAAGAATCAAATGGCAGAAATCCTCCAAACTCGGATTATAAAGAGATGGGATGCTAGCAAGCTAGCACATTTCTAGTACGGAGAGGGAGAGCTTGGAAGACTAAGACGGATCAGAATAGGAATCGGATTAAGGAGATTAAGGAGGATCAGTCCGGGAATATTCTGAGGAATGAGACTGAGATTGAAGAGGCATTTAAGGAATTCTTCTGGGTATATATGGAGGAGAGGACTGCAGAAGCAGAGATTGAGGGATGGTTAGCAGACTCTATCCAACCTATAGATGCCAGTCAGCAAAAGATCTTAAACCAGGGGATCACCCAAGAAGTTGTTTTGGCCATTCAGTCAAGTAAGGGGGTAAAGCCGCCGGGCCAGATGGCATTCCAGCGGAATTGTATAAAATCCTTGGGGAGGAGTTATCTCCATTTATGACACTAGTGATAGGTGAGATATTAGATCAAGGGGTGCAAGCACCAAATTCCTGGAATGAGGCCACTGTTACTCTCATTTTGAAATCAGGAAAGGACCCGGCTAGGTGCGAATCATATAGACCGATATCTCTCCTGAATTCGGACTACAAAATCTTTACAAAACTTTTGGCAGGAAGATTAAGTAGAATAGCGGGAGAAGTGATACATAAAGATCAGAGGGGCTTTGTAAAGGGAAGGTATCTACATGAGCTAACCTAGGAGTTAATAGGGGCTATCGATTTTACAACAACTTATGAAACCCCACTAGCAATAACAACATTAGATGCCTCTAAAGCCTTTGATAGGGTGAGGTGGTCCCATCTGTTCTCCGTTTTAAAAAGATATGAACTAGGAGGCAAATTCTGTAGAGCCATCCAATTAATATATCAAGAACCTACAGCAAGAGTCTTGGTGAATGGGAATTTATCTTCGTCTTTTAAAATACTTAGGGGCACAAGACAGGGCTGTGCTCTTTCTCCCCCTCCTGTTTAATTTCTATATAGAACCCTTTGCACATAAACTCAGAACCACAACTGACATTTCCCCCTTTCATCAGGGTGAGGAAGGTTGCGCTACATGCAGACTACCTCATGGTTTTCTCTTCCGATCTTGGGGCGGCCTTACCAACTATTCTACGGATGGCATTGGAATTCGGTGAGGTGTCGGGGTACTTAGTAAATGAAAACAAAACTGAGGTTATGGTATGGAATCAGGGAAGTGAGAATCAGCTGATTAAGAAGGAAATGCGATATTTGGGTTTAAAGATAGTACAAGACAAATGAAATTGCAGAAATTAATCGGAGGAGAATATTAAAAGAGATTGTGTAACTAATGAAGGGATGGGCACACCTTCCGCCAATGATTCTGGGGAGGGTGAACTTGGTCAAGATGACTATATTGCCAAAGATCACTTTCCTATTTAATACCATACCACTGTATTTTGGAAAAGCCACCATACATAAAATCCAGCAGGCGATAAATGCTTTCATTTGGGCGTATAAGGGGATCAGGATCTCTTGGAAAAAGCTGCGGAGAAAAAGAGAAGGGAGGATTAACCCTCCCAGATATACAATACTATGCATGGGCCTTCCAACTGACAAACTCCAGAATGCTTGCAAAGACACCAGATGGATCTGTAATAGGTTCTATGTTTTTGGCAATGCTAAAAGAAAGTAAGGCGGATGTAGATGGCTTCCTTTTTAAATTCGGGGACCCAAAATACTTTAAAAAAAATTAAACTAAAGGTATTACAAACAATGGTGAGGATATGGTACCACATTAGACGACTCTCAAAACTAGACTATTATTCCCATTATGCCCCGATTTGGGATTCACCAGGGACTCCGGAGTGCCTTAATGATAAATTGGCGATACCCATAAAAAATGCGGATCTAAGGATCTGGGAAGATCTGACACGGGATGGGAGTCTTCTATCTTGGCAAGATCTAAATGGGCTGATGAAGGGCAGTCTTTCAAAGTTTAAATATATACAATTAAAAAGCTGGGAACAAAGTCGAAAATCGGCGTTGGGAGTGGGAAATATCTTGGAGGAACAACTGGTCACAAACCCATCCCATTAAAAAGGTCGGGTATTACTATCTGGTCAGAACTTCTATCCTCAGAAGGAGTCCACCCCTGGGAGGTCTTAAGAGCGAAGGTTGGAAGTAGTATTTCTAGATTTAAATACTTGTAACTAGCCTCCTGGTTTATAGTGGAAAAGGGGGACATACGAGGAGAGTGGGAGAAAGAGCAAACTTTGCAAGAAGTACATCTTAAAAGAAAGGAAGTTTCTATCTGGTATAAAAAGTTCTTAGAGGTTGAAGATGTGGAACATCCTCCGCAGTATGCAGTTTGGAATCAGTCCCCTTTAGAATCAGATATTGAAGATCTATATGAACCCTCCTTGAAGCTTCTCTATAAATACGTTAAGCCGGCCAGCTTAAAAAAGAACCATTTCTTTGTTATTAACAGGCTTTATCATACACCGGCAAAGATCGCTAAGTTTGCTCCACTATCCTCCCCCAAATGTCCAAGATGCAACCTTCTTAACCCCAACGATATCCATATCTTCTATGAATGCCTTGAACTTAGAGCTTTTTGGAGGGGTGTGGAGGATGTTCTATGTGGCATTTTTAAAGCTAAAATCAAGGTCAATGTCCCTCTGGTATTGTTTGGGGATGACGGCGCGCTTGGAAAGAATTTTCAGCAGATACATAGAGGCCTGTTATCTACTTGGTTTTAATAGCTCGGAGAGAAATTTGTATGAAGTGGAAAGAACCGCGGCCCCCAAAGTGTGAGGACTGGTTAAAAGCTGCGTTTGCCATGGCCCGTTTAGACCAGGGGGGGAGAAAGTGATAGTGGTGTGAACATCTGGCAGGCTCTAGTGAACTGGGATAGGGATTTGAGACTGGTATAGTTCCTTTTGGTTCCTCCTGGTCCTATGATTACACCAAGCTCTCAACAAAGGGGCTGGTCTGGTTTGGCCTAAGCAAATGCAGTAGCCGCAGGGCGCACAGTTTGGAATGACGGCTTCTTCGTAAGAATTGCAGACGCTTATTAGTGAGATGAGGACAAAAAAAAAAACATCAGGAAATAAGGAAGTCGCATTATGGTATTGGGAAATACATGACCTCATGGACGGAGATTTTAAGCTGGCAGAGGAGTTGTGGGGAAGACACTTGCCGAGGGAGCAGTTACAGAATATTTGGCAAGTATCAATGCGCACACTTTACCTCATTGTCAAGCCTGCTTTTTAGGTCTCGCCTAGCGTTGCAGCGCATGCGCTGCTCGCTTTGCGAGGCATGCTGTATTAGGGTATTTTTTAGAAGTGGAGTGTAAGCCCCGCCCATATTTTTCATTGGCTGGCGTCATCGTCCATGGTAAATGCTGGCTTCCGATTGATAATGAGGCTTCTTAGTCCCTCCTTGTTACTGCCCTGTCTCCTTTTGGGACCGCCCAACAGGGCTGGATCGTTTACTTGCGGCGTTATACTGTCTCTTTCAATTAGTTGGTAAGCACTTTCTTTTTTCATTCGCCGCAAAGCGCGTTGCAAATATAAACAAGCGGCGACAGCTTCTTTACTCATCCCTCCCTCCCGTTGTTCGTGCCTTCTCCCTCCCTCCCGTTGTTCGTGCCTTCTCCCGCCCCCCCCCTGTTGTCCATGCCTTTAATGGTATGAGTGAGTGAACTGGGGTTTAAACTCCCCCTCTCATGCCAGGGCAGCAACTCCTCTACTGCAGTCATTACTGTAACTTCCCCCTCTCTTGGGCTCCGCCATTCCCTCGCTGGCTAATAACTATCTCTTCTTGCTTCCTTCCACTGCAGCGCCTCTCTCACCTCTCCTCCTTTCCGTCTCTCCTTCCTCTACACAGCCATCTGCACCCTCCTCCCTTTCTGCTGCCCCCCTCTCCCTTCTTCTCGATCCAGTCACCCTTTCCGCTTCCTTCTACCTCCCGTGGGTTTGATGGCTCAGGGAACTAATGCGTGTACCGACTGCAGGGATCTGTGTTAGACCCAATGGTCACAGGCTCAAATCCGTGCGGGTCTGCTCGGTTCATCAGCCTCCCAATGTCGATAAATCCTCTGTAATTAATCAAACACGGCACTTAACCCCCCACTGCCCAACACACATATATATCACTGTATTCAAATCCCGTGTTCCTATAAGACGATGTAGTGGAGGAAATATTTGCTTTGTCTCAAGTCAACTCATGGTCGACTTCTGCCTGGTGTGTTTTTTCACACCTACCTATGTACAGCGCCCTGAAACCCCGCAGTGATGTCAGTGCTATAGTAAATACAATGACCGCCATTGAGTGGAATTAGAATAAACATCTGTTATGCAGCGCCTGGATACCCAGAGGTGAACATGTGCTAGATCCTTCCCTTTTACTTTCCCTTACTACTCTCTCCTGTTTGTCTTCTGCTTTTAGTTCGTCCCGACACTCCTTAGCCACTCAGTTTCCGCTCTCATTCTTACGCCTTTCTTTTCATAATTCTTTCAGTGTTTCCTTAATCCTTCCTTACACCCGCCACCACCTACTCCCGCCTTCGTTACCCTCTGTAGTAATTCTCTCCTCACCACATGTTTTACTACCACCACCACCACCACCACCACCACCACCACCACCACCACCACCACCACCACCACTACCACCACCACCACTACCACTACCACTACTCGCCCCTCCTTCTCTGTGCCCTCCCATTCCGCGCAGTGCACTCTACCTGGGCCGCCCCTCCTTTCCCGGCAGGTGTGCTCTGGGTGGAGGGGGGGCTCCCTTCCAAGCTGTGTTGATCCCGGGTGCTTAGTCACGCCGATGAATCTTTATTGTGCTGTAATGAACGTGGCACTGTGTCCCATCCGGGCCTGCGCACACCGGTGCACCAGGGATGGGCGTGGTCTCACTTTCCAGGTTTATTGTTAAGGTGACAATGCACGGAAGTGGCTCCTGCGGGAGTGGAGTAGGGTAAACTGTGTGTGGGGGTGTAATGATACGCCCCCGCCCCTCTGATGACCCAGGCAGCCTGGGCAGGTGTAGTGTAAACTTGGAGGGGGGTAGATGAAGCGATACCTCCCCGCCCCCTGTGATAACCCAGGCATCCTGGGCATGTGTTGTTTAGAGTTGGCGGGAGGGGGGGGGAGGTGTAGTGATACTTCCCCGCCTCTTTGAGGTACCTATGAGGCAATATGCTGCAATTTATTTACAAAACACTTCACTCTGGGCATTAAGTGGGCCCGGGTCACCGGCAGTTTTAATAAGCAGGTGCTGAGATGGGCCCCTATCGGGCTCTCCATTTTTGCCCTCACCCTCAGTGTGAAAAAAAGTCTTTAACTCTGCAGCAGTACCGCCCTTTACTGCCTTTGATGTAACTTCGAAGACACTCGTAGTTCTTTCATAGTCTCAAAATGTCAGAACTGAAGCATTTTGAATATTATATACAACGAAGCAATAGGTCTCGCATTTGTGAAAGACTGAGCTATTGGCATTGTAATGACAATGCCTTTTATTTATTTATGTGTGGGTTTTCAAGAGAGATAAATAAAAGGCATTGTCATTTACAATGCCAATAGCTTAAACTCTCGCAAATGCAAGACCTATTGCATTGCAAATGCTTGTTTAAGGAGAAACCACTTCTTCTCACTCCACAGGGCATACATAACACCTGAAAAATTGTCAAAGATGGGGAAAGGAAGTCGAACCAGCTGTGCAAAATGTGGCCTTGAAAAAGCGACAGATGTCCATATGTTTTACAAATGTCCTGTAATCAGAGGGTTTTGGGACGAAGAGGAAGCAACTATATCAGGAATTTTGGGACTGCAAATTAAGGTAAGCCTATCATTGGTTATCTTTGGTGTGATGGATGGCCTTACGGGTTTTCTTAGAGACTTGTTGTTCTATGCAATCTTACTTGCTAGAAGAGAAATCTGCTGTAAATGGGTGGGAGGTACACCGCTGCAGCATTCGGATTGGCTGTAGTCCCCTCCTATATATGTCTAGGATGGACCTGCTAGGGAAAGAGTCCAAGAGGAAAGGTTTTTGGAAGCCCTTACAAGTATGGAGTGTGGGTCCAGAAAGGGAGCCACAAGATGCGGGGGGTAATGAGGATACATGAAGATACATGAATTATAAATCTGTTCAATGATTACACCGGTAAAAACTCTCTGGTCTGCTGCAGGGCCCCTCCGCTTGTACTGAAGGCAGCTGCCGGAGTGAAGTTAACACCGTGAGAGAGAGACAGCCGCAGGAAGGATGATTTCATTGTGGAATGCCCACAAGTGGTTGGTTTCTCTCTCGAAATAAGGGCGGAAGGAATGGACATTGCTTCTGAGGTGAATGAGGACACACAAACAAACAAAAAACAAAAAAACACAAAAAACAGGAAGCGCGGCTACAGTTAAATACTAGACTTACCTGGATTATATCACCCATGAATTACACAGTCAACATCAGAAAATATATTATCACAGACTGATTATTTCTGCCAGAAGGAAATGGAAGATCTCCACACTTTACATGGCACTGAGGGGCAAAGTTGCTACCTTTCCCAGAGAAAAATACCAATCATTTGTTCAGTCTTTAAAGATTATACAAAGGCCGGGATACAATACTTAAATGACACTTCATATAAAATCCCCTGGATTCATTTTTAACAAAGCCTTTTTATCTTTTTACTTTCATTTTCAGTCAGGTATCCTTAAGGCAGCTCAAGAACACATTTTAAAGCATTTTTTTCTTATATTTACTGTTTAAAGTATGTACTGATAAGGGGAAAAATACCGGCTTTGGGTGTCTTTTCTCATTTTTGTACCGGCAAAGACATTAAAATACTGGTCATGTCGGTAAAACAAGTAGCCAGAGGGCAACTCTACTGAAGGGTGTTGTGTCAGATAGACTCCAAGGTGCGTGGGAGAAGTTGAATTTGATTTAGATTACAAACTCACAAACTGTCAGTGGGACAGATAGTGTGTATTGGATCGCTATCTACCTGAAATAAATACAACTAGGAATCATTTTGAGTTTCAAGAACGTTTGGCAAGTGTATGGACCAATACCAGATGATAAGAGGGAAAGTAATCTCTAGGGATATGTGCAACTGGCATTTCTAAGTGCAAAGCTGCGGATGGAAGCAGAACTAATCTGTGTTCCATAAAGGAACTTTGAGGAAACCGAGAACTTTGAGAACCAGATGCGACCTGGGACGGTTATGGGGAATATAAATATTTAGTATACATACTTTGTAACATTTCCTGCATTGAAAGTGACTAGTGGGTGTGTGCCATACTACATACTTGAGCCATGATCATATATTATTAATGTGGAACATGTCTAGCAAAAACAGTTGCAGTGATTTAAAAATGTTAATAAGCCAAATAAACATATGTAATGTTAAGATCTTGTGAAATATTTGTATACCATTTGTATATTTGTTTTGTTTTAAGGGAAAATATTGTCAAGGCACTGCAGAAGGGTTTATAACCAGAAATACCTAAGCTGAACTGAATTGCATAGGTAAAGCTGCACGCTTTGTGTTTTAATTGTTCATTACTCTATTAAATCAATTGCATTTAAACTTGATCTATTGCCCCAATATACTTACAAAAAGCCTTTGAACCGGTTCAGTTCATTGTTTGGACTTTCACATTCTATTCTGCTACCAAATTTTTCAGGGTCAACTTCAGAGTCCTGCATAAAGAAAAGAACGAATGTTTTTCGAGTCATATTGCTTTCCACAAATATTCACAAAGTAAAAAATCCATAACACAAAATGTACAAACTTGATGCACAGGGTTATAGGTTTCATAACACAAATATAACTACATTCATGATCTGACAACTACTCTTCCACATCATATAATCGCCATTGGCACGTCTCGTGTGGAACCATATCAAAAGTGGTATGTCAATAAAAGAAGCTGCATTTGCCCAGCATCACAATGACAACTTGCATTACATGCATAATTAGATACACTCATAACACAAGCCTATGCTTCACTTGAGAAGCCTTTTCAAGCTAAGTTTGCAACTCTCTGCTTCCCTATTAGCAATGAGAAAAAAAGAACAGATGACGGACGGAATGCTGAACAAATCAAACATTCACCCCCAGTCACAGATCTGGGTTTAAGCCATTGTTTTTTTGCTCACCAAGCCACCCAGTTCGGACCCAGCCATATGCTAATCAGTCTTCACCCTGCTCCCCATGGAAACTGTCCAAACCGAACTGCCAGGCCAAGTCCTCCCTGGACCAGAAACGGGCATCCTAGCTTGAATCCGGTGGCATAGTGAGCACGGGACCCTTGTCTGGGCATACCTTTCCCACTTAGGGTGACAAAAACCCAGATCTGTGACTGGGGTAAATGTTTGCCTTATTGAGCATTTCATCCATCATGTTCTTTTTGCTTTTGTCGCCCTAAATGGGAAGGGTATGCCCAGATGTGAGTCACGTGCTCACTGTGCCACTTGAATCAAGCTAGCCTGGCTGATGAGGAGTGATACCCCGAAACCAGTCCCAGGATGCTCGTTTGCGGTCCAGAAGGGACCTGGCTTGGCAGTTCAGGCTAGACTGCTCCCATGAGGAGCATAATTATACATGTCGGTCCCCCACATCAGATCTACTAGGGTTGCAGCATCTATTTCCCGAAATAGATCCTTAGGGACTCTGGCAGAGAGGGTGATGAAGTAATACAATCTAAGTAAGGATACTATTTCGACAGGGCGAAAGCCCTTTCCACGATGCTGCTCTTGTTCTCATTGCTCTGATTTACAGTTTTATATTACCTTCTGAGAGTTAAACCTCCATCCTATAAACTTTTACCTACGGATACTTATGTAATGAGAGTTTCAATTTAGACTAGGTGCGAGGTCAGGGATGCCTCCAACCTATACACTTGCTTTGTTGATCTAAAAGCTGCATTCGACACAGTCCCACGGGACCTGCTCTGGGCAAAAATGGCCAGATGGGGTGCAGCACCGAAACTCCTCGAAGCAGTAATCAACTTATACACAGATAACTGGGTACGAGTCAAAATAGGTAGGGGTGATAAAACGACAAAAAATATACCCACTTTCATCAGCCTAAAACAAGGATGTGTTCTCGCCCCCTGCCTTTTCAATCTATATACAGCAGACTTGGACAGCAGTCTATCGGAAGCTTTGAGTGACTCACCAAAACTAGCAAAGAGACCAGTGAGTAGCCAACAATATGTAGACGACATAGTCTTATGCAGCCAGACCCCAATCGGCCTCCACCGCCAAATTACAACTCTCCTCAAATTCACTAAATCATCAGGCCTGAAATTAAATTATAGCAAAACAAAAATCTTTTTCACGTCGAAAAGCAGCCAGCAAAACTTAAAATTCAAATGGAAAGCAGCAGATGACAGCCTCGACTTGGTAAACACTTACAAATACTTAGGGGTGGAAATGGACATAAGATTAAATTTCAAACAGCACTTGGTACAAAGAAGGGCTCTCTCTAACAAGCTATACTTTGCTTTCAACCAAAAAAAAAAAAAAAAAAAAAAGAAGATGGGCAGCTCGTCGCAGTCATATCTGTTACAAATTATTGGGGCAAAGTTTTTACCCTCACTGACCTATGGCTCGGAGCTGCTAAAGGGCAAGGATGTAACCACCTTAAACCAATTACAGTCCGATTTGTTCAAACGCATTTACCACAACACATTCTCAAGCACAAGTGCGCCTGGAATTCAGGCTTTCACCAGTAAGGATGGCCGCCATAACCAAATTGTGCTGAAAGATATGAGCTGCACCCCCCGAATCACTAGCTGCCTTGCGTTGGGCCGAAATGGAGAGCCAGAACACCCAAAAAAACGACTGGCCTACAGTGCTCCGACAAGCTTAACAACCCTTGATCTCTCCAAAGCCTGGGATTTAAAAATCAGTTTCACAGCGTTTAAAAACATCGCTAACAAAGCGGCCAAGTTAAAATCCTCATATGCCACATTTCCCAACCCATCCAACACTTTCTCCTACTAATCCGTATTGGAGTTTTCCCCTCAAAAGATCAGGTCCAACTCTGGAAATGGTTGGCCGGATTCCCTTTGCCGTTTATGTGGTCGATTTGAGGAAAGCCACATACACTTTCTATGCATTTGTCCTGCTGTCAACCAACTTCGACAGAAATTACTTTGCCCCGCTTTCCGGGCACTCAAAATAAGATACTGCCACCACGCAGTGATGACATTACTGAACAGCCATTCAATTCAGCTTTCCTGCAGGGCCGCTAAGTTCCTATTACAAGTGAACACATTACTATCAGCACAACAGAAGCCAGGCTAGATAAGAAACCCTAGGCATGGGCACCATCAACAGTCTAACCGAAAGCTATCATTCTGATAGGCGTCTGAGTCTCATTACAAGTAAAATTCTAGCCCTCATTCGACCAGGGGCCGATGGTCCTTAAACCTTCACCTGGACAAAGTCACTCCTGCCCGGCATGTATTTCTCTAATTCAATTTAACCCATTGCAGATAGTTTTAGCAATAAATCTTTTAAAGTTTGAGAAAGGTCTATATAAATCGACCAGTTCCCAATTACCAAATCATTTTCAAAGCGTTCTGTGGAAGGAAGTGTGTAAAGATCAAAGTTGGACGACTGTTGTCAACTTGCTGTGATTGTTTAATATTTAATGCTTGCCCACTTTGCACAAATTCAAGTTCGGTTTCAAATCACTTATCTGCTTTAAAAAATTGCATAATAGCAAGTAACCAGCTGAATGACTTTTTGAATTGTTTTGTACATAATCATGATGTTTATACAGTGTAATAAATAATAGTTTGTAACCTGTGAAATTGTTATGGTTTTAACTAACTGAAACAATAAACTACAACTTCAGTGACAGCCAGAAATGCAGCATTGATCTCTGCACAAATAGATTGGTTGGAAATAGTTTGCCCCTCCTGAACTACCTTAAAAAAACGTGTCTTATCTCCTTTGGTAGTTCATCTGCAAAAGTAAAATAGAGACTTATAAATTTGTATGAACGTGTGGTTGAGTATAATAGTCTCAACTTCACTGTCGCTTAACTTGTAGGAATTGGCTAAAATCAATGTTAAAATGTGTTATTCATATATTTTATTATTCTCACTAACCGCCGCCGCCTGTGATATTTGAGTATACAAGGTGGTGAGATGGAATGCAAACGTCTCCATTTACGTTGCTTCGATGTAGTCTTGGAGAAGTCTGCTGAGGGGTCACTGGCTGTATGGGTGACATCGAAGTGCCCTTTGGCATAATCACTGAACCTTGAGGCTAGACTGGCATGGGTGGAACAGGAGGACAGGGAAAAGTTGCAGGTCTTGGCAGTAGATCTAATGGCTCAAGAGATTCTAGCACATGGTCCTCAGCCGAAATAACCAGCCTTGGCACAGGTATTGGAGGTGACCTGTCAAAGATGACGTTGGTCCAGATGGGCCTAGAGCAGAGGTCTTCAAACTGTGGGGCGTGACCCCCAGGGGGGTCGTGGAGTCCTAGGAAGGGGGTCGCAGATTCTCCAGCTTCACTTGTCCCTGTAAAAAGGCAATTGAGATCGTTATCAGCTGCTTGCCTGAATGAAAGCCAAATGCGCCTTATCTGGTAATCTGCAAGTGTAAAGGATGCTTGGGGGCAGTTGTGGCTCTTTGTGAAGACAAAGATGTGTGGTTTTTTTTGTGGAAGTGCAAAGAGTTACTACTGGGCTGGGAAGTTGTTGCTTTTAATTTTAAGTGCATTTACACAGTCCTTAGTGCCCCTAAAGAGGTGTCGAAGGGACAGTTATGTAAGAAAAGAAAACTGCATTACATACGCTCTGGTATTATTAAAACCTACATTTTGAAAGCACCATTTTATTGTAAAACTATTCGCACGTTTTGCAGCATTCTATCTTACCCTGTGTGTAATGCAAGTATAAAAAATTGACTTACATATTCACAGTGCTCTCGTCACAGGCTGACTTCGTAGCACTAAAAATACACATCACTATTCTCCACTGCACCAATCAAGATTTAATTCTGTGGTTCTCTGGTTACACACAGACCTCTGCAGTGTATTAACTAATAGAGGTTTCATAATGTACTACAGTGCATTTCCCACTGAGCAATAACTTTTTTAATTTATTTTTCATTTACGCTGCCCATTATTGTATATGTAGATACCTGAAGGTGAAAGACCTAAAAACGTACAGAATATTTTTGGGCTTATTTATGAGAGGCTTGCATCACCAGAGCATCACTTTTTTGATGCTCCAGTGGCGCAAGCATTCAACCATACCTATGAGGCAGTGCAAAGTCACCCTGCATGGCTTTGCATTGCCTCATAGATATGGAGTAAGACATAGCAGCGCAAGTCACTGCGTTGCCTTACTCTGCGTCAAGGAGGTGTTCCATGGGCTTTGCGTGGGGTTCCCACGCAAACCCATGGATTTTGATGCTGCCCCATATTTACAAAATCACGTAAACCTGGGGCAGCTCCAAAAACTGACGGCTCTCCAGTGGAGGCGTAACGAGGAGACATGTTTTAATCGTTTTTTCCTCTTTCCATGTGTGCTGCATTCTGCAGCTCTCATAGAAATAGGAAAACGCCTCTCAGGATTGTTTTGGTGAAGGAAGGTGCCTCTTCCCGTGCAAAAACAATTCTGCCTACGTTGGTGCTAGGCAGCAATTTGTGAAGGGAAAAGGACTGGGATGCACCGTATTTCATAATTACAGTGCATTCTCTGTTCTCACATTGGCATAGGGCAGCGCCGCAAGAAGACTTGCAGCGCTGCCCTACGCCAATTCCTCATAAATGAGGCCCTTTGTTTTTAGCTACACCTTTGGCTACATCCCCACGCTCAATGACCTTTGGTTTGCTAAACGCTGTTTAATATCATTTCCCCACCGTAAAAATTATTTGCTGTGGTAATTGGGGGCTCTTAGAAATGGGGGTCTCTAGTTGGCAATGGTTTGCACCTTTGTCCAAGTAGGGTAAGAGGGATACACTACTGAAATAACCCCTGCTCACCCCCTTGGTAGCTTGGCACGAGCAGTCAGGCTTATTTCAGAGGCAGTGTGTAAAGGATTTGCACATAACCAACAGCAATACACTGAAAACACTACAAAAGGACACCACACCAGTTTAGAAAAATATCCAATAATTTATATATTCAAAACAAGACTAAAACGATAAAAATCCAACTTAAAAATATGCACTTTCGGGGAGCTGGCATTGGTCGGTCCGGACTGTGGTGTGGGATGGGGCAGTGTGTCGCAAGACTTACGAGCAGTGCCCTCAAACCACGGTGCGGTCACGGTTGTTGAAGTCAGTGACGGCATTGGTGAGACCAGGGCGGTGAAGTGAAGCGAGGTGATGCGGAGTGCGGTGCCCACAGGTCACGGTGCAAGCAGCAGCTCGGCGGCCGTCATCAGTGAGACCAGGGTTGCGGTGCGAGATGCAGCGGTGCCCTCTGCGGTGCCTTCAGGGCATGGAGCCAGCAGCAGAGTCAGTGTCAGTGACGGAGTCGGTTGCTTTCCCCCTTCTGTGGCAACTGAAACCACGGTTCCAGAGGCGGTACCCAGAGGTCAGTGAAGTCTTAGTGGTCCCTGAGACTTCAGAACAGGAGGCAACAAGTAAAGAAAGTTCAGTCCAGTCCTTTCACTGCCCAAGGCAGAAGCAGCAACTGCAGGCCAAACCAACAAAGCAACAACACTGCAAAGTTGTAGTACTCTCTTGGCAGTTCTTCCAGCTCGTCTTCTTGGCAGGTTCCTTGATTTCAGCGAGTTCTAAAGTTCTAGGGTCTGGACCCCAATATTTATACTCAGTTTCTCTTTGGGCAGAGAGTGCCTGTGCCCAGCCCAAACCAGTTCATCCTCTCTGGCCCAGCTTCCTGGCAGGAGGTGGAGACAGCATTGTCCAAGGAAAACCAGGCCCATTCAGGTGCAAGGAAATCTCCTCCACTACTATAAATACAGCCCAGGTCTATTCAGCCCAGCCCTGACTCATCCAGGAAAGGCAGGACACACCTTGACCCCCCCCAGTAGCTGTCTGATGAGAATGCACATCCCCAGCCCCTGCCACTCCAAAGCCAGACAGTCAATCCACAAACCCAGCAGAGGCACACAGGATGGCTAAGCAAGAAAATACCTACTTTCTAAAAGTGGTATTTTCAAACACAGAACATCAAAATCATCTTTACTAAAAGATGCATTTTTATATTCTGAGTTCAGGCATGCTAAACCCCATTTCTCTATCTTGTCCCAATGGGAAGATATGCTTATAAGATGTTATAAGTAAACTCCCATTCTATCCTATGGGACAGATAGCCTTTCCATAGTGAAAAATGAAACACACTGTAATTCACTACCAGGACATGTCACACACACCAGTACATGTCCTACCTTTAATATACACGGCACCCTGACCACAGGGGTACCTTGGGCCTACCTTAGGGGTGACTTACATGTAAGAAAAGTGAAGATTAGGCTTGGCAAGTGTGTGCACTTGCCAGGTCGGCATGGCAGTTACAAACCGCGCAGACACTGCAGTGGCAGGTCTGAAAACCCTTTTCAGGGCTGCATGGGCGAGTTGCACAATCAGTACTGCAGGCCCACCAGCAGCATTTGATTTATAGGCCCTGGCACCCTCAGTGCACTTTACTAGGGACTTACTAGTAAGTCAAACATGCCAATCATGGAAACACCAATCCATAATACAATTTACAATAGAGCACTTGCACTTTAACACTGAACAGCAGTGAGAAAGTGCGCAGAGACACTGAACCAGCAAAAACAGAGTCAAAACTAGGAGGTCAGAAAGTAAAAAAACAGAGGAAACATGCCAAAAGATGCCAGGTCTAACAGAGGCATTTATGGTTGTCGATAGATGTTGATGATGAGGAGACCCAGTTTCTAGAACATTTTGTCAGAAGGGGTCCTTACGCCTAAAAAGGTTTGACAAGGGGGTCTCGACATCAAAAAGTTTGAAGACCACTGGCCTAGAGGAAGAGTCAATGCAGCTCAAAAGTGTTTAATGCTGAATGAAAATGGCGCAATATAAACCAGAGATCTTAACAGCACAAACCATAAAAAGAACTGGGGCTGTGAGGCTAATTGGATTGTGTTGCACATTCATTTCCATTAGGTACTGCAATGTGGTCTTACGGCTATATAAAAAAAGAATTTTTTACACAAGAAAAAAGCAGGAAAGTTAGCCTGCCTTACTAAAAACGAATGTTACCCCCTTCCTAATTACTCTTGGTCTCCCAGAATCCATATGCCAGAAAAACACTCCTGTTTTTTTTTTTAAAAGGAATTTCACCTGCATATTACTATGTGGCATTCTTAATCATTGAATCCTCGCCCTGTATATTTCGAAATACTGGGTGGGCTCAACCCCACTTTTGGAAGAAGCACTTCGATGTTTTGAAAGATCACAATACTGGGACGAGGGAAAGCATAAGTTTAAAATGTGTACGCCTCCAAACATCCAAAGATCAACATGTTACATCTTTTAGAAGAGTCACCTAGCTTTCATCAGGACAGAACTGGTCGATGTGTTTTTATCTAGAGTTTCTGTATTTAGATTATCACAGTCCTATTATGCGTTCAGTGACGAATACTACCAGATTTTGGACTGCCCGGAGTCTCCCAGGATAGACCATTTACAGATGGGCTCCAATTTAGCCCCATGGAACAGTGCAGGCACGTGAATTCCCACATCACACATTTCTCAGTGGAAGCACCCAGCCAGGATACCAACATCAGTTCACAGCTTCAGCCAAATTGTATTATGCATCCAGATGTCATGAGGCAAACAGATATCTTGGACTACCTGGCCAATGCACAGGGACTTTATGAACATTTTGGTTAATTTCGCTGAGAGCAACTAAGAGTGAATTACATCCAGGTTAGAGGTTGATGAGGTACTGAGGTGAAGAAGGTCTTTAATCAACTAGTCAGCGAACAAGGGAACACCTACATCTACTGACGAAGGAGACATTACATTCATAGAACATTTCAAGCATTTAGCGATAATGCTAACATTTAACTACAAAAATAGCCATCTTTGACTCAATCAATCATCTTGCAAAAATGGCTACAAGAACAGCTTCTTCTTGCAGCAACTTGCAACATGGCTTCTTTTCTGTTGAAACTTGCAGTACCAAGTCATTCATGGAAGCCTTTCAACTATCAAATAACTATAAATACTGTCTCTTATATCTTTTCCATTGGCCTGATTAACAGACTGTACAAACCAGAGACCTCATACCCTTTGAGAACATGTCCCCTATCAGAGAGGCATCTAACCTGTACATAGTGTTAGGTTACAACATCCCTCCCAGGCAGATGTAAGCTGGATTTGGAGAAGATGATCCTGGATGATGCATTGTCATTATCAGTTTAATGACTAGACCCTTCTCCATATGTTCTTGTGGAAATTCTTCAGGAGTCCATGACAAATGGGTTATTGGGCTCAGACGTCCAACAATGAGAGAGTTGTACTACTCATCAGGGGGCTTTACCTTGCTATTGAGCCCAAAACAGAGCACAAAATACTCCCCTTTAGTACTTTACCCTCAAAGTAGTGAGGTTGAGCTATCCAAGGCTTACATAACAAGGAGGCGTGCAGCAGAAACTCAGAACTCAACTAGATATGTAATACAGTCATTAAATCATTATCCACTATTTCTACTTAAAAGAAAAAGTACTTTACTTTCAACACACAACAAAATACTGTACATAATATCAGAGATCAACAGTGTGGTGCAAGGTAATTAAGGAAGTAGTGTGTGTGAGGCACCAGCTGGTTTTCATTTAGCATTGGTAAAGGGACTTTATCCACCCTCACACCCCTAAAGTCATTGCAGATCGATGTCTGGTAGAGCGCAAATTGTTCCAAAGTCAAAGTACTTCCCAGAAGATCTCATCTTTGCACTATACTTTTCCCTTCAGTCCTCGACAGACAGGATCCAGTTCTGTAGGCTAGGGTCGGGTTGCACCCCTCCCAGTGGTGTGTAATGCCACACAGCCCACTTTAAACGATTCTTGCTATCCTGCCCAAACCAAACCGTCAGTGTCTCTGGCAGCTGCATCTTGAGAGCAGGAGCACACCTTCAGTTGAGGAAGGTGGAGCTGCTCAAATACAGCTAAGGAAGGGACGAGGCTAGGCTCTGCTTCCGGCAGTGGGGGACCTTGCATGGGCCCAAACACAAACCCACCATCCAGGGCAAGTGAAGAGCCCTCCTGGGGTCACAGCAGTAGTCAAACAGAAGAGGTAAAGCTAACCATCAACTGCAATTTCAATCTGGTTTCGTGCCAATCATCCAAAGTCGCTTTGGCTTCTGCTGAACAGGCCATCAAATGTGGTTCTGTGATCTTTCTTTAACCACATCATCACAGGTGCTTTGGCTTCCTCTGGGGAAATAGTCTAATGCAGTTACTACTGCTTACAAGCGCCAAGCAGACACAGATGCTTCTACTTCTCAGACCAGGATCTCAAAGCCTCACATCATGGCCTACTGATGCAGATCCTTCCCGGGGTTGCAGCAGGCTGATTTCAGTTCTTCTGACCCCAGCTTCTCTACGGCCTTCTCTTCTAAGCAACCTCTCCTTTGTCCAAGGGTTGCTATAACACCCCGCCTCAGAAGCCAGCCAGCTTTTTCCTTCAAGACAAGTTCGGCCCAGCTCTTCTTCTGGCGGGCAAACTACCAGGTTTGTGTTCCCACAACTGGTTAAGGGGAGTTAACAGTCAGCGACACCCAACCCTGGAGCATAGACCAGTTTCTTAGCCTCCATTGCCGATAGACCGTGAATTCTCATTGATGAGAAATCCTAGCTCACCCACCTGTGGTTTCTGTCCCATAGGTATTCCAAGTTTGCAGACAAAGCCTGTGTAGTCCACAAGTCCAGCTCCGGGACCGGCTTCAGGCAGTTCCTGTCTTTTGTGTATTCCAGCAAGACTGGTCAGGCAAGAGACTTTGTTGTATGGTGTCAGCAGAAGGGTGGGGTGGAGTTGGGAAATCCCTGACAGGGGAGACCCAAAACAAAGGCACAAAAGATGGTTTGGCTTCCCCACCAAAGTACATCTCATTTTGCTGTGGGGAAAAATGGAAGGCAGCAAGGGTTTTCACTACACTTGAATCAGACCAGAGGTCTTCTACTCTTCATACCCTAGAGTCTGGTGATGGGTAAAAACCTCCACCCTTCTATTCCAACCTATTGCTTCCACCAGTGTCAGTCTTCAACAGCTATGTGCGCTGATGATAGTCACTCTCAGTAATGAAGAGGGCCATATGATGTGCTCCTCCAGACCAAAAAGCACCAACCTGACTTTCATTCTACGTCTGTGAGACTTCAGAGCATAGGAATGATTAGGAGGAAAAATAAAATTATCAAAAAACTTGATATGGCCCACCAATCTCAGCACAAGTATAATGGATGTAAGAGTCTGCTGTGGTATTTTACACTGGTTATGCTTAATGAGATGTTTAGGGGCTTGATTGTATGCTGGAGAAGATCGTCAGCCTGGAAGTATGTTCCATATGTGGTAACCTGCAAATACAAAGACCTGCAGGAAAAAAGTGCTAGCCCATATAAACACATAAAAAATTTGTCAAGTCCCTGAGAGCCATTGACAGTACTATTGGGAGACACATGGAAAGATGTGTACACAATGTCTACTTTAACGTGGAAGCCTAATTCACATTTGTTATTTTTAGCTCGCCTCACCACCTATTCTGCAAGCGCCTAGACGCCCTCGGGTAGTAGTGCGCTATATAAATATTTAAATAAAAATGAAATAAAAATAAATAAACGAGCAATAGAAATCTCACAAATTCCTCCCCCTTACACCAACACCCAATTTTGTTTTAGTTGACCCAAAATATAGAATATTAATACTTTGGAAAAACTCACCACTACAGTCCATAACAATATGCATTAGGGGACTTTACTATACCTATGTGAAACAATCTAGGTCTTTAGGCTTATGCCCGCAACCATCAACAGAAGTTTAAAGGATAGCTGCTGTTTATTAAATGGATATTCCTCTGGACATTAAATCATAATGGAGGAACTCTAGCATAAGCCCATATTCCTTATTATTCTGTTTCCTATTGGGCTCAGACTCCATGATATGTCCAGGTCTCTGTGCTTCCCCCACTAGTACCACTTCTGGATGATCAACTAGATCATTCTCTGTTCATATACAATGTTCTTTATGCTTTAACAACATTAAAGAAGATCGGAAAAAAAGTATTAAGTGCTTACTCTTAAAAACACACAGGACTGATTTAATTCTGGATAAATCTTGCAATATGGCTTTAAGAATGATGATTTATTCCTTCTATTGTCCTACATTGGGATAAGTACCTCACACAGATGACCAGATCAGATGTTCTGTCCCTAAAATGTCTTTACATGGAATCCTTATCCGTTAATACTATTTTCCAATTCTACATACATATGTATTGGCCTACTGTACTGTTTACACGCCTAGAGAAGAACCTAGAGAGAGGAAAATTTTGCTCATACATATACCAGTTTTCCAGCAACATTTTTGTTGACGCTGAGAAGTTAGTTGGTCTAGTCTGTCATTCAAAAAGAAGTGAACTGCTTCTTCTTAGAAACTTTCCCCACTAAGAGACATCAAATTATTCTACGATTTAGCACTGGAATTAAACTATCATCTCATCATCCCTATTGTCTACTAAAAACTGTGCATGTTAAGTCACTACAATGATAATCCATGTACAGGAGTCAGGTTATAATTTTTGTGTGCTTCTACCAGTTCGCAGTTCCCTGCCAACAAAAACAATGAATACGTTTGCATGAACGTATAAGAGTACAGGTTTCCAAAACTTGCCAATCTTCTAGATTCATTGCTTGGCACCAAAATTCTGTACAAAAATACATATATTAAATGTACTATCTAATTTAAAGATAAGACAGTAATGGACAGGGGGAAATTAGGTTCAGCAGATAATCACAGCAGTGAGAAGTACAGAATAATGTGGTGTTTATTGTGATAAACATACAGTGATGTTGCTGTATGAAGCATAAAGTGTATATGGTGGATATAATGAAGACAACTTGGCACTTTCTTAAATTTATGAATGATAATGCCACGTAACATTCCTGCAAAAAGAAGCTAGTATTTATATTTGAGTGTAGTTAGGAAAGTCGGTTGTGCTGGTACTGCTACAGTTGAAGCACATATATAGGCCACTTCCTACCCTGCAACATCTCAGTTTGTTCAAGGATATTAAAAGATTTTGGTTCCTGCTTTCTCTACTCACTAATAATCAGGTATCACAAATAGTAAAGGTCCCTTGGATAGAGGAGATGGGATGAATTTATTCAGAAGCTCAGGACATCTCTCAATCTTAAGAACATTAAGATCTAAAAATGAATTAAACTGCTTTCGAAAGAATCAAAAATCAAAGTAACACTATGATAAAATTAAACATAAAGCACACTATACCTGCTCTGCAAATCCTTTAGCCACCTGCCTCTGTTTCAGATTGGTCTCCCCGTCAAGACTAGAGGTTTCAATATGACAGATTCCATCTGGATCAGTGGAGTACAGCAGCACCATGTCAGCAGGAATAATCTCATCACACTGCAGCCGAATGAAATCCCCAACATTAACATTTTTCCAGTGCTTCGCTACATATTTTTTCTCTCTCCTAAAATAAAATAAAAAGCCAATTTCAATAAATGCAATGACCAAATAAGCTTTTCATAACACATTTTTCAGGTTGATGCTTTTGCAAGTATCTCGATTCAATTCCTTCAAAACACGAACGTGTAGAAAGCAGACAAACATGAACTGGCAAAGTCAACAGGTATGGCGTTGGCCGCTTTCCTTTTGGCTCTGCCAATGCTCATTTTGTTCATGAATGTTTTTTGTAGGGGGGGGCGTGGCTTGCGCGCAACTAAGATGGCCGCGCTGTACTGAGCTCCGGCGGATCGCGGAGGCGGTCTTGCAGTTCCGGATGACTTAATCCCGGTTTTCTGCTCTTCAAACCGAAAAAATCGGCAGCGGAACGGTGCGGGACCAGGTTGCGAGAATTTTAGCGTCTTTGGGCTGATTTTCGCCATGTGAGAGCGTTCGAGGTCATCTCCTCACAGACTCGATACAAAATGGCGGCTCCTGAGGAATCTTGACGGAGACTATCGTAGTTGGGGCGCTGGCGCTGTGGTGACACGGTTTGTCCTTATAACTCATGAGGTATGGTGTCTAAACATGATTTTCCTCGGACTTCCCTGAGGCTGATATTTAATGCTGGCCTTAAATACACTACGCAGCTAAACTCCGATGCAAGTTGCCTGCTTAAGTTTGTCTGCCCATCGACGCGTGTATATTTATACGTATGTGGCTGTTCGCGCTACTACTAATACTAGTATGTGTCCTCCAGTACGCTCGCTGAATCTATCATTTCCTCTGATGGCAAAGGTCTCTCGTGGGTAATTATTGGAGCCTGCTGTTGGCGTCATGTGATGTGTCTTGGAGGTCTTTCTGGCACAGTCTGTCAAAGGATCAATATCTGAGGCTCTTGCTTTTGGTGACTATATTCTACAGGTTTTGTCATGAGGAGAATTTGAGCCTCAAGTGAGTAATAAACGACGCTATCTGGCTTCCTTTGTTTTGCTGTTTTTTGTCTCTCTTTTTTTGCCATCCCTGAAGAGAAGTTTTGTGACTCATTTGATATTACGATCCCTGTATTATCCTTCATCTGCTGACCTATTTGCCCTGCTTCAATGGCTGAGAGTATGGGGGTCCCCTTGAAAGATAAGGACTCTAAAGCAGCTCTAAAGAGGGCTAAGCAAGCCTCTCCCATACCGGATAGATCACCTAAAGATAAACCAGAATCTGGGGCTACTTTGGACATCATTCTCTCTCGCCTCAATTCCGTCCATGAGATTGCGCAGGGCACAAAAACGAACACTGATCTACTTCAGGTGGAAGTGGCGGCTGTCAGGAATGAGCTTAAACACTTATCATTACGTGTTTCCAATGCTGAGACCCGGATTGGGGCAGTTGAAGATTCCACACATAAGCAGAGCAAACATATGCAGAGCATGGAACGTACCTTAAATTCACTGAGAAGAGATCTCACGGAACAGGAAGATAGGAACCGCAGAAGTAATCTTCGTATTTTTGGTCTGCCAGAGGACTGTGAAAAAGAGGCGCCATCCATGTTGGACTTTTTACTCAAATGGATTCCCACGACGCTAAATCTCTCTTTTCAAAAGGACTTTGAAATAGAGCGTGCCCATAGAGTACCTACGTTTAAACCCAAGTCTCTCACTAATCCAAGACCAGTGATATTTAAACCGTTAAGACACCAACACTCTGAACAAATTTTAGCTCACATGAGGAGAATTAGATCGCTGCAATGGGAAGGACATAGAATCGCTATCTCTCAAGACTTTGCCAGAGACAGTCATCCGGCGAAAAGGTTTCCTAAATATTCGACGGCGACTTCAAGAGATGAATATTCCGTTCTCATTTCCTGGTCCCTCACGCTTCAGAATAACTTTCAGGGGTCGCAACCAGATTTTTCACGAACCAGCGGATTTGTCCACCTTTTTGGACAATCAGTTTGAATCTCGGATGGACGCGGAGGCTATTGCAGGCCCATCAAACCCCTAATCTCTTCTTCTTCAGGTGGCTGTATTAATGAGCATTTGTGGGTTGCTAGGTTCTTATTGCTTTAAAGTTATCTTGAAATCTGTGGCGAAACATGCTGGAATGTTCTACGGTGTTTGAGTGTGCGGCGCTCTCCTCTTGAGGCTACTAACTTTTTCCTTTCACAGATGCCTTTTTTCATCCCCAAGACAATGATCTCCTAACATTTACTGGCTGTATATGTATCTTTGTTATATATGTCTTCTTGTTTTTTTTCCTCGGTGTTTATATATTCTCCCTCTATATATATTTCTCGTCATCTTCTTTGACTCACTTTACCTCTCTCATTATCTGGTATGTTTTTGTGTAAACTCAGACATCCTTCTTTGATTTCTTTATTCTGTAATATAGATTTTCTATCTAATATTTCTGTGCTGGATGTCGGCTATATCGTTGCATTTTGTCCCAGGAAGTAAAATTGGGTGGGGTCTGTCCTTAGATGTTCTATTCAGCCTCTTACTCTCCTTTGGCTTCTCTTTTATATATCTTAATCTGTGCAGTTATTATATGTTAACTTATAGATTAGCGTAAACATTATTAGACATGATCAATAAATTAGTCGAGATAGATAGTATGTTATGTATATCATTTGGTTAGGTATTGTTTATTGCTTTATATGTCTACTATCTTTTCTACTAATAGTTATGGAGTAATGTTTTATACTTATCTTTAGGCTGCTCTGAATACTTATAAGATGTTTCTAATTAATTCCTTCCCGGTATATAAGCTGTTTACTTCCTTGCATATTCTTTTAAATTCCATAATGACTTTTTATCTGAGTCTGTTTTCCCAGATTTATTTAATATTTTAATGCTAGGATTAGACTTTTAATATTCTATTTGATGTTATTTGCCTTACCATATGTGATATGAGATTTATTAGATACTGTTATTTATTTTTCTCTTTTAATTCAATATATAGTATTTATTTTTATGTCTTTGATTAATTAACAGAATGAATATATACAGGTTTTCCTTTAGATTCAATCTTTAGGCCTTTTTTTTGATACGTTGGTAAATTTTAGTTTACTGAACATTAACAGATTATTGTTGCTCTGCTGCTTAAGCTTTATCTATGATGTTGAGCATACTGAGTTATAGGTGCTGGCCTCTGTGGTTGCTCCTCCACGTTTTCCTCCCATGCATTTTGTCTACTACAGACTACCCCTGATGGGGCCTTTTCTTTTTGATGTTAAGTTCTCTCTTGTATTTTCTTTTGCTATCCTCTTTTTTTCCTAGCTTTTGTTTGCTCTTTCTTTTTTTCTTCTTTCTTGGGGACTTATGCTCCGGTTTTTGCTCTCTGTTTGCTTTATCTGCTATTCCCTACTATATTCAAGTTAAACTTAAGGTGCCTCTTCTTTTTTCATACACCATATGTGCTTATCTATGTTGCTTTCTGT
This sequence comes from Calotriton arnoldi, assembly GCA_963921515.1. Classification (NCBI taxonomy): domain Eukaryota; kingdom Metazoa; phylum Chordata; class Amphibia; order Caudata; family Salamandridae; genus Calotriton; species Calotriton arnoldi. The sequence goes on along the minus strand of CAWUFW010003054.1, from coordinate 457,021 downwards.
TCACTATGGCCGGTCTGAATGTACTCTCACTTAATGTGCGTGGTTTAAATCACCCTGTTAAGAGGGCCAAGATCTTAGATTACTGTAAAAGCCTATCTGGCGACATTGTTTTACTTCAAGAAACTAAGGTTGCTTATAAGGAAGCTTTATTTTTACGGAAAGAGTGGGTCCTTGATGTAGCTTGTTCTGAAGCTTCTGGTAAAAGAAATGGAGTTATTACGCTGATTTCCAAAAGCTCTGGTCTAACTATTGTATCTGCCGAATACGATTCAGAGGGTAGATGGCTGCTTTCGCGTTTGTCTAATGGATCAACAGATTTTTACGTGATGAATATATATGCCCCTAATATTGATGATCAATCTTTTTGGCGGGCTATTAGTAGGAAGTTGTCGGATATCCCTCAAAACGCTAAAGTGATTGTTGGTGGTGATTTTAACCTTCCTATGGATCCTATTTTAAACAGACAATCGGCTTTTAAGTTTCGTCCTCCTAGGGCGCACAAACAAATGCTGGATATGTGCTCTTCTCATCATCTTGTGGATGTATGGAGAATGCATAACCCTACTGGTAGTGATTTTACTTTTTTCTCCTCTCCACACTCTAGTTTTTCCCGTATTGATTATCTCTTGGTTGACGCAGCACTTCTAAAACATACTACTAATGTGATAATCCATCCAATACTTGTCTCTGATCATGCGGCGGTTTCGTTTACTCTGCTTAATTGTACAGATACTAATAGGTCGCGAACTTGGCGTCTAAATACAGAAATTTTGGATGATGGTGAGGAGGTTAAACATTTAAACGTGGAGATTCATAATTTCTTCAGAGAAAATGTGTCATCGGTAAGCTCCCCAATAGTTTTGTGGGATGCCTTTAAATGCACTATTAGAGGTCAGATTATAAAAACAATGGCGAAAAGGAACGCTGATATTAGAAGAACTCTCATTGCCTTGGGGGATGAGATTAAAAGCAAAGAAATTTTATATAGAAGCTCCAAAGACAAATCCCTTCTACAAGAGATTAAGAACCTAAAATATTCCTATAACTCCATAGTTACCAAAAGAGCTCACTTGGGAGTACAGGCACAAAAATCTAAACGGCTATTATTACGGAACCGCGCAGGTAAACTGTTAGCTGCTACATTAAAATCTCAGGATTCAAATGTTAAGATGACTCAGATTTCTTGTATCACTAATAAGGAGGGTGTCAGGAAGTTTCATACCCAGGACATTCTTGAGGTTTTCCGGGATTTTTATAAAAGCTTATATACGCCCAAAGATCAATGTAATCTTAGTGCATGTCAACAATTTTTGGCTACTATTCCCACAAATACTGTCTCTGATTCAGATATGGTTGATTTGGGGAAACCAATTGAATCTGAAGAAATAATTCAGGCTATTAAAAATACTAGATCAGGGAAGGCTCTGGGCCCTGACGGGTTTCCTATTGCCTTTTATAAGACATTTTTACCCTCATTTTTAAATTATCTCAAAGATGTGTTTGACACTTTTGCTTTAATCGGGAAAGGTCTCTGGCTCAGCTGCGGAAGCCACTATAGTGGTAATTCCTAAAGATGGGAAGGATCATTCAGAAGATGGGAAGGATCATTCAGACCCTAAAGATTACCGACCAATCTCCCTTCTTAACATGGAAGCTAAGATTTTTGCTAAAATACTGGCTAAACGTTTAGAGAGTCATATCCCTCATCTTATACACTCTTCCCAAACTGGTTTTGTTAAAGGTAGGTTGGCTAGAGATAATATTCGAACTTTCTGTCATATTCTGGAAAAAGCGAAACTTTCTGACCTTCCGTCGGCAGCGATTGCCCTCGACGCCGAGAAGGCCTTTGATAAGGTCTCCTGGCCTTTCCTACAGGCAGTTCTTCAATCTCACAATCTAGGAGATCCATTTATCAACTTGGTAATGTCCTTATATGCTCAACCCAAAGCTAATATCAGAATTAATGGGGCTACCTCTGCTTTTTTAATCTCTCCCAGGGCACGAGACAGGGTTGTCCGTTGTCCCCTCTTCTTTTTCTTTTGTCTATTGATCCTCTCCTGCGATTATTTAATCTAAATCAGGATATTAGGGGCTTTCAATTTGGTTCCCAGACAATTAAAACGGTCGCGTATGCGGATGATGTGCTCATTTTTTCTGAAGATATCGTGAGTGCTATCCCTGCCATCTCCAACACAATCAAACAATTCTCTCGTGTTTCAGGGTACACTCTGAACAAAGACAAGACGGAAATGTTCCCCCTGAATGCGTCGTGTTTCTCTTCTCATATGGGGACAGCGGGTTTCAAAAGGCAACCGACTCATATTAAATACCTGGGGATTTGGTTCTGTACCAATATATCAGATACTATTGCTCATAATGAATCTCTCACCATATCTAAGGTTAAGGATTTACTGAACGCATGGTCACCTAAATACATTTCCTGGTGGGGTTGCCTTCAGTCCCTGAAGATGATGATAACTCCCATTGTTAATTTTGTGTCTTCTATGCTGCCTGTGAGGCTCTCTTCCTCCTTTTTCCACGAGATCGAGGTTATTACTTCGAAATTTTTATGGAGTGATAAACGTGCTAGAATAGCGTATAAGCACTTGAGGAAACCTTATATTCTGGGTGGGTGCAATCTTCCAGATTGGAACTTATACCAAACTGCCTTCTTAGCGTCTCAAGGGGCTCTCTGGTTTGACTCAGACTCCAGCCATATTCCTCCATGGATTTATATTGAACGGGAGTTGTGCTCTCCTCTTTCCACTTCTACTTTCATGACCGCATCTAAGTTGATCTTACCGTATTCAGGCCGTATTATCTCAGATACAATTATGGCACTAAAACACATAGACAAAAAGGTCTCTAAACCAATTCATAAATCCAGGTGGTCATCGATTTGGTATAATCCTAGGATTGTGATTAATTTTGACTCTATTACGGTGTCCTACTGGGTGACTAAGGGTATTGAGCTGGTCAAAGACCTTTATGATTCTAATCATGACCCGATTCCTTTTTCCTCCTTGGCCAGAGATTATAATCTCAGTAATTTGGATTTTTATTCCTTTCTGAAAGTAAAGGTAGCCTTATCTAGAGTACTCCTCTCTCCTGAGTCTACTACCATTTCGCTTCTTGCTATGTGGCATAGATCAGGCCATATTGCTTCCAAGATCTATAAGTTTCTATCTGACTCGTCGCCCTCACAACCTTCAGTTACACAGGAGAAATGGCTACACCATTTTGAACCTGATACGTTTCAACATATCTCACAAGAGACCTGGCAGATCATTGGCAAGCGTTCATTAAAGAATAAAATTGCGCCTTCGCTTATTCAATCCAAATTCTTTTCGCTGAATCTCCTACACTGGACCCCGGTTCGTCTACACAAATTAAATCTTAAAGATGACGATCTGTGTTGGAGTTGCAAATTAGGTTCTGGCACCCATCAACATATGTTTTTGAATGCTCACTATTGCAACCTTTCTGGGATTTGGTCCACAAACACCTCTTGTTATTCTTTGGTGTTAATTTTGAGCTTTCAATACCTTTAATTCTTTTAGGTCCATGGGCTGCGCCGTCAATGCTACCGCTTGATGATACGGATATGCAATTGCTAGATTTGCTTATATCAATTGCTGTTAAGATTATACTAACAGAGTGGAAATCGTTTAATTCAGTATCATACCATACTTGGTGGGCTTGGGTATCTTTCCTTCGAGGGGCTCATACCTCGGTTGAGGAGAAACGGTATACACCTGTTATTTCTAGTGGGGTCTGGAGTTCTTTGGATAGATATATGGACTTGGCTTCGCAAGGGGCTGGTTGAGCAATTTCCGTTTGTGTCTTCCTCCTAGTTTATGTTTTTTCTACGAAGCAGACGTCCCCATCTCTTGCACTTGCTCTCTTGTATCTTTCCTCTTTTTCTCTCAATATCCTCCTTCTTTCCTTTCTTTACTATCCTTTTCGATCTTTACTTTCTTCTCTCTTTTCATTACTTTGCATAGTTGTTTTATTTATGCAATACTATCAGATTCATGAATTTGTTTTTTCTGCTCAATTAGACATCTTTATATTACTTAAGATTTATTTATTACATGAAATATATTTCTATTTATGAATTGCTTACGTTGTTCTGGTTCACAAGATCAATTGTATTGCATTATATATATTATCTTAACTATTTGTATTCCTTTTTTATAACAATAAAAATATTTGAACAAAAATGAATGTTTTTTGTATTAAGGTACGCACGCCTTGTATGAAAACAAGCGTTGTCAAAAAGTCTATATATTCTACGTAAAAGCACACATTGCACCAGCAGCCTGAGAGACTGAAAAGGATTACTTATTGTGTGGATGTGCACGGTGTGCAAGAGAAGAATGTCATCACTACCAGTCAGGTAAGCTATTGGCTGTTGTGGGATGATTCTGTGCCTCATGCTGTGGTGAGCGGAAGCAAGATGGAAATGACACTACAGCAGGCCAAAGGATGAAGTGGGCTTACTTAATGCTCATCCCCTGTAAGTATACATGCATATATATTTTTCGTTAGAACAAACGTTTATGGCCAATGCCAGTCCTGAAAATTGAGAGCAGGGGTCGTACAGCTTCAACAGAGGTTAGTTAAATGCCTTCCTGCCATAATTCTCTCCAGTTTGCTTTGAAACTATTTCATTCACTTTGATAATAATGGGACATAGCTTGGGTTTGTGTGAAAATAAAGTCACTCTTTACCAGGACTCAATTAACAAGAAGCCCTTATCTTGCACATATTCGGATTCTTTACATTACTTGCTTGTTTGTCAACCAACGTGTGCTTTGATGCAAAACACTTTGAAATACAAGAAACAAAAATGTTTTGTCTCATATTCTCCATTCTAAATTATTTCAGTTTTTGGGTCACTTTCCATTTTTATTATACTTTTCACTATATATTTAATAGCAGCGTCCGATTATTCTGCGGAGTACTTTACATAAAACTGACTATAACCTCTGCAGGAATTACAAGCATTGGCAAAGCCCATAGGTCTAGCATATGGGAGCACAGAACTAAAATAATATACATTGTCCACATGCCAAAGCATAGCCAAAGCAATTATCTGAGTACAAACAGGACCCAACTGCAGCTGAAAGTGAACCAGCGCAGACCCAGCACTTTTGCAGACAGCATCGAGTGAGGGAAGTCTGCTTCCTCTGAAGAGCTGGCCATCAATGATTGGCAAAGTCAACAGCACTCCCCTTTGCGACCTATTACCTCTGCCAAAGCCTTAGTTCATTCTGTGCAGCATACTGAATAATAATTAAAAAGGCATTATTTGCGCGCATGCATTTATATGAAGTGGGCGCCCTTTTTCTATTCACAATCCGAAACGGAGTGGTTATGTAGCGCAAAAGCATTTTTTTGGTTTTGCATTAAATTTTAAAAAATTGGATTAAAGGGGTGAGAGCAACTGAGGAGTGGGGGAAAAGAGGTGAAAACATAGGAAACTGAGCTCCTGTTGGGTGAGCACGTACATGTAGAAAAGCAGACATTTTGAAAACACTGGCAAAATCAAAAGGAAAAAAATAGGACTATTACACAAAGCTACGTGCACAAAAGGGCAAGACTACAAGTAATGGGGCCATGCTCCATGGGAGGGGTCAACACACAAAAGGAGGGACATATAACAAACACTGACCACAGAGAAGCAAGCCTTTGCGAAGGACAGGCAAAGCAACAAATCAAAAGATATGGGCAGGCTGTAAGCCCACAGAGTGGATACAGCATGTCTCGAAGCAACAGCGGATGCGCTGCCTAGGCTCGAACAAAAAATGTGAGTTACCATAGTAAACCCAGCATTACTCTACAAAAGGCACGAGATATTATGTCTTGGTAATTTATACAAAGTGAAAAATAAAATAAAATGCATGGCAGTTTGAGTTTTACAAACGTTTAAAGAATCCAGAAAACAGGAGCCCAAACCATTGGGAAGGACACCACGTGGGGTACAATGCCTGTAGCAAACCCTCGTAAGTAATCGCCTCTCATAAAGGTCAAAAACCAGATGTACATACAACTCCATGCTCTAGACCGTTTTGAATAATGATAAAACTATGACTGACGACTTAATTCAGTTGAAAGAGCCTTTGTTGATGGAGTTTTTAACCCATGCCCTATCTTTTTTTGGCTATAAGCAACAGGCTCTTGAATAATTCATGTCTCCTTAATTCGGAACAAATGGGCACAATATACTTAAGCAATTAGATTTTTGGTGGGTTATGCGCTCAGAAAACCCATAAAGATTTCTCTGTTCAAAGAGACAGTCAGAATGGCCCACACAGAGACTCACAATAGAACTGGTGATAACCTAAAATATCCTCTACATAGCTCAGCTGTTTGTGGCAAGCAAAATGAAGAGTACTTTGAAAGAGACTCAAAAGCCGTTTGCAGAACCTGTTCTCCACTTGGTGACTAGTGATGTTGACAGATCCACAGACACAAGCACCATAACATACTGACAAGACACTTGCTACTATAAAAATCTAGCATAAATTATCATGTTCAAAGTACTGAGACTGTCGGATCTGCCAAAAACTGAAAGCTTGCCACTTATCAAGGCCACATATCTAGGAACTTGACCCTGTACCTACCTAGCCAATTTATGGCTCACTGGATATACGAGTGTAATAACCTTTGCTAAATGCCATCTGGTATCTGATGTGAGATAAGGATGAGAGATGGTGTTCATTAATTTGAGTGGTTTCCCTGTCAGAGTGTGGTTGTAGGCTAAACTGTGCATTTCAAAACATAAAACAGAATTAAACCATAAATAGCCAGCATATATTTAATTTATTATTTGTTAGCCTGCCCCGCTGCCAAATGAAAAACAGCCCCTGTGATTCTATAAATCTTAACCTTCTTAATTGCAGCAAATGAGACCAGAGTCAGGAGTTGTCAAAAAGTATGCAGAGATACAGAAAAAAGTCTGAACTTTCTGTAATATGATTTTAAGGCATTAGGTTCCGGATCTCGTGTTCTTACAGCCCTCAGTCAAAATATAGGACTTAGAGAAATTGGGAATCAAATACTGATTGTCCAGCAAGGGCAGGTAACTAACAATTTGTTTCTCAAGTCCTTTTGCTGTACAAGCCATAAACACTGCATCATCAGCAAAGAGTAAAACAGGTATTGTGCTGCCTAAATGGGGGTATCCTGGCTCACTCTCCTCAAAGAGTCCTCCAGACAATTTGCATAGAGGCGAAAAGCAGGGGCATCAGAGGCAGCCCTGACGTACCTCCTCTGGCCCCACTGAAACTGTTTGAACATTTCAAACAGCCTCTATTGCCCCCACCACTCCAAAGCCTAAATCTTAGTTTAGCTGCATGGTTTGAATGCAGTTGGTCAAGAAAATCTAGACTATCGGCCTCAACATCTTTAGAGGAAAGGATAGTCCAAGGCTTTGACCTATTTACACGTTCAAAAGCTGAACTGCGGTCTATGAAAGTCAGATGTAAAGAACTTCCTAAGACAACTGTATATTTCCTAACCAACAGGTGCAGATGGAAGAACTGGTCCATGATGCCCGGTCCAGCTCTAAAGCAGCCCAGAGTTGCAGCGGCGATACATTTTTACCGGGCCTAGGTAGGAATTATATTCATGGTAACTTTTAGCTCAGAATAATGATAGACAAGGACAACAAGACTGGAATAGCAGAACTGCTACGAGTACTCTAGTTACCCAAGTCAATATTGTTTTTAAAGTGGTCCATTGGGGTGCCATCTGGGTCTGGTGCTTTATCTGACCTCAGAGATCAATTTATTGACAGTTACAATAACCCCACAATACTGCCGGTGGTATGGATTACCAAAGTGAGATACACTTACATAAGCAGCAGAAATATGCACATCCAAAGACCTGCAATCACCTTACTGAAAGAACAACAGACTGTTCACAATAGTACAGAGGATATTTCTTAGCGCTGTTTCAAGGTCTTCGCAAGCTTTTTCTTGGTTTTACCACTGATAATCGCCTATTTGCAGGCAGCTTTGAAATGCGTGAGTTTTTCCATATGGCAAGAGTGCAGTTAAGGTCCGGATGTAGATTACGACGGGCCAGAAAACAAAAGAATTTAAGCCATTTAAAATACTTCTAGTTTAGGGAGCTTGGGCGTTAGGGCACTAAATAATCATGCACAGTACAGCAAATATTTTATATGCATTCAAAACAGTAGCAGAATTACTAGCGTCCTCAAGGCATAAAACCAAAGACCAATAAAAGGTAACTGACAGTGGTTTTAAACTATATCAGGGTCTATAAATAACAGACGTAACCTTAAGTCCTGATAATTGTTTGCCTCAATACATAGGATGGAATTATTTATCTGTTCTAGGTATGGTATCTGGAATGGTATAATTAGCAGATTGTGGCTGCTATAAACACCTGAAATGACACCATGATACGTTCCACCAAATTGACAGAGGCCAATTTATAGACCACATATTTGCACAATTGGCACAATTAGTGATACACTTGTTCACAGCAAGCCAAAACTCAGAATACCAAAGCTTCTTATCCAGGTACCCAGATACCCAGTGGTGGGACAATCCACTGTTAAGTTGGCTAAGGATATTTGCATGCCCACCATCACCACATGTGATGAATAAATGCAGGAGATCGTACAAGGCACTGTTAATGGTGGCATGCTTCCTATGTGGGCAATCGATTTAGTGACCTTCGTAGGAGTAGTAAGCGCTATATGAATATTACAAGACAATGCCTACCATCCTCTGTATGCCCATCTCTCCCTGTGCTTTTCCTACACCAAATCACATGTTCTTTGGCATTACTTTCTATTCACTAAATTCCACTGATAACCTCTCCTTTCCTAGAATCCAATAATATCCAATTTCTTCTAGCACACCTCTATTCATCCTACCAGTGATTTGTATGATGCTGGCAACCATTTTTAAATTTAAAGATATGGCCCTGGACCTTAAGTGACCCAGTGAAGAAGGCCTTGATGTTACATCATACAGAAACTGCCACCAATACAATTAAACCTCCTTCCACCCTCCCCGCCAAAGATGGTATGGAAGAAATTGTAAAAGTGGCATAGCTATCTAAATAATCCCCTGAAGTTGCCCATAAGTCTACTGAAAGTGAATGATGCAACATTTCATAAATTGATTACTGTCAGAATTATGCATTTTTCAAAGATTCTTGCATGAAATTATTCTGATATTGCTAGGGGCAACAACATGACAGAATCCCCGTTAGAGGTACGTACACACACATTTAGGGGGAGACACAACATATGTCAGTTAATCATTAGAGCCAAGAGAGTTAAAAGGAATAAGGCCTAGATGTGCTATCATACTTTGCGAAGCGACCTATGTACTATTTGGTCACTTCATAATTCACCAGTTTTTAGGGGCGAGACTGCAGAAAGACTGTCCTAATGAATATTAATTAGGCAAGCCACAATTTTACACACCCTAGGATTGTCTACAAACACTGGGATGGTGGCCTGCAAGGGAAAACAGACCACAACTCTTAAGTCTGCATTCCCAAACGGAAAACGTTTTTCTTCAGTTTTTTTTTTTTTTAAGCAGACTGTTCTTAGTGGTCCCACAGATCACCGCCTACTCCCCTTTAAGCTGCCAATACAATAGACAAAGGGGCCCGTCTCCTTTGTAAATCAGTTATCACTGCCTTTGAGAGGTCGGTAGCCATTCAATAGTTTGTGAATGGAAATTTTGGTTATAAACCATCGATATATTGCATACCAAGATGCAATTTTGAAGGAATGCCCCTTTCACTGCCCTTCCAAATTCAGTATGTGTTGCAAATCCTTTTAACAAGTCAGAAGAAGTTTTCAGTCTTGTAAGAGGAGCTTTGTACATAAGAAATTGGCAATTTCACAATCGGAAACTCTGCGATTCTGCAAATAGGGTTTGCAATGGCAAAGTTTAATTGTAAATATGGCCGCAAATGTATCTGAAGTAGGGAAGAGTGCGGTTTCAACTTGGATCTTTTAGTCCTTTAAAGAATGGCAAGCTACTTTTAGGGATCAAAGTACTGCCGGAACGTTCTGGTGGGATCTTTTTATGAAAAATCATAATAGGAGTCTGAAATTCGAATTCAATGCAAAATAGTCTGCCCTACAAAGATTTTTCCCTCATACTGCAATCAGAGTCACCTCTAAAATAATTGGACGGTCTTTACCAAGGTAGGTGTTTACTTAGGAAGGTTTGTATGTAGATCAGGAAAATGAAGGGAGGTTGTTATACGAAAATCATGCTGTGATTTCTGATAGGGTAAAGACTTTGTCAATGAATTGTGCCAGTAGGTGGGTTGAAGCCACAGCAAAAAAAAAACAAAAAAAAAAAAACTTTGGTGCTTACTTGAAGTCAAATGTCAGGACCTTATAAGGATAATGAGCATTCCCCAACTTAAGGATGAGAGACCGCCAATGCTTTCTTGCGAATGGCATGTGAATATAGTTGTCCTATAGATGGAAGGCATCTAGTCCTTTGTGGACGTCAGGTAAAAACAGGATGCAGAGCCAATATCTTGCATTTCCCTTTTCATGATCATGTGATTGCCATTCCAAGAGCAAGGATGGATTTGCATTTCTGCTTTTGGCCTTTTAGAACCTGAAGGTGCACAGTATATCTTGTCTCTTTCTGAGACAAGGTAACGGCCTAAATTGCTTTCTTCCTTGGTATTTTAACAAAGACTTTCTCTGAGGAATAGCAAGAGGAAACATCTTGAAACTCAAGGTATGGGCCATATTTGCAATATTCAACATCATCATCCTTCGGTAACCTTGCGTACTCTGGCATACTCTACCAGATGGTAAGAAACACTTTCAACCCATCTACTGCAGAGGTTAATGGAAGAGGAGGAATGATGGAGATACTAAGTGATATAAGTTCACAGGAGATTCCCTGAAGCAACTAAGGACTGCTGACCTTCATCTCTCTTCTGCCTTTTTTGACAATTGTGTTCCTATTGGTGGATTAGACGCTGTTATTGATGTTGCCAACAGGATAAATGAGATTTATGAGAGGAGCATCACATGTCACCATTTTCTTGTTTGGTACAGTCCCACCTCTTTTATAGATTAAGCTTCCACTTTTTATATAGATTCTGGCCCGCACTAGCCACAAAAATGAACATTCATGAGTTTAGTTCATCTACTTGAAGCCCATTCAAACTGGGCCTTAACGCATTTCTAGGAGATCTTGAAAGTTGTGGCTGCAATGGAGAGATGTCAATCACCAATGAAAAGAGGGACATGCAGAAACAGACCAAGGCATAATAAGATGGTTTGTCTTTGTAGTAGCTCCCGTGGGTGAAGGCACTTAAGGAGGAAGCACCTTCCGCACAGAAGAGTCTTCTCCCTTCAGATTTTTACTTTGGGGAGGGGAAATGTTCACAGAATAAATAAAATCAGTATTTATGCCACAAATTCAATGCACTTCTTAGCTCTGAATTGTTTAGACACCGAACATGGTTTGGGTATTCAAGGTGTTTTTAGGTCTCGCCTGAGCCAGCGCTTTCTGGCCGAGACATTTAGTAAGTGGGTTTTTGAAGTGCTACCAGAGAGGCATTTGCTGGCTACCAGCTTGCGTTCACGCAAGCGTGCACGCGCGCAGCCGCCAGCTTTCAGCGCCCGATCAGGCGCCATCTGGCTTTCCTCTCGCTTGCTGTCTGAACGCTCCTCCGCCCCTCCCCTGCCGCGTCAATTAGAAACATATGCTGCTTTCACTTTCAGCGCGGCGGGCGCTCGCGCACCACTTTTGAAGCCGGGCTTGTCTTGTTGAATGGGAGTTTAAATCATCGTTTTGTTTTTATTCTGTTGTGTATGTATTTGTTTATACATTTCACACCTCTGCATGCAAATCTAAACATGTGGTCTAAAAAAAACATGCGCTAACGTATTTGTCATAAATGTCGTCTAGGTGTGCATCGCGGTGTTTGCATCTCTAAGAACAGTTAGGTATCGAATCATGCTAAACACAACTTCCGTAGATGTGTCCGACACTCAAACTGATACTGACCTCCTGTGCGACGCACGTGCAACAAACACGTACGTTGAGCACACTCTCATTGCGTGCATGCAGACATTGACAAACGAAACATTAGGTGCACTGCACCAAATACAATTAAATAGCTAAACGTAATTAGTAGAGATCATTCCGGCGTCAGTTTCTTTTTCTCATTGAATGTCTTTTTCAAGGTACCAAGTTGCTTTAGCGTTTTTTTTCTTCAGAAATATAGTGGATGCTTTTGTTCCACGTGAGCTCCTCCTGAAGTTGCCTGACGGTCAAGATAAAACACGTTTTATTGAACAGGAAATATGGTCAGCACTTGGATGATGAATTCTCTGAATACAGAACGTTTTGTTTACAACATGTATGCGAGCTGCATTTGTTTGAAAACATTTCAATTGGTCTGTGTACGGGGGCTCCCCGTTTATTGCTTTTGATACCACCTAGTGTACATACTGTGTAATGCAGGCTGAGAACATTTAACAAACGCAGTTTATCAGACCAGTTACAGGAAATAGCGTCGTGCTCAAGAGACAATCTTCTGAGAAACAAGCATTTGCAATGCAATAGGTCTCTGTGTTGCCAGCCTGCTTCTCCCCGCCCTCCTCCCTCTTGCAATATGTTCCCCCCCCCCTTATTTCCTCTGTTTCCCCCAAGCATTAGCTCCAGCCCTCCCTGTTGCTTTTTCCTCTCCTCCAGGATCCCCCTGCACTTTTGCCCCCCCTCCCACATTGCTTCGGCATTCTCTCCCCACTCTCCCTTTGTTGCACCTCCATTCCTTCCTTGTTTCTCCTGTTTAAACGCTTCTGCACATTTTCTTTCTAGTTACCAATCAAATTCTGATTAGTAACTAAAGAAACAAGCATTGGCATAGCCAATAGGTCTCGCCTTTGGGACCTTATAAGTGTTTAACCATGCAACAGTTAATGTTGTTGCACCAAGGATATTGTGCTGCATAACTAAATACTTATAAGGTCCCAAAAGCGAGATCTATTGGCTATGCCAATGCTTGTTGTTACTATGATCTTAAAGCGTTGAAAAGAAGTCAATGAAGTAATGAGCGGGTAAAGTGGCAAGGAAGATGTACCTTCATATCAAGCTGATCCCAATATTTCTGGCAAGTCTTGGGTCTCTTATTGCCTTTAGATTAAGAATCTTCCTTGGCATGGAGTGTGCCTTTTCTGTAAGTGGTTTTTACACCTCTTTTACATTTGCGCCTCCTTAGCTTTCACATCCTACTCCTTGACTGAGGTGTATTACGCATTGGTTCTTCAATATTTTCTTGAACATTTCGCAGCAAGAGGGCACTTCTTAAATGTGGCAGACAGGAAGACAAAGTACATTCACAGCATGGGGGTCGTTTACTGATTGATTTCTTCCTTTTACAGGGAGAGCACAGCTCCCATAATGTGACAACATCTTTACTCTATTCGGGAGTTCCGGAAAATGAAAAGAAAAAAAAAATGCAAAAAAAAAAAAGTTTAAAAAAAATAATTAAGTGATGTATAAAGATCAGTATGCTAATATGTTGTTACCTTAGTATTGCCTCATACACAGAACTAAGAGGTGTCTCTACACAGTCACTATAATTGTTTCAGTTTTTAGAAACAATCAATAAATAAAACTATAACAAATAGGAAAATGTAAAAAGGGGCGTAGCATTAAAAAGAACAAAAAAATACACAGGAATGTTGTTTTGGTTAGAAAACATTTGAATGGCCGAGATGAGAGCTTCAAGATTATACACACAGATGCCAGAAATAAGACCTAAGAAACCAACTGCCAGTGCAAGAAAGGACTAGGCAGACATGGTGGTGCCTGCCATAAAACATCAGTACATTTTCAGCTTGCAAAAGCTTAGGACCATGGTCCCATTCTATTATCTTTTGTTTGCACCAAGAATTATTTTGTATAACAAACATTTTAACTCTACATTGGGTTGTTCACATTGACAACTGGCTACCTATGAACAACCTACCTATGCTATGTACGTTTTCTTTTTTTTTTAATAAATATTAAAGTATTTTTAGATAAATCCCTTTTAATAAAAAGTGGGTTAGACAAATCACACTTGGGCAGGAATTAACAGTGTCCATGACACCCTAGGATTGTCAACATTGAGAACTAGCAGATCTTCTCAAACTGTTTCTACTGCTAATACAATACTATCACAATCCCGATTTGTTGTCTACAGGCGCAACAACAGTTAAAGTAGTCGTCTTGCTAAATTGCAAATAATATTCAGTGGACAGTCACCTTAAGTTATAGAAAGCACTTGTCTTGTTGGCAGAAATAAAAAAACCTTCAACCTATAAAATACGTATCAATGTTTATGCAACCAATACACAAACAACGTGCCTAGGAAATTAACTTTAGAACCAAATTTTTCTGCACTGCTTCCTTCACTCCGACATTCACTTTTTTAATGGCATGAATAGCATGTATTCATTTCAATATCAAAAGAAAAATATGGCCAAACATTTTCAAGAATTTTACTTACCTACTATACACTTTAGTTAGCATGTTATTTATCTGCTTATCAACCATGTATTTTCTGTAATCTTCAAGACCATCTTTGATTCCAATAATTGTAAGTACCACCAAAAGTGGTATCATTGTGATTTCTTTCTGGAAAGCCTCAACAACTGGAACCCAGTTCAAAACGACTAAGAACAGGAAATATAAATTTGCAACTCTAGAGAAAAATGAAAAATTGAAGAAGTTACAAATTGTGGGATTTTACAAAAGAATATAAAGAATAATCTTTTAAGGATCCATAGTTGCTATGTTTCCTACAATGCAAAACTGTTTGTAATTAAAACTTTCCCCTACAGCCACACTCAAGCATACCGTTACAATGACTTCTTATTTATTCCAGAAATCAAGCTGTATCCAGTTGCATGACCTCCTCGTTGGATTTCACCTACTGACCGAACTAAAGCAAGGTGTGTGTATGAAATTGGTCAATTATTCTGTATTATGAAAAACACATTTATTGACTCCTTCAGAGAAACAAGTCATTTTCCAGTTTTCCAAACAAGCATGTCACTACCAGATCAAATTAGAGGTTCTGCGGGAGTCATTGCACAGTTTAAACGTACACATTGGTACTCTATTCTTCTTAAAGAAAAAGTTACTTACCTTCGGTAACGATATATCTGTAAGAAACATAGGTTAGTTATAGATTCCTTACCTTAGAATTACCCCCAGGCATCAGACTGGATCAGGAAAGTTTTTCGTCAGCAGTACCCCTGCGCGTCAGAAGGTGGCGTCGGTCGACTCCGCGTTCGTCGTCGCTGGGATGACGTCGCGGTAGCTACATAGACGCCGCCCTCGAGCGCCGACGTCAGTTCTGTACATGACTTTCCACGCCAGAAGCGCAGAGCCATGCAAGACACTGACCACTGGTGCACAAAACTAGGGCACTGAAAGGAAGACCTTAACCCTAGAAGTCAGTTTGCAGAACGGGGAGGATGGGTGGGGCGGTAAGGAATCTATAACTAACCTATGTTTCTTACAGATATATCATTACCGAAGGTAAGTAACTTGTTCATCTGAAAGAAACACGTTAGTTATAGATTCCTTACCTTAGAATAGATACCCCAGCAATACCAACCCCGGAGGTGGGTCTGCGAACCAAGTTCACACCAGAAAGTCCTGGAGAACAGAACGGCCAAAGAAGCCGCCTCTCCGGACTTGGCTGTCTAGGCAGTAGTGTTTGGTGAACGTGTGCAGCGATGCCCACGTAGCTGCCGGACAGATGTCATTTATGGGGACTCCTCGTCCCAAACCAGTAGTAGCTGCCGTCGCCCTGGTGGAATGGGCGCGCAGCCCCACTGGAGGCTCCTTCTTTGCCAAAGAGTAGCAGGCTTTGATGCACAGAACGACCCACCTGGAGATGGTCCGTTTGTGCACGGCCCGACCTTTCTTAGCGCCCATGTAACCAACATAGAGCTGGTCGTCCACCCGGAATTGTTTGGTGTGATCCAAGTAGAAAGAAATTGCACGTTTTGGATCCAGGCGGTGGAGCCTCTCTTCCTCTTTTGAAGGATGCGGAGGCGGAAAGAAGGTGGGCAAAGTGATGGTTTGGCCAATGTGGAAAGAAGTAACCACCCTGGGAAGAAAGGAAGGTCTAGTTCTCAGGGGAGGCTTTGAAGAAAGAGCTTGCAGCTCACTCACCCTGCGTGCAGAGGAGATGGCCACCAGAAAGGCAGTTTTCAAAGTGAGAAGTCTGAGAGGACAGTTATGTAGTGGCTCAAAGGGAGCGCACATGAGGTAGGTAAGAACCAAGTTCAAGTCCCACTGAGGCATTACGAAGGGAACAGGAGGAAAAAGATGAGTAATGCCTTTAAGGAATCTATTTACAACAGGGGACGTGAAAAGAGAAGGCTGATCAGGAAGCCTAAGGAAGGCTGAAATGGCCGAGAGGTAGCCCTTGAGAGTGCCCAGAGCAGAGCCCTGTTGGGCCAAAGAAAGGAGGAACAAGAGAACCTCAGATAGAGGGGCGGAAAGGGGATCCACAGCCTTTGCTGCGCTACATGCCACAAATTTGTTCCATCTGCAGGCGTATACCGTCTTAGTGGAGGGACGCCTGGCTGCCAGGAGAACATCGCAGACTTAGGGAGGCAAGTCAAATGACGTCAACTGCCGCCACTCAATCTTCACGCAAGGAGGTGGAGGCTGGACAGGTTCGGTGGAGGACCTTCCCCTGCTGCTGCGACAGAAGATCCTCCCGAAGAGGCAGTCTGATCGGAGGATCGATGGCCATGTTGAGCAGCTCGGGATACCAGACTCTTCGTGACCAATCCGGAGCCACAAGAATGACTTGGGCCCGGTCGCGCTTGATCTTCTTCAGCACTCTGGGCAGAAGTGGTATAGGCGGAAAGGCGTATAGAAGACCGCAACTCCACTCACGACGAAAAGCGTCGCCTAGCGAGTGCCGCCTTGGAAATTCCAACGCGCAGAACTGCGGACATTGCGCGTTTTCTTCGGTGGCAAATAGATCTAACCAAGGCTCTCCCCACTGCTGAAAGAGACCTTGCACCACCTCAGAGTGAAGACGCCATTCGTGATCCATCATGCACCTGCGGCTGGGTTCGTCCGCCCTGGCGTTCAGTGAACCTGCCAGGTGTTGAACCACCAGGGATATGCCCTGATTCCAGCCATGTCAAGAGGCGGAGGGCCTCCTGACATAGGGTCCACGACCCCACCCCGCCTTGTTTGTTGCAGTACCACATGGCGGTGGTGTTGTCTGTGAACACCTGCACTACTCTTCCCCGTACAGAGGGAAGGAATGCCTTGAGTGCAAGATGAATCGCCTGAAGCTCCAGAAGGTTGATGTGGAGCCCGGACTCCGCCGGAGACCAGAGGCCTCTGATCTCCGCCTCCCCATCCCAGAAGTGATGCATCGGTCACCACTGTGAACTCTGATTGAGGAAGGGAGAGGGATCTGCCTTCGACCCAATCCTGGTTCGTAAGCCACCACTGCAATTGGTGTGCAGTGCCCTCCGAGTTCTGGACGCAATCGGACAGATTCCCCTGATGTTGTGCCCACTGGAACTTCAGGTCCCACTGCAGAGTCCACATATGCCATCTGTCATGGTCCACCAGCAGGATGGAGGAGTCCATCAGACCCAGCAGCCTGAGGGTCATCCTGACCGAAACCCGGGATAGAGGCTGAAAGATCGGAATCCTAGCCCGAATATCCCAGACTCGCTGTTTGGGAGGATGAACCCGAAACTGCATCGTGTCCAGAACCGCTCCGATGAAGAGGAGCTTCTGAGAGGGAGTCAGGTGTGACTTCGGCACGTTGATGGAGAACCCCAGCGAATGCAGGAGGTCGGCCGTAGTCTGGAGGTGGGAGACGACAGCCTGGGGCGAGCCCGCCTTCAACAGCCAGTCGTCGAGATAGGCGAAGACTGGAACCCCTGATCTGTGCAGATAAGCTGCGACCACCGCTATCACTTTCGTGAACACCCGAGGGGCGCTGGTAAGGCCAAAGGGGAGATCGGTAAAATGAAAGTGCTCGTGGCCTACCGTGAACCGCAGCTAACGCCGGTGGGCCGGCAGGACGGGGATGTGAAAGTAAGCGTCCTGCAAGTCCAACGCTACCATCCACTCTCCAGGGTCGAAAGCAGACAAGACCTGAGCGAGCGTCAACATTTTGAACTTCTCCTTCCGGAGGAAGCGGTTGACGTTCCGGAGATCCAAGATAGGACGCAGGCCTTTGTCCTTCTTGGGCACCAGAAAGTAGTGGGAATAGCAACCACGACCTACTTCTGGGGCAGGAAAGCGCTCGATGGCTCCCTTGGCCAAGAGTGCAAAAATTCCCTGTTGGAGAAGGGCCAGATGATCCTCAGACATGCGATGGTACTGAGGTGGCATGGATGGAGGGGTAGTCTTGAAGGGGAGGGAGTAGCCCCTTCAGACTATTTGCAAAACCCACCTGCCCGACGTGATGGTGCACCAGTGGGGGAGGTGATGGCGAATCATGCCACCCACTGGCGTTTAGTGGCCCTGAAAGGTCAGACTAGGAGGGTTTGGAGGCTGCTGCAGGGGGGGCTGTGGTGAACTGGCCCGCCCGCTGGCCCCCAGAACCCCGGCGCTGGTTCCCACGTCCCCGTCCGCGCAGAGGCTGAACAGCTTGCGCCAGCCTTTGGCCCTGGGTGGGACGAGGCGGGGCACCCCTTCCGTAGCCACGAAAGGGACAAAAGGCAGACTGCGTAGGGCGGGTGGTGGAGAGGCTCAAGGACCTGGCCATAACCAGAGAGTCGTTAAAGCGCTCCAGCGCTTTGTCTGCCTTGTCGCCGAAAAGGTGAGGGCCATCAAAGGGCATGTCCATAAGAGTTGATTGGACAGCCCCGGAAAGACCAGTTGACCGCAACCAGGCGTAGCGTCGAAGGGCTACGGACGTGGAAATCGTCCTGCCTAGTGCGTCTGCGGTATTCAGCCCACAGCGGATGGTAAACTTCGCTGCGTCTCTCCCCTCGGCAACTGCACGGGAGAGCACGGCCCGGGCCTCCTCCGGGCACTGGGGCAGCACCTGCGCTACCGTATCCCACAGAGTGGGTTTAACGGCCCAACAGACATGCGATGTTTACCGACCGCAGTCCCAAGCTGTCGGAAGAAAACATTTTCTTTCCAAGGTGGTCCAGCTTTTTGGATTCCCTATTGGGTGGTGCGTTAGGGAATGCGCCTTTGGAAGTGGAGGCTTGGACCACCAAGCTCTCAGGGGTGGGGTGTTGGGAGAGGAAAGTGGGGTCGCCCGGGGCCGGGCGGTGGCGTCAGGCAATTATCTTGTCCACAGGAGCCCCTGTGTTGGGCCTGGACCAGGTGCCCAAAAGGATGTCCGTGAGGGCTTCATTAAACAGCAGCAGGGGCTCCGAAGAGCTCGCTGACGGTTGAAGGACCTCTGTCAGGAGGTTAGTCCCGACTGCTACCGTAGGTAGCTCGAGGTGGAGAGCCTCGGCCGAACTATGCAACACCACTGCATATGACGCTCCCTCCTCTGTAGCCACGGTAGGAGGAGACAACATGCCAAGGTCTGGTGAGGTATCCAGACCACTGGCTTCCCCCAGTTCCTCTCTCCAGTCCTGCTCATAAGTCAACTGGTCGGTTAAAGGATCCCCAGACCCCTCCCAGTCCTCCTCTGGCTGCCAATCTGGTCTCAAAGAGCCAGGGTAGAACAGGGGCACAAAAGTACCCGTCGGCGTCAGATCCGGCGTTGGTCGACGCCGGTCCGACTCCGTGTCAACCTCGATGTGGAGGCCGGGGTCGACGTCGGCTGGGGACACAGCCGACGCCGGTTGCGGACGTGGTGCCGGTGGAGGCGTAACATGGTCGACCGGCGCCGATCCGGATCCAGCAGAGTCCGCGGGGTCCGAAGGCTCGCCGGCGGAGTCGGGCTGCCCAAAGATGGCATGCATCGCTTCGTAAAACTGACGAAGCTGGGCAGGGGTCGCTCCCGGTCCCGGGAAGGAGGAGAAATCCGGAGCAGACTCTACGGGCTCCACACGCGGAGCCGCGGGAGGGGCACCACCTGCATCCCTCGTCGCGCCGGCCGACGGACGGGGAGAAGTCGAATAGCGACGATGCTACTTCGACGTCTTTTTGTGCTTCGACTTACCTGACCCCGAGTGCGAAGACTAAGACAAAGAATGGTGTTGGCTCCGCGACCAGTCCCTCGATCTCCTCCGCAACCGGGACCTCGAGCAACGCGGAGCCGACTGCCGGGCCTCGAGTAGCTTTCGGGACCGCTCCTGCAAAGACTTCGGGGCCATGGTCCGGCAGTCGGAGCACGACTTGGGGTCATGGTCGCGCTCCAGGCAATAGTGGCACACACAGTGAGGGTCCGGCACCGACATCGGTCGGTTACAGGAACCGCAGGCCTTGAAGCCGGGCATCCCTCGTGCACCAGGAGTCGATGGACTCAAAAAACAAATTCGACAAAAGTCGAGAAAAAAGTCAGTCAAAAAGTGATTGGAGGTACCGCTCTCTCCGGATCTGCGCTTGCTGGCGCGGAAAAAGAAAGAACTGACGCCACCTTCCGACGCGCAGGGGTACTGCTGACGAAAAACTTTCCGGATCCAGCCTGACGCCTGGGGGTAATTCTAAGGTAAGGAATCTATAACTAATTGTTTCTTTCAGATGTAAGAATAATGTCTGGTCTTAGCAAGAATGTGTTGAGAATCTATCAATGGGTGCGGTCTAGAGATCATATATTGAGCCACAGGCCAATGTGTTCCAGCCATATACCAGAGTCAGTGTCAGGCTTGACACTGCCACTTCCTTCCCATCTTTGAAGATGTTTTCAATTTACAAATTTTCTTCTTTTCCACTAGGTAGTTATAGTTAGATATGCTTTTCCAGAGAAAGAGACGTTTTTTCGTTTGCTAATAACTTTAGCCCCGTTTGATGAATCTTCACAAAACTTTCCAAAAAAAATGTACATCCACCTTCGCTCCTTCCTGGAAAGTTTTGGGTGATCCGTCAAGCGGAGGGGTGAGAAAAAAAAGGGGGGGGGGGTCCTAAAAATGCAAAATCCCCATGCATTTTCTATAGACTTCTTTATACAAGGCTACAGCAAAAACTGCTGAAAGGAATTAAACTAAATTTGACAAGAAGCTAGATCTTGGTGCGCAAATTGTGCTTTTGTGCTTTGGTGTAAATCTGTTGAGTAGTTTGAGAAATTGGGTGGTTGGGTCCGCAAGCGGGGGGAGGATGTAGCCTTACAGCTAGTGCGGTCGACCTCGAAGCTGGGGAACCGGGTTCGAGTCTCGGCAACGACGCTCAACATCCTGTGATTCTAGGCAAATCACTTAATCTCCCCGTGCCTAACAAAAATGAATGTGTCCGTCTGTAACGAAAGTGGTGCTCGTGTAAAGAGCTCTGATACCTGATATCTTCGGGTTTAGTTTGTGCTATATAAAACTAAAAAAAAAAAAAAGGAAAAAAAAAGTCTCTAGAGACTCACAGGTGCGTCAATTCAAAAGCAGAGCGTTCTGATTGGCCGAGGGAGCTTTCTGAGAGGGAGACAGACCCCAGCGGGAGCGAACGCTCTGACTGGCAGCCAGCGACATGAGAAAAGTGTTGCAGACAGCCACTACAGGACTCGGGGACTAAGCCCCCTGACCTGAAGTTTAAAAAAAAAAAAATAATATAAGGGGCAGGGTAGGGATACCCCGACCACCTAGGCACCATGGGGGGTGGATGGCAGAGGGATCCCCCCCTGCAGCCTACTGCGGACCACACACAAAAAAATGACACAAAAAAAAAAAAATCACACGATCCCGCAAGACTTTAGCGGGATTGAGAAACTAAATGGCGGGCAAGTCGCTTTTATTAACATTATGGCCCGGGGAGCCCACCCCTGGGGTAGTGTTCATAAAGGGGAGGGGGCTGCATGGCCCCCGTCGCAGAGCCTGCAGAGGCCCAGTGGAGCCCAACACCGGGGCCAAAAATAGTTTAGATGGGGAGGAGGGCTACACTGCTCCCCCTCCCTGAGCCTCCAGAGGCCCCGGGGAGCCCCTTGGGTCTGAAACGTGACAAAATGGGTGATGGGGGCCAAGAAGTGCCCCTCCATTAGCCATTAATGGCCCTGGGGACCCCACCCTCCCCCATCTCCCAGGACCAGCTCGCAAATTATGTCACAGGGAGCCCAACTCCGGAACATGCCGGTTTCCCTGCACACAGCAGCGCAGGCAGTAAAACCGGTGTTTGCTGTCGCTTGGCAGGAGCATTTTTTTTTATTTCCCGCCAGAAGGGAGCAAACACCAAGTCCGCTCCCAGTGGGTGGAAGCTATTAAAATGCTCCCACCTGCTAGGAGCAAACCTTTGATCTGTTTCCCTGCCCACAGTGATGCAGGCAGGGAAACAGATCAAAATATTGCTCCCGTCCGACAGGAGCAGCATTAGTAGCTGCTTCCTGCGGGCAAGTTCAATGCCGGCTGAGGCCTTAGAGCTCCCTCCCCCCCCCTCCCCGAGGCCACCAACAAGAGTATGGTGGGTGCCCTAGGTGGGCACCAGAGCACCCAAATTTAAGTTTGAGGGCATCACAGGATGGAGTCCCCAGGCCGAAATTGGCCCAGGGAGGGGGGGGCCTTCCCCTAAAAATTACGGCATGCCCCAGGGGGATGCACCCCACTTTTTCTTTCTTAAAGAGTGGTCTTGGGGATGGTGTCATCAGGGTCTACACAGGCACAGGGAAGGGGCCGCACAGCCCCACTCCCCTTAAATTAAAACACAAACGGCCCAGGGGGATGAGGTCCCTAGGGCCTTACAAGGTACGGGGTGGGAGGCCATGCAGCCACCAGCTCCCCTTTTAACATGTACGGCTCTGGGGGATGGGGTACTCAAGGACTTAAGAGGCTCGGGGAGGGGGCCTGCGCGGCCCCCTCCCCTTTAATAAGTAAACAAAAAAAGGCCATGGTTGATGGGGTTCCCATGGCAGACCCTATGGCCAACCCCCCACTGCGCACGGCTGAAGGCCCTGCGCAGTGTGGGATTGGCTGCCTTTACGGGGATTGGCTGCTTTTACGGAGGTTGGTTGCATATGGGGTTGGTAGTAGGGCCTGGCCTCAGACAAGGACCTGAAGCCAAACTCCCATTGTGCACAGCCAAAGGCTGGTTGCCAGTAGGTAGTTATAGTTAGGACCTAGTGTCCATAGGAAAAGTGTTTTTGTTTTGCTAGTAACTTTGGCGCCGTTTGATGAATCTTCATGAAATTTTCTAAACTAATTTGCCAGTCATTTGAGATTTCATCAGTGAAAACACTGACCAGGTCATAGTGATGTAATATGTGAGGTCATAAGCAGTGCATTTCGGGGACGTTAGTTATTGTTAGCTCAGGTAACTGCTGAATTTCTATGGTTTTGTATGAGACAAATTTGAGCCTAACTATAACGTCCCTGTAACCTTTGTTTTTTTAGTGAAGTTAAGGTTTTTTACATTCTATTTCCCAACTATAACGTCCCTGTAACCTTTGGTTTTTTCCAGTGATTATATATATACATATACATATACACACACACACACATACATACATACATATTAGGGATTAGTGTAAGGGTGTTTTTAGGGATTCAGGGGTCGGTAAGGAATTGGGTGGTAAGGGTGATTTTAGGGTTTAGGGGTGGGTAATGGTATGGAGTGGGTAATGGTTTAGGGTGGTTAGGGTTTTTTTTATATAAATATAGGGGTTTTACTTACCTTATATATACTTACCTTGCGCTGTAAAGTCATGCGTGGTAAAGGCAATGTGTGGTAAATTTGTTGTGTTGTAATGGATGCATGGTAAAGGCATTCATTGTAATGCATGCATGGTAATGTCATACAACCTTTCAGAGGCATGGTGGATTCACGGTTTCCATTCCTTTCCAATGTGTAGAGTGCATGTCTGCAGCCAAATTTCTTTTTCAAGTCATTAAGTGGACCAGGAGGCTCCATACCAATTAAAAAAAAAAAAAAATAGGAGTCCTTTCCTTCTTCTCCAGTACACTTCACAAGCTATGATCACAAATAGGACACCGTTTTGACAGGGAAAAGTGTGGGAGCACAGCAGGTTATGCCCTGTGCTGCAAGGCTGCAAATTGTTTAATGCTCATTCTGAGACCTGGCTTTCCAATCTGTTGTGTTTGTTCTACACCTGCTCCTCATGAATGTGTACTTCTTCTACATTACCACTTCATTATATGCAATTCTTCTTCATTTTGGGTCTTATTGCCAATATCATATTGCAACCCGCTTCCTCCTGTACTTACATTTTCAGCGTTGTCCACTCTCTTGGTTTTACTTTTTCTACATCTGGCTAAAATGGGAAATGTTATTTCCCGATACTGACAGCTCAAGGGGTAGGTTATCATCCAATATGAACTGCAAATTCCTCAATACTTCATTAAAAGTGGGTACTATGGGAGACTTTCACATTATATGCATATTTATAAAGATTGAGCTGGTCAATTGTTTTTTTTTTTTGCAGAGTTTGGAAAAAGTGTTCTTTGTAGACCACCGCTACTGATACGGAGTGTTACCAGTTGGGGGTTATGTGCTAGGTATATTTCTATCATGGAGCTATACCAGTTTACCATTTTTTGGAAAAACATATTGCTCCCAAATGCAACCTTTTTATTTTGATAAAATGTTAATGTTCTTTGCTATCCTTCTTTCATATTTCTCAAGTATCTCAAATATCAAAGATGGGTCTGTCGCAGCTGGTGGGACATAAAGATCTGTCGGAAACACAAAGAGCAAAACCTGGGTTCTGGGGTTTGCTGCTGTGGTAGGTGGTTCTGCTCCAAAGACATTTTGGAAATAAATTTTGGATAGATGGTGAATTTTACAGTATTATTTTACAATAAATGGCCTTAAAGCCACGGAGTGTGCAATCAATTATAATGGGCAATTATGAAATATTACAATTTTCTGTGGCACCAACAAGAGCAACCCTCTAAATAGGATTTGGGAATCAATCAGTCCAATTCACTACTCGCCATCAAGAAAGGCTTTTAGAAAATGGTAATAAAAAATTTTTTTCAGCAGTTTGTCAAAGAAATTAGTTAAAAATACTATTCTTAAACTTTTGCCAAACAAAAGCATGCTATTGTCTGTAAATAACAATATCCGCAAGTAATAAGTTGCCATGGTCATCAAGTCCTTGCACGTACGGCTGCTTGACACATTTTCTACACGTTAGATGCAGGTATCGCATACCAAAATGCCCATCATTAGTCACGGTTAGTCACAAAATGCAAGGTTGTGTATAATAATGCAAGGATACCCATAATAAGTCAAGGATGATCACCATATGAAAGGGGTGGTCACCACTTAGCCAAGGATAGTCACAACTCTGCCTTGGATGGCCACTAAACCAAGCACACACTGTAGCCAAGGATGACTATATTTTGTCAAAGCTGCACTCAATATGCAAAGGCTGATAATATTCCAGGACTTTCATTACAACAGAGATGTGCAAAATAACTACTACTAAAACTGGGCTGGGCATTATTACTGCATGAATGGGCACCATATTGTGAAGGATGACTACAATATGTGAAGCATGTCTTTGATACGATACAGCCACTATTCTGCAAGGGGTGTACTGCCATGCAAAAGAGGGCCATAATAGACCTATTATACCACAGCGTCATTATCCCCGGAATGGTCACCAATATGGCAGGGCTGCCATTATGCACATATCCCTCCATTAATATACTCAATATTCATCAATATAAAATACTGCACACAATATATGCGCACTTGGAGCATAATCTGCTTGGACTATTGACTGAAATAGTCACCAATATGGCAGAGATTACTATCCATCTAGGCTATGTTGTAATATTTCAAAAGGTAAATAACTTTTAAATGTAGCTCGTTTCTATCCTGCAGTGGCACCTACCAGTTGATTTTCAATGTCATTGCCAAAATAACAAAATGGATATCAGAAGTACCTGACGGCAAGACGGGAATAACTATGAAATGCATTACATTTTTATCCTCGACAGCAAAGAAGGCATGTGAACTGTTGGGCCCCAAGACTAACAATCAGCAGTTGGTTATAACTTTTGGGCGGTGGCAAGTGCCAGTGTGTATCCCATTATATGTATGTTGTGTTTTGTAGGATTTTGGAAGGCTCAACTGGGTAGGAACGTTACTGACGGAATCGGAGTTGATTGCCTGGGAATGTAGGCAATATCATGTGTCACTTTGGGAATAGCTGAAGTTGCTATGAGGTTGTGTCCACAGCAGCTCCTGGCTGGAGTAGTACTAACAATATTCCAGTGAAGCTTTAGAACAGTCATTCTGATGTACATGTGCCTTTCTTCTGAAGTTATGATAGTATATATAATATGACAAATTCTTTTTTGAAACCTAGTCCAAATGTTGACATGTAATATTTAAAGAAGCCAGCATCTACGTAACTCATACACAAACTGCACAAAGATCAAAGCATTTGTTAAGTATGCATTCTCAATTGAAATTGATTTACCTGTGAAACTGTTCAAATAAATTCCTTGGTATAAAATTCAGCAAAGTGTACTTAGTAGTTCGAATTTGGTTGTTCTTGTATGCTTTCGATACCTTCTCGTATTCCTCTTTGAAGTGCGCAAGGCAAGGAATTACTATTCGGTGCTTGCCAGTTGGCCGAGAAGATTGATTGGTATAACCAAGCACAGGTGGTGAGGAACACCCATCTGAGGTAGCATTATTTCCACTTTCATGGGATACTAGGCACTGCCAGCGATATCGTACCCATTCGATAGTGTGTGCCATACTGATTATTATGATATTCTGTTACAGATAAACAAAAAATAAAAATAAAACAATTTTATAAACATAAAGCAACAGAAAAGATGTACCTTTGGTTAAACTATGAATCCCTCAATTATTTCTTCATTCAGCACACATTAGCATTTCTGTATTTCCTGATCAGTGTATCAATAACAATAATGCACATGTTCTCCAATTTTACCTTTCCACAAATAATGTTAGTCTTGTATGAATGATTACCTGGCCTAGACAATCTCTACATACGAAACAATGGAAAGCTGCATTCTTATTTATAAAGGAACAAGACCAAAAGAATTATTTGACAGACACAAAAACAACATTGCAGAAAATCAATCTTACATTAAGGCTACGAAATTCCATTGGAAGCTAATTACAAATATATATATTTGTACAGTACTGATCTCGAATATGTAGATGTGGATTGGATCTACACAGGGGTGTGGTCAAAACATTATTTTACATAATTGCATACTCTAAGAACAACATTTTTTAATAAGTTCTTAAATCGATTATGAATTTTTGGAACTTTGGTGAAGACAAGGTGTATGTGGAATTAAGGAAAGTGAAGCAAATATGTTGAAGAAATACTAACATTTCAGTCAGTGTTATTTAATCCAATAAAAGAAAAAAATATATATGAACAAAATATAGTAGCAACAATTGTTAACTAAAAAACAAATTGAAACAGATTAAGGTTTTTCTTAAAGTTAAAGTGGAAAAATTAAATAAACAAAATAATAAACAAATCAGACCAGACTCTTTTCACTAGTTAAATCTGGCATATACCATCCTACGAGTATTACACTAGATTCTAACATCATTGTTTCCAGAGATTAACTTTTTCAATGAGAACTAGTGGGGTTCACCAACATCCTCTTCACCTTCACAACATTTTCACTCGCTTGCCCTTTACTTTCCACAACGTCAAGACCCTTACTCAACAAAGCAGTTTTAGATATATTCCACAAATAATCGCCACTCACCCTCACAAACTTGTCTTTGATCACTTCAACAGGCTCCAGAAATCTGGAAAAACCCCTTCCTTACCAACAGTAGATTCTTGATACTCACCCAATATTCAACCCTCAAAAGAAACTTATGCACATCCTTGCACAACCTCACTTGGTTACTGAAATCAGATCTTTCTTTTGCTTCCTTGTACACAGATTTGTCAATTTCCAATTTTTAATGGCTTTCAGCATCCAAAATAGACATAACTCTAAAGCTGTGCTTCTTCCCCGCATCATTTCAAAGGGAGATTTACCTGTTGTTGCCTGCCGAGTGTAACGATGTGATCAAAGCAACTCCACGACAGCCTTCACTATGACCACATTGCTTCTGCCAGCACTGTGAATGCTCTCAACTAAACCCCTGTTAAAGTGCTCAACCTTACCATTACTTTGAGGATGGCTCAGTGCTGTCCTTATCTGCTTGATACTACATTTATCCAAAACACACTCTTTCGGAATACCTTGCCTTCCAAACACAGTCCTAAAAGAAACTGATCATGATTCAGGTGGTGGGCTCCGATACATATTTAACTATTACCTCCCTTGACAAATGATTAACACAAGGAGGTAGAAATTGAAACGGAGCAAAGAAATCCACACCTATTCTCTGCCATACCTTCCCTAGACAAGCAACAGGTCACTTGCCCAGAACCTCTGTGCCTCAAAGTTTGTCACTTGCATAGCAGCACACACATTCCTTTACTCACTTTTTCTACTTCATCATTGAGACCTGGTCACCAAAATTCTATTTTCAACTTTTCTCTTTGAGGTATTTATTGCTAGATGGGCACTGTGAGGGACCTCCAAAATTAAAATTATTATCCTGAAATATGGGTGTGGAATTAATTTGTCACCATCATGCATTGTCCAAAGACAATTTTGCTGCTACCTTTTAGTACTGCTGTATCTTTACAGAAGTGTCTTCTCATTAGGTCAACCTTCTGTAGAATGTTCGACTACAGCCATCAGTCTTCTACCACTAAGCTACAAGAACGGTTGTGGCCTAAAGTCGCCTGCACACTATTTGTCCAGTTACTTAAAAAGTGCTCACTCATCGGGTCAACCATTACAAAAAACCCGGAATTAACAAAGTGGACAATTACAAGGGTAGAGGAGCACAGTAACCTGAAGTGTTAGCATCTGACACGCATTTGTGCTTTCTCGTCGTGTTTTACCCAGAGGTAATATTTGAAGCCTGCTTTGGTATCGCTCTTGTTTTTGGGACTATTGGAAGGGAGGTTCACTGATAGCTCTCAAGTTTGGACACATTGATGCAATATGGGTAACGGTTTTAGGGATTGGACCGTGACTAATGCTGGTTTGTTGTTTTGATGCTTTTCAGAGAGCACCGGACGCCTTATTAGGCGAACAGTTTTGCAGTGAGGGGTCATTAAAACTCGAGGCCCGACAGAGAGAAACACGAGGCTAAATACAAGAGTGGCATTAAATCACTCCGTGGTGAACGGTGAGCGTCTTTTGCTAGTACACGCCTTGTTATTCGAAGGGACTGTGGGATCGGTCTTTTTGAGAGGATAAGTAATAATGATACCATTTTGCCTGCAGGTTGCAGGGAAGATCGCCTAAACGAATGTGAAGTTGATTAACTGTTTATTCGGATCCAATATGCTTTGAATGCGCTGGTGGAATGCGCAGTGGCTGCTGTTATAACGCGGTGTCACGGAGCGCATTGCATTATGGTAAGGGTGGTCTTGGTGGTTGCTTAGCACACAGTAGAATTCTTTTATCATGAACACATTAGGACGTTTTGTTTATGCTCCTCTTTTTCTCTTGTTATTCTCATTATACAGCATTTGAATTAGATAAACTCTGGAGGGGTTGACGCTTCTCCATTTTGGGCACTTGGACTATCCAAGGTTGAACTTTTGGTAAGTTCTCTGTACTGTTTTTATAGGGAGCTTCTTTGGAGTTAGGTGCACCTATAGTGAAATAGCTTGCAGTAGTTTGGCTGGATTTTGAATACATGGGCATACTGATAAGCTCACTCTGACTATGACTGCTGCTTGAGTAGAGACAGCACACCATTCAATAGATCGATGTTAAATGAGCAATTATTGTTATGAAAGGTCCTGTCTAAATTTGATAGTTAGGGTCAAGTGTGACCGGAATGAGTCCTAGACTGGATGTTTAACGTAGCAATCACAACTTCCATGAATCAACGTGAAGGATAACAAGGAATATAATTGGGAATAACAACGTACACATGCAATAATATTCTGTATAATGAGTGATATGACAACTACACTACTGGG
Source organism: Calotriton arnoldi (assembly GCA_963921515.1). NCBI lineage: Eukaryota > Metazoa > Chordata > Amphibia > Caudata > Salamandridae > Calotriton > Calotriton arnoldi. The sequence goes on along the minus strand of CAWUFW010003054.1, from coordinate 426,919 downwards.
AGTCTGTACTCGTGTAATGAATTTAGGACACGAATTGTTGAGTACACTCTTTTGGGTTTACTCTTGAACCGTACTTGTGTGCAATCAAGTATTTTAACAGCTGTATGTCTCATTTCTGTCCATTGTGAATCAATTGTAGGACATGAATTGTCGATTTATGTTCACTTTATTTCATGTTAGCATTGTAAAAGAAAAAAAAAAAATCCTTCTGTGTACTTATCCATGTTAGTTGTATCTTGTCAGACTATTGTTCTAAAGTCTTGTTTTATGTGTGTCTTTAGACAGCCCTAAAGAAGTCCCGTGAGACTGGGATGAAACGTGTAGGCTGTGTCTTGGATATATCGTGCTTTTTGTACAATAACTTGAAGATATATGAATAAAAAGAAAGAAAAAGGACACGAGAAGCTTCTGTTTCTATGAGAACGAAGTGGTTGTGTTGTCTCATGTGCAACAGAAGTTTCTAATACGAGTGCATGATACATGCCTTAAATATGTAGGACTCTTTGATGTCAGATGCTAGCACTTCAGGTTACTGTGCTTCTCTACCCTTGTAATTGTTCATTCTACCACTAAGCTATCTGTACTAGCAATACACTCTTAAACTTCACTCTGACAACCAGAATACTCATTTTCGCCAATGGCATTCTCAACATGCAATCAGCCATGATATTTTTCCCAACAGGTTTGTAATTAACTTTGAAATTAAACTCCAACTACTAATTTGACAATCTGGCTAGCCGAGCAGTCAACTGCTTGATTTTGATCCCAGTTAGTATATAAAGGGTATTGGTCAGTTTTTAGAACAAAAGATCTGCTCTATATATAAGATTTAAACACCCCAAACATAGACAAGCCTGTCTTTTTCAGAAATGGAGGACCTACATTTCACAAAGTGTATTGTTATCACAACTAATCTGTGAGTGAACCAGCGGTTTCCCATCTGAGTCAAGAATCGTCCCAATCCATAAGAACGTGTTCCCACAGTTACACTGCTCATGCGTCTCTCTACAAAAGAGTGAAGAAATAGTGCACTCAAAGTACCTTTGCTGATTTCTTCAAAACAAGGATGATACTGGTCAGAAAAAATAAACTCTGCCTTTTAATTTTAAAGAAAGACCTGTATTCTGTAGCATCAGCATGTTTTTTTAAAATTTGCATGGGGCGCGCAAAGATGGCAGCTACTTGAGGCCTATTTTGTGCTCCTACGCCTGCCTGATGTCTACAGCAGCTATAAATAGAGCATTGTGGGACCACAATAGGAGAAGGACCGGTGAGAGCATCCCAGGATGAGACTGGTATCACTCCAGGAACCGGTGTTTCAAACTGGACCCTAAATCTGACCTCGGCTTGGCACCATTCAGGGCCGCAAAACAAAATCGTGGCTGTGTAAAGGAGCCTCTGAGGCCGCAATGATCAACAGGGGATTTTACCAGGCGCACAGAACATAGCGCTGATCCTTCGAGGAGGTGGCCCCATCTGCAGCCCTCTGACTCCCTGAAGAGCGCCTTACACAGCAAGTCCAGCAGTGAGCAGGAAGCCCTCAGGAGGGGCGCACGTAAGCCAAAGCTGAGGCTAGCAGGGCGGGGCTCAGGCACCTAAGACACATGCCGCACGATTTCCATCCATTGTAGGGCCCACCTTGACAAACCTCAGCAGAAGAGGCGCACCGGAGCCCTAAAGAATCATATTGGTTAAGAACTTTGGCTGCGAAGCTACCGTGCCCTTGAAGCTGTACAAGATTAGGCTTGCGGCCTCTGACACCTTCGCGCAAGTAGCACCTGAAATGTGCTGATGAGTCAGAAGTGCCAGTGATTTGCCTCAGCATTACAACAGCATGGCGTACAGGGCTCCCCACTAATTCCCCTGCTGACAAGATCTGTATTGAGGAACTAACTCCTTGTGCTTAACCGTACAAGCTCACATGAATGCACTGGTGTGTACATTCGTGCCACTGCGGCTGGAAATGGGTGGGTTAGGAGGGGGGCCCGAGCAATAGTTTTCCCCAACTCTACTGCAGTGGTGGGCCAATACAAAGATGTAAAGAAAACCCCGAGTCCAACTCTTAAGACTGCACTCCACTGCATCGGGGGTGGAGAAACAAGATGCGTGGTGAGACAACAACCCATCATGACCGCCCAGACTCTGCCAACCCCTCAGAGAATGGTGGCAAAGGGCAACAGCAGCAAGGAGCGCAAAAGAGAGTTGAACAAACTATTGAGCACACATCTTCGCCACAAGCCACGGACATGGCCAAAGGCAAAAAAGACCACAATGTGCGAGACGTGCTCATGAGATCTACCATTGCTTCTGCCAAGGAGGGCCAGGTAGTACTGCCAGGTCAAGCCTCAGAGGACCATGCAGATGAATCCGCTCCACTCACTAGAGCATTCATGGAGTCCCTTTTCGATTCCCTCACAGTGGATTTGAAAATGGTAAAGCAGGACCTTTCAGAGGAGTTACGTGAAGTGAAACATGACATTGGGTTTCTCGGAGACAGGGTGTCCACAATGGAATACAAGATAGCAAGAGTCGATGAAGTTGACTGTGGAAAAGACCATCGATAAATCTTTGTCTGGCTGCTCTTAAGCTTCTCTTTGCTTCCTTATTGGTTTTGGTGCAGTCGCCTTGAGCTTTGGCTTTTTCTGCTCTTGTTCAGCTGGTATTGACTGCAGCTTTCTTTTCCTTTCTCCCTTGGATTTTGCAGAGTTGTGATGGAGATCCATTCTTTATGCTGGTGTTTTATTGTGTTTTTATGTATGCTGCAACTTGCAAACTTATCAAAGCTACTGGCCTGCTGCTCTTCGCACATGTATTGCTAAGTTTTTTAAGGCCAATTTTAGACCTGTTTTTACTAGCAGGTTTTGTCAATGAATTATTCAAGCTTGTGGTTTTTTCCATTGTGTATTTATGTATATCATGGATTTATGAAGTGCACTTCAATCAGTCAAAGATCCTTAATTTGGCTTCATAACCATCAAAGGTACAGAACATCCATGTAAAACATGCAACAGATTTTGCTTCATTCAATATCCTTAATGCATAAATATACTGTAATAAAACATTAAAATGAGATCATAAAACATAAACCCCGCAGACCATGCGCAGTGCAGTTTCATTACAGTTGTTTCTGTTGGAATATCAAGCTAGTCCCTCAAATTAATAGTCCTAACTCTGCATGTCTAGATTAGTAATTAAAATCAATCCCAGGTTTCAGAGATGTATAAAATTCGTGATATTTTATAAAATGCAACGTTGCTTTTAAAAGTTGGCTTGGGCAATGAGTATTAACTTTATAAAACACAATTTATACCTAACCTATAAATACTTAAAAAGGTTTCCACAGAACAGCCCGTGCACTAAAATTTACAATAATTTCAGAAACTTCTCCCGCTTTATCCAAATATTGAACAAAAACCAGCTCACAGAAAAAACAACTGGGCCAGATGTATCAGTCATCAGGATTTGTTTCGCATCTCTAAAATGTGGTACCTCCAAGGAGGTCCAAGCAGATCGGGTGCAACCATTTTCTGCACACACCACGGTATTCAGGACAGGAAAACATAATGTGGTCAAGAGGCACAAGTTACTAACTTGTGTAACGATATATCTGTAAGAGACGGTAGTTAGTGACAGATTCCTTACCTTAGAATATCCCCAGGCGTCAGGCTGGATCCGGAAAGTTTTGCGTAGCAGTACCCTTGCGCGTCGGTAGGCGGCGTCGTGCGGCTCCGCGTCCGTCGTCGGCGTCGTGATTGCCGGGATGACGTCGCGGGCAGTACTTAGGCGCCGCCCCTGCGCGCTGACGTCAGTTCTGTACACGACTTTCCGCGCCAGGAGCGCAGAGCCATGCAAGAAGCTGACATAGGTGTCTGAAAAATACTAGGGCCCTGAAAGGGATGTCCTTAACCCTAGAAATCAGTTCGCAGAACGGGGAGGATGGGTGGGCGGTAAGGAATCTGTCACTAACTACTGTCTCTTACAGATATATCGTTACACAAGTTAGTAACTTGTGCATCTGAAAGAGACACGTTAGTGACAGATTCCTCACCTTAGAATAGATACCCCAGCAATACCAACCCCGGTGGTGGGTCTGCGAACAAAGATCAGACAAGGAAGTCCTGGAGGACAGAACGGCCAAAGAAGCCGTCCCTCCGGACCTGACTGTCAAGGCAGTAATGTTTCGTAAACGTGTGCAGCGAGGCCCACGTAGCTGCCTGACAAATAACGGGCAGCGGAACACCGCGGCCCAAGGCCGTGGTAGCAGCTGTTGCCCTGGTGGAATGGGCACGCAGCCCAACAGGAGGCTCCTTCTTAGCCAAAGAATAGCAGGTCTTGATGCACAAGGTAACCCAGCGGGAGATGGTTCGTTTGTGCACCGCCCGACCTTTTTGGCGCCCACGTAGCCAACAAAGAGCTGGTCATCCACCCGGAAGTGTTTTGTGCGGCGATATAGAAGGAGAGCGCACGTTTTGGGTCCAGACGGTGGAGCCTCTCTTCCTCTCTGGAAGGATGCGGAGGCGGAAAGAAGGTAGGCAAAGTGATGGTCTGCCCAATGTGAAAGGCAGTAACCACCTTTGGCAAGAAGGACGGACGCGTCCGAAGAACAACCTTGTCTGGATGAACAGACAGAAAGGGAGGTTTGCAAGATAAAGCCTGGAGCTCACTCACCCGCCGAGCGGAGGTGATGGCCACCAGAAAGGCTGTCTTTAGAGTCAAAAGACGAAGAGGACAGTTATGCAGAGGCTCAAAGGGAGCGCACATTAAAAGGTAAGAACCAAGTTCAAGTCCCACTGAGGCATCACGAACGGAACAGGAGGGAAAAGGTGTGTAATGCCTTTAAGAAACCTGTTAACAACAGGGGACTTGAAAAGGGAGGGCTGATCAGGGAGCCTGAGGAAGGCCGAGATAGCACAGAGATAACCCTTGATGGTACCCAGGGCAGAACCCTGTTGGGCCAGAGAGAAGGAACAGAAGGACCTCAGAAAGAGGGGCAGAAGGGGATTCACAGCCTTTGCTGTGCACCATGCCACAAATTTGTTCCACCTGCAGGCGTATACCACCTTAGTGGAGGGACGCCTGGCTGCCAGAATCACATCACAAACTTCGGGAGGCAAGTCGAAAGGAATCAACTGCCGCCGCTCAATCTCCACGCAAGCAGGTGTAGACTGGACAGGTTCGGGTGGAGGACCGTCCCCTGCTGCTGCGACAGAAGATCCTCCCGAAGAGGCAGACGGATCGGGGGATCTATGCTCATATTGAGTAGCTCGGGATACCAAACTCTTCGAGCCCAGTCCGGAGCCACAAGAATGACTTGGGCCCGGTCGTGCCGAATCTTCTTCAACACTCTGGGTAGAAGTGGTATAGGCGGAAAGGCGTACAACAGACCGCAACTCCACTCGCGACGAAAAGCGTCGCCGAGCGAGTGCCGCCTTGGAAATTCCAACGCGCAGAACTGATGACATTGCGCGTTCTCTTCGGTGGCGAATAGATCTAACCAAGGCTCTCCCCATTGTAGAAAGAGTCCTTGCGCCACTTCCGAGTGAAGACGCCATTCGTGATCCATGATGCACCTGCGGCGCAGGTTCGTCCGCCCTGGCGTTCAGGGAACCTGCCAGGTGTTGAACCATCAGGAACATGCCCTGATGTCCCAGCCATGTCCAGAGGCGCAGAGCCTCCTGACAAAGGGTCCAAGACCCCACCCCGCCCTGTTTGTTGCAGTACCACATGGCGGTGGTGTTGTCTGTGAACACCTGCACTACCTTCCCTTTGACAGAGGGAAGGAATGCCTTGAGTGCAAGCCGGATCGCCCGGAGCTCCAGAAAGTTGATATGGAGCCGGGACTCCGCCGGAGACCAGAGGCCTCTGATCTCCGCCTCTCCCATGTGACCGCCCCATCCCAGAAGGGACGCGTCCGTCACAACTGTGTGCTCTGGCTGGGGAAGGGAGAGGGATCTGCCCATGACCCATTGCCGGTTTGAGAGCCACCACTGCAACTGTCTTGCAGTCCCCTCCGAGATCTGGACGTGATCGGACAGGTTGCCCTGGTGCTGCGCCCACTGGAACTTCAGGTCCCACTGCAGAGCCCGTATATGCCATCTGGCATGATTGACCAGCAGGATGCAGGAGGCCATGAGGCCCAGCAGCCTCAGGGTCATCCGTACCGAAACCCAGGATAAAGGCTGAAAGATCGGAATCATAGCCTGAATATCCCGGACTCGCCGTTCGGGAGGATAGGCCCGAAACTGCGTCGTGTCCAGAACTGCTCCGATGAAAGGAGCTGTGGAGAAGGAATCAGATGCGACTTCGGCACATTGATGGAGAACCCCAGCGAGTGCAGGAGTTCGGCCGTAGTCTGGAGGTGGGAGACGACTGCCTGGGACGAGCCCGCCTTCAGCAGCCAGTCGTCGAGGTAGGGGAAGACTGAAACCCCTGCCCGGCGCAGATGAGCTGCGACCACCGCCATCACTTTCGTGAACACCCGAGGGGCACTGGTAAGGCCAAAGGGGAGCACGGTGAACTGAAAATGCCCGGGGCCTACCGTGAACCGAAGGTAACGCCGGTGGGCCGGCAGGACGGGGATGTGGAAATATGCGTCCTGCAAGTCCAACGCTACCAACCAGTCTCCAGGGTCGAGGGCAGTCAAGACCTGAGCTAGGGTGAGCATCTTGAACTTCTCCTTCCGGAGGAAGCGATTGACGTTCCGGAGGTCCAAGATAGGACGCATGTCCTCCTTGTCCTTTTGGGCACCAGAAAGTAGTGGGAGTAGCAACCACGCCCTACTTCTGGGGTCGGAACATGCTCGATGGACCTCTTGGTCAAGAGGGCCGTGACTTCCTTCTGTAGAAGCACCAAGTGATCCCCTGACATGCGGCGGAATTGAGGTGGCATGGCTGGGGGGTGGTCTCGAAGGGGAGGGAGTAGCCCCTTCGGACAATGTCCAAGACCCACCTGTCCGAGGTGATGGTGCGCCAGTGGGGAAGGTGATGGCGGACCCTGCCCCCTACTGGCGTGCCGTGCACCTGAAAGGAGGGACTAGGAGGGCTTGGAGGCCGCGGACGGGTTGGAGGTGGTGGCCTGACCCGCACGCTGGTTGCCCGATCCGCCCACGGCGGAATCACGTCCTCGGCCACGCGTAGACGCCTGCTGCGCGGGCCGGTGGCTGGGCTGCTGACGTGAAGGGCGCCCCTACCGTGGCCACGATAGGGGCGAAAAGCAGAAGTCAGCGGAGGGCGTGTAGCAGAAAGGCCCAGGGACTTGGCAGTAGCCCGTGAGTCCTTAAAGCGCTCCAACGCATGGTCTGCTTTGGACCCAAAAAGACCGACTCCATCAAAGGGCATGTCCATGAGAGTATTCTGGACATCCCCTGAAAAACCAGTGGTTCTCAGCCAGGCGTGGCGTCGGAGCGCCACCGTCTTTGCAATAGACCTGCCCAGCGAGTCGGCGGTGTCAAGGCCACAACGGATAGTGTATTTGGCCGCATCCCGTCCTTCCGCAATGGCGCGGGAAAGCAGTGCCTGGACCTCCTCAGGGCACTGGGGCAAAACATCCGCCACCGAATCCCACAGGGAGTGGGTATATCGGCCCAAAAGACAAGCGGTGTTAACGGACCGCAAGCCAGCACTGGAGGAAGAAAAACTTTTCTTCCCAAACTGATCCAGGCGTTTGGATTCCCTATCCGGAGGAGGCGGTAGGGAAGGCGGTTTGGGAAGCGGAGGCTTGGACAACCAAGCTCTCAGGAGTGGGGTGGACAGAAAGAAACAGGGGGTCGCCCGGAGCTGGGCGATGGCGTCGTGACACGTTCCGATCCACAGGAGCCCCCGTGTTGGGCTTGGACCAGGCGCCCAAAAGAACGTCAGTGAGGCGTCGTTAAACAGCAGCACAGTCTCCGCAGAGGAGGCTGCCGGCTGAAGCACCTCTGTCAAGATGTTAGGCTTGACCGTCAAAGTAGGGAGCTGGAGACGTAAGGCCCCAGCTGCCCTACGCAACACCGTACCAAAATTGGCCCCCTCCTCCGTAGCCACGGGAGGAGACAGCATGCCAGTGTCAGGGGAAGTATCCAGACCACTGGCCTCCCCTAGACTCTCTGTCCAGTCCTCATCATACTGACAGTGTCGCGTCAGAGGGTCATCAGACCCCTCCCAGTCCAACTGGTCCTCCTCTGGTTCAAAATAAGGAGGAGGAGGGACATTTGGGACCCAAAGTCCCATCGGCGCCGGAGCCGGCGTCGAGCGACGTCGCTCCGGATCCATGTCCGGAGCCGGAAGGAACAGGGGGACGACGCCGCCCGGAGCCCAGGGCGGCGCCGAGAACGGCACCGGAGACATCGGCGCCGGCGGAGGGGTTGTTAGGTCGACCGGCGTCGATGGGGGTTGTGGAGCCGGGATCGAGGCCGGGGCCGGAGCCGGGGATCGAGGCTGGAGGCACGGGCGACGCCGGGGCCGGAGCCGTCGGCGGCGCCGGAGCAACCCCATCAGGGCCCGCGGGGCCCGAAGGCGCACCGGAGGGGCCTGAAGGCCCGAAGAGGCGGGCCATGGCCGACAGGAATTCCTGTACTTTGGCCGGATCCGCCCCCGAACCCGGGAAGGGCGGGTATGGCGGGGGCGACTCCACAGGCATGTCCGGGGCCGCGGGGACGGTGCCGGGAGGGGCCTCAGCCGAGTCGCGAGACCGGCGAGGCGAAGTCCTAGAGCGATGATGCTTTTTGGACTTTTTGTGCTTCGACTTACCGGACGAAGACGACTTCGACGCCGACGACCGGTGTGGACTCCGTGATCGACCCCTGGACCTCTCACGCGACCGGGGCTTCCGCGGAGCCGAATGCCGGGCCTCGAGGAGCTTTCGAGACCGCTCTCGCAAAGCTTTCGGGTGGAGGGCCTGGCAGTCGGTACAAGACGCCGTGTCGTGGCCTCGGCCGAGGCAGAAGAGACACTCCCAATGCGGGTCGGTGACGGACATCATCCGCGCACAGGCGCCGCATCGCTTGAAGCCGGGCATCCCTACGACACCTTGAAAGATGGAAAAACAGTGAAAAAATCACCAAAAAGTATGGTCAAAAAATGACCAGGGCACTGCTCTCCCCGGATCTGCGCTTGCTGGCGCGGAAAAAGAAGAACTGACGTCAGCGCGCAGGGGCGGCGCCTAAGTACTGCCCGCGACGTCATCCCGGCGATCACGACGCCGACGACGGACGCGGAGCCGCACGACGCCGCCTACCGACGCGCAAGGGTACTGCTACGCAAAACTTTCCGGATCCAGCCTGACGCCTGGGGATATTCTAAGGTAAGGAATCTGTCACTAACGTGTCTCTTTCAGATTCTCAGAATTCATGCCACAAGCTGGACATGAATCAGGCGAAGTGCATATGGTGGGCTCAGATGGCTTAAACCTTCTGTTAGCTCCATTACAATTTTATACACGCAAATCTTTTACCAGATTAAGGTCTATTTGTTTTTATGTTTCTATCTTATGCAGTAGTGTATGGCTTATATAAAATAAGCTGGAACAATAATGATTGGGTCACTGTCACTGATCAGTCTGCGGCTTTAGCTCCGCCACCCTCACCAACCCGAAGATTGCCTTCCCCGGGGTCAGTGAAAGGGGGTGAGGCATAATATACGAAGATGGGAGCTCTGTTCTGGGTCAGGATGCCGCTGTGGAGCAAAGGAGCAACTTGTTAGATACAGTGACGTAGAAAACTAGGATGACACTATTCAGACACTGTCATGCTACACTCATTGCGATATACCAATGAGATGCCACAAACATAAAAGTACCACTCCATAATGGCAACTTATGCATGTTGAGTCAAGCCGCCCCGCCCACAGCTGCCTATCCACAGCCAAGACAGACTTCAAGAGAAGTTTCAGAAATGGTGATGCCTAGCCACCAACAAGCTGCAATACGAGCTCTTGTACATTGGTCCTGGAGCAGTCCTGATGAGACCCAATATTAATAATAAGGGCGGAAATGTGTCATTTTTTCAATAAGCCTACCCACCACATAGCCACAAAATTAGGAAAGTTTGCTACAGTGGAATTTACAAATATGACCAATGCGAAACACACAAGACACAGGTTAGGCTTCATGACCTGAATTTTTGCTTCATTCAGGAACCTCTGGTCTTGTAGATTGAGTATTTATACTCAAGGACTTTGTGTAAAAACATATGGTGGTGTATTATGCAAGTAATTTATATTTGTTTAAAGATCGGTTGGTAAAAATCATTAATATTAACACAAACAGACAAATAGAAGAGGCTACGAAGTTTTTTATGGAAAATTATTTAAGATATTTGTAGGTAAGGATTAACAATTAATTGAGGGAAAGGATAGTTCATTTATAATCACCCACCCTTTCCTTAACTGGACTGAGCCAAAAATTTCCACTGGAGAATAACTAATTCCGTACGTGAGGTGGAAAACTTGCACTTGGTGATGTGGTTCCACTGAGAGCAGAGGTGCCCTTGAGACCCACAGGAGGCAATCTTGTCCCATCGTATTGGTGGGGGGGCTGAGGGGACGAAAAGAAGGAAGATGATGGACTCCTGAGAAAAATCAGGCTGCAAGGGCAGCGATAACCACCCGAATCCCACACAGATCAGTGTGTGCTGGGGACCCACATGGGAGATGAACACAGCACTACCCAGAGAGAGAGAGACATAGGCTAGGCTTGGGGCTGGAGCCTGAAGGCAATGTAGAACTGGGCTTACAGATGACAACTGCAGAAAGCCAAAGAGGTGCGGCCAGCAAAGGCATAGCAAACCAGTCAGGCCCCACTAAAGAAGACCAACAGATTTTGGGACCCATGTTTGAAGGTGCCTTTGGTGATACTCAGCGAAAACACCGAGGTAACTGCAGTCAAGCACAGACATGACTGAAAATACAGCAGAGAGAGAGCCCCTGGCTTAGGGCAATATAGGGGCCCTACCAGTAATCATGAAAAAGTGGCGATGGAAGAAAGCGGTGGGCCTCCCATGTGAAGTGGCTGCACAGCACCCCCCATGACCTGCGAGGGGGAAATACCAAAAGAGCAACAAAAGTGAGATATAAAAGAATCATAGCAGATAGCCTGGTCAGAGAAGCAATCAATCAATCAAGAATTTATAAAGCGCAACAGCTACTCATCAGAGTGTCCCAGCGCTAAATAAATCGAGTAAAGCCCTAAAAAAGGCCAGATCGAATAGCCAAGTTTTCACAGCTTTCTGAACGAGATATTCCTCCCTGATCTTGAGGCAATGGAGCAGGAGTTGGCTCCATGCTTGAGCTGCAAGATAGGAGAATAACGCTGTAGCCTCATCGAAAGATTGTGGGGGCTTGTGCCATAAAAAGCTCTGTGAGCCAAGACTAGTCCCTTAAATTGGATTCTCTCCTTAGCACGTAACCAATGGATCACCTTCAAATGGGGAGCATTTGACAGACGCCTAGGCACTGTCAAAAGTAGTCTATCTGCTGTGTTCTGAACAATCTGCAATCTCTTGGGCAGATAGTCAGGCAGACCCAGGTACAGGATATTAGCAAAATCTACACGTGATATAATTAAAGCATGGATTACTGTCCTCCGTGCCTGGAAAGAAAGCAGTCTCAGAAACTTTATCGATCTTAATAAGGCAAACCATGACCCGACTACAGTATTAATCAATCGGTCAATCAATCAGTTTTATATAGCGCTGCTCCTCACCCCTCAGGGTATCCGGGTGCTGAGGTGCAGTTGGTCACAGTCGAAGTGCCAGGAAAGGAGTTCTTTACTGAATCCCGCCAGGGAGGGTGATGTTCGTAGGTGGAGAGACAGGCCATTCTAGGCCTTCAGGGCGAGGTAGAAGAAGGCGCAGCCTATGCTGTGGAAGAAGCAGTTCATGCGGTGGTTGAGGTAAGCTGGTCCTTGGTTGTGTAGGGCTCTGTAACCGTGAGTCGAAAGCTTGAACGGTCATCTCTTCTGGACAAGGAGCCAGTGGAGGTTCTTGAGGAGGGGGGTGATGCAGGTGTGTCTGGGGAGATTGAGGATGAGTCTGGCCTCTGCGTTCTGTAAGGTCTTGGGTCTCTTGAGGAGTTGGGTGGTGATGCCAGAGTAGAGAACGTTGCCGTAGTCGAGTCAGCTGATGACGAGGGCCTGGGTGTCAGTTTTCCTGGTGTTGATGGGGATCCATTTAAAGATTTTGCGGGGCATGCGGAGGGTGTGTAAGCAGGAGGATGCGACTGAGTTGATATGGCGCTTCATGGTGAGTCTACTGTTGAGGATTATACTGAGGTTGTGGGCATGTTGTGTTGGTGGGTCCCAGCTCAGAGGGCCACCACCTGTTGTCCCATGGGAAGGTGTTCTTCCTGAAGATTAGCACTTCTGTTTTGTCCGTGTCAGGCAGTTTGTCCTCATCCATTCAGCGATGTTGGTCATGGCTTGCAGAAGTTTGTTCTGGTGGTGGAGTGGCCTTCGGTGAGCGAGAGGATGAGTTTGTGCGTCGCCTACCTAGAATATGATGTTGAGTCCGTGGGTTCTTACGATTTCTGTGAGGGGTGTCATGTAGGTGTTGAACTGGGTTGGGCCAAGGGACGATCCTTGGGGACGCCGCAGACAATGGTCTTGGGTTCTGAGGGGAAGGGTGGCAGGGCGTTTCTCCGAGTTTGCCCCGATGTGGTTGAGTCTGTTGATGAGGGTGTGATGAGATACGGTGTTGAATGTTGCTGAGAGGTCGAGAAGGGTCAGATATGCCGTTTCACAGCGGTCGAGGAGGGATCGAATGTCGTTGGTGGCGGCGGCGATAAGGGCTGCCTTGGTGCTGTGGTTGGCATGGAAGCCAGATGAGCCATGAGGGCTGTGGTGGTCTGCCTGGTAAGCGGATTCCACGAGGTGATAGAGTGGGTGGGCTGAGGTTGTTGAAGTCTGTGTTGGAGGATTGGGGGGGGGGTCGAAGTTGTTGTAGATGGTGGCTATCTTGGTGTGGAGGTATTCCAACAGGGTGTCGCAGACTTCTTGGGAGGGGTGGACTGTGTTCTCTGTGGCTGTAGGGCAAGAGAACTCCCTGACTATGTTGAAGGGTTCCTTTGTGCTGTTGCCGCTTGTTTCGATGCGGTCTGTGAGGGCGTCTCTTTTGGTGCCTTTGATGCTTTGGTGGTACCTGTTGAGGGCCGATTTGTAGGCCGATCGGTCAGCGAGTTCTTTTGTGGTGCACCATTGTTTATCTTGTCCTTTGCAGTTGCGCTTGATAGTTCAGAGTTCTGGTGTGTACCAACTGGCTCTTCTTGCGGCTCTGCAGGTTTGGCTGGTTTCACAGTGGAGACTCTGTCGGCACATTTGGTAATCCAGTTGGAGAAGTTCTGGACGGCCTGCTCCAGGTCTGACGTGGCTTCGGGTCAGGTGATGTTAAGAGCCTGCATCTACTGGGTCTCGTTACTTTGTTCCAGCTGAGGTGAGAGGAGCTGGGAAGCTTGGTGGGGGTGTTCTGTGAGCCTGTGATGGTGAAATGGATGATGGCGTGATTGGTCCAGGTGAGTTCGGTGATTTGGCTGTACTTGATTTTGTTGCTGTATGTGAAGACTGGATCCAGCGTGTGTCCTGCGCTGTGTGTGGGGTTTGTGACCAATTGGGTGAGGTCGATGTTAACCATGGATTCCAGGAGGTTGGTGGAGTTGGTGTTGTTGGGGTTGTCAAGGTGGAAGTTCAGGTCGCCGAGTAGTACGTAGTGCTTGGAGTTGGTGGCTAGTGGGGCGATTAAATTGGATATAGCGTTGCAGAATGCAGTCCTGGGGGTCTGTAGGCGAGGGTGCCTTTGATGGTCGTCTTGGAATCTGTACTGAGTTGGAAGTTCAAATATTCCATAATTGGTGTGGTGCAGTCTTCGATGGCGGAGCATGGGATGGTTTCCTTGTAGATAATGGTGATGCCTATTCCAGGTTTGTTGGTGCAATCACAATAGATCATCTTGTAGGTGTTGCAGTGGTGATGGTAGAGGATGTGGAGGGGTTGAGCCAGGTTTCAGTGTGTCAGAAGCCAGAAAACCTTCACGGGAGCAGAATGACAATAGTTCCCAACGCCCCTCTCAATCCGCTCCACCAATTGAGTTGTCAGGAGGGCACCGGGGGGGGGGAATAAGAAGAGACTGCCTGGTCCACCCTGGTCTCCTTCCTTCTGATTGTTGCTCCCACTCTTCTGACTGGCTACGCGGTCTGTATGCTCTATTTGGTGTTGTGCTCAGTGGACTAAAAGGGAACATAACACATATATATATTCAGCTTTTTCTTCTAGCTATTAATAACTTAACACTAGCTTTAGCATATGTGTATGGTTACATACCCAGAGTGGATAAGGAAAGTGCCCCTCTTCTGTGATAGTAAATGTATTTCTTAGATCTGTGTAAGCTTAGTAGATAAATCTTTTTCTCTTTAATTTCAGGAATTAAGGAAAAGAACAAACTCAGAGAGGTTTCTATCTAGAGCAAGGTAAGTTACTCATTGCCATTTTGTTCTTTAAAATTACTCAAACAATTTAACTGTATTTTTCTACTTAAAATGCTAAAGATACACTTAGCTTGTAGTAAGAAGCTGTAGAAACGATGCAGCAGTAAGGAGTTTTGAAGATGACTGGAAACACTGCTCTTTTTGGTTTCAGGGAGAGCTCCGGATGCACTGGTACACCTCTCATTGACAGCTGCGAAGTAGAGACACTAATCTCCATTCAGGAATACCTTCTCTCCTATTTTTTGACAGTTGTAAAGCGGAGACACTAATCTCTGTTCAAGCTACTGCAGGAATTTATTGAACTAAACACTTCGGTCGACTGCCAACTGAACCACGGTAAAAAATACTTTTTAACATAGGCAGGAGCCTTTCAGAAACAGAAACTTAACTCAAGATACCAACCAGTTTTTATTTACTTTTTAACTCAACATTTCTCGGAGGAGGGAGAGCTATTAGAGTTTGGCAGCTGCTGAGTTGAGACACTAATCTCAACTCACACACTGCCCAGTTACTTCAAGGAACACTACAGAGAATAGATGGGAAACTAGGAACCGCCCACAACCAAACAAGGAGACTCCCTAAAAGCACACTAGTCTCCTGCAGCACAACAAATAATCTCAGGACACGAAGGAAACTAAACGACGCCCACACACGACATTTCTACCCTCACTAAATTAACACAATGGAGCTTAAAAGAATACTTCCTACCAAGTGAATTGCTGTAAAGTGCACAGAGTTTAATTCTTGCATCACGAACATTCCACTCTGTGCTTCAGAGGGAAAACCTAGAAACAGACCAGGGTTCTTCAATGTGCATTTTGGCAGCCATGTTGGAGTTCTTCTTACTCCACTTTATTCTCCAGTTATTCGATTTAACCCATTTTGTAGTGCAAGGAGTTCTTTGAAAAAGGGTTGCATTAACTGTTTTAGCCCAAAGTCTTAGTGTCTTGGGAACAGTCCTGACACAGCGATTAAGATCACGTAGGGGTGAGGGTGGTGATGATGTTCCAAAGGTCTGTGGCGTGTGTTATAATCTATCACTTGGTACATTCCGGTCCCCCCTCTCCCCTCCTCCCTCTGTTCCCATGGTTTATCTTACCTTGTCCTGAAGATTCCACAGCAGACTCCAGCTGACTGGACTGTGGTGGTGTAAGAGAATAAAGCCTTCTCCAACACTTACCTTAGTGTTGTCTTCCATTGTATCATTAGCGATGACTCACCGTGTGGGGAAGGTTCACCACCACCCCCAAGTTCTTCTCCAGTGCTGTCTACTTCAAATATTCTGAATTTCTGGAGTGGTGCTCTTGGACGACACCAGCTGACTGATACTGATGGGGCTTCAACTCTCAAACTGTCAGCCGGTGTGCGGATTGCATCAGCTGTCTCAGCTAATAGACGGGTGATCCTCTTCTACTTGAAGGTTAAGGTACTGTTTCCTTTTATTCTGGCAGTGCTGCCCCTACAATTTCAACTTTCAAGTAGCACTCCTTTTTCTACTTGTTACTTCTAACTACTTGGCTGCTTGCGTCACGCTGGATGCAGTGTATACCCCGACAATCTACTCAGCGTAGTCTGGTCTGTGAGCGGACACTTTCACCAACGGCTCGGTGAGCGCCTGCTCTAACATTCTCCTCAAAGCGCCCCTCATCTACGGTGCCTGCCAGTATTGCGCCTCAGCCAGCACACAAGCACACATCGCGTACCCCATATTAGGGTGCCACTCTACTTTCCGCTTTACTTCAAACAGCGAACTACGTCACTCTGCTGAAACCATCCTGCGCCTTCAAAAGCCGACTATTTCCGTATCGAGGTTGCCGCCCTCTTCACGCAGGGCGTCCTGGTGGTTACCGCCCTCTCCTATGTGGCGTGTGGAAGGGCGGCGTGTATTCCTAGCCATCAGCCCCAAGGATCACCGGCTGTGCAGTATTTAATACCTACCGGCTTCTCCTGTTGTGCTTGCCTCAGCGCTGACAGGCACAGCATTACTCTCCATTTAACAAGCAGCCTGTCACTTTATTGTGTTGATTTCTTCAGCGCCGACAGGCACAGCATTACTCTCCATTTAACCAGCAGCCTGTCAGTCAATTGTGTTGTATTTTTCAGCGCCGACAGGCACAGCAGTACTCTTCATTTAACCAATAGCCTGTCAGTCAATTGTGGCGATTTCTTCAGCGCTGATAGGCACAGCATTACTCTTCATTTAACCAACAAATGTCAGTCCCTGTGTGTTTTCCTCAACGCTGACAGGCACAGCTGTGGAACTTACTCTAAACGTCTGCCTATCAGTACCAGTACTCGCTGATGGGCGCAGCCTTTTCATATCTTACCTGTGCAAACATGCTTATTTCACCGATCGGCACAGCCTCTTCATTTCAGTAATTCTACTGCCTGTCAGTTCTCTGTCGCTGATAGGCACAGCTTGTGGGTTTGTGCAAACTCTGTGCATAGTGCCTTATTCGCTGATGGGCACAGCTTTAAGGGGGAGTATCCAACTTATATAAGATCTACGTGTGACATCTCCTTATTGCCATGGCTTCTGCAAACATGTCACAGCCATCCCCTTTTCTAAATGAGGTAGGGGAACCTTTATTACCGTGGAAATATCTATCTTATTGCCATGGGGGGGGAATTCTCACCGTTAAGGAAGTTACACACACTTCTTCACAACTTGGGAATTGAAGGTCGCAAATCTTATGATAACATCTCAGTGTCAAGTCCGGAC
Organism: Calotriton arnoldi; assembly: GCA_963921515.1. NCBI lineage: Eukaryota > Metazoa > Chordata > Amphibia > Caudata > Salamandridae > Calotriton > Calotriton arnoldi. The sequence continues at coordinate 409,750 of CAWUFW010003054.1, read as the reverse complement.
GATGAGAACAGCGATGATAATGAAAATATCTATCAAGCTGCAGTGAATAGGTTAGAGAGGCACTTCGGGAAGAAAATTAACGTAGTACTGGAAAGGCATACATTTTTCTCTAGAGTTAAAGGAAAAAACGAAAAAGAGAAACCATTCATTGCTGCTTTGAAAGGTTCAGCGAACACATGTGAATTTGAGTCTCTCCAAGAGTCACTTATCAGAGATCAATTGGTCAGGTGTACCAATGACCCTAAAATACAAGAGAGACTACTGGTTACCAATCCTGACCTTAAAGAAGCGATTGACATTGCAGTAGGAATTGAACACACAGCCGAGTGCATCGTGGCTATGAAAGAGGGTGGTGACAAGCTAGCTGATGTAAATGTCATCAACAAACAACATATAGGGAAAGACAGTAAAAATAAATTCGGCAACACCTCCTTTTCTACGGTCAAACCCAAGTGCTACAGGTGCGGCAGCCTAGGCCATTTGGCAAATAATGTAGCTTGCCCTGCGAGAACAGTTGTGTGTCACAAGTGTGGTAAAAGAGGCCACATGGCAAGAATCTGCAGAGAGCAACGCAATAAACCGGTCTTAGCCATTGAACAGGACGTATCCGCTGAGACCAAATTTTTTTCTGACTTCAAGATAGCACTGAATCCACATGTTTGCCCTTATGCAACATCACTCTGGATAGGAAGCACATATCGGTATTTGCTGACTCTTGTTCCCCCTACACTTTAGTAGATGTGAAAAGCTTCTCTGAACTGTTTCCTGCATGGCAAGGCATGCTGCAATCTCCTGACATACAACCTGGGGGCTACAATGGTGATCCCATTCCTCTGTTGGGGATGACTACGATGGAAATCGGATTCAGAGGCAGGAGGACTGTTGGCAAGGTTTATGTCAAACAGAAAGGGTCCAGTTTACTTGGGTGGAGACATCAAATGGAATTGGGTATCAAGCTAGACCCCAATACCCCCGACCAAGTCCTTCTGGTGGACCCAGCTGTGGGAGGGATGGAAGTCTGCAACGATTTTCCCACGGTATTCGCAGAAAGGTTGGGGCCTCTTAAAAACTATCAACATTTGATCAAACTCAAATCTAAGGCCAAGCCGGTTGCACATAAAGTGAGGCCCATTCCCCACCTGATGCAAAACCCTCTAAGACTCGAACTGGACCGCCTACTGGCTTTAGGGGTAATTGAACCCATCGACAGTTCCCAATGGTTGGCCCCCATAGTTCTTGCAACCAAAGCCTCTGGTAAGGACATCAGACTTTGTGTGGATCTCAGGGACTTAAATGAAAACATCTGGGTGGAGAGGCACCCACTGCCACGTATCCACGAGGTCCTCACACTGATCAAAGGAGCTAGTTGCTTCAGTGTCCTGGATTTGTCAGCAGCCTATCACCAGGTAGAGCTCCACCCGGATTCCCACCACCTTACTTCTTTTATTACTCCATTGGGGGCGTTCCAGTTCCTGCGCATGCCGTTTGGATTGGCTTCGGCTGCTTTCCAACACATCATGCAGCATGTGTTAAATGATCTCCCTGGAACCCTATGCTTCCAAGACGACATTCTCATCTTTGGAAAGGATGTGGGGGAGCATAGTGTCAGGCTGAGGAGTGTTTTGTCCAATCTGGAAAAGGCGGGACTCACTCTAAAAAATGAGAAATGTCGGATAGGAGTAGCATCGGTGGAGTTCCTGGGACACACTATCTCACACGATGGCATCAGACCCAAGTTAGATCTAGTGGAAGCTATTCAAAACACTGAAGCGCCATCGTGTGTTGAAGACCTTAAATCGTTTCTGGGCCTATCGGAGTATTATTCCAAATTCGTTCGCAACTATGTCAGCATTGTGGAACCATTACGGAACTTGCTCAAGTCCAAGGTTCCATATCTATGGAGCAGTGAATGTAATGACGCCTTCAGAGCAGTGAAAGAGGGTATATTGGCTGCACCATCTCAGGGCAGATTCGACCCCACCAAACCCACGATTCTATGTACTGACGCCAGCAACAAAGGGTTGGGAGCAAGCCTCACTCAATGTGTGGATGGCAAGAAACAAGTGGTGGCATTTGCCTCTCGTGCACTCAAGGGTGCAGAGAAAAATTACTCAGTGGTAGAAAAGGAAGCTCTTGCCTGTTTTTGGGCCATCAGACATTTCAAGTTCTTCTTGTGGGGAATACCATTTCCTGTTAACACAGATCACAAACCCCCAATGTTTGTTTTCACCACGAAAGGTTCGGACAGGTCTACACCCAGGATTGCTAGATGGGTTTTGGGTTTGGAAGGTTATAATTTTAAAGTTGTATATGTGCCGGGTGCACAAAATATTGTGGCAGATTATTTATCCCGCTCACCAATTGAAGTAGAGGAGGATGCTGACAATGGGTAGTGTGGGGAAATTGTCTTACAGTTAACGAGTCTTAACAAAGAGGAATGGGAAGCCTGTGGGGAAGCCGATGAGGAAATGAAGTCCCTTAAAAAGTGTACATACGGGAGGGATGGCCGCCTAACAAAAGCGAGGTTCCTGCATCTCTATGCAAATATTGGGAGGTGAGGCTTGAGCTTAACATACAAGAAAGGATGGTGTGTAGAGGTGAAAAGATCATTCCACCTGAGAAGTTAAGGGAAAAAATTGTAGAATTAGCTCTTGTAGGCCACTTGGGACGCAGCCTCACCAAGAACAAGATATGCATGGATTATTGGTGGCCAGACATGGACTCCATGAAAGAGAGCATTGTTAAGGAATGTTTTGAGTGTGGGAAGAGTGACAAAATTCACCAGACACGAAAACCCCCGCTTTCCCCCGTTGTGGTCCCCCGTAGATCATGGTCCAAATGAGCAATGGACATTATTGGTCCTCTTAACCTCAAATCTCTAAGAGCGCTTCATCGTGGTGTTCGTGGATTACCACACACGATGGGTAGTGTTCAAGTGTGTGCATCAAATAGACACTGATACTATCATATCATTTTTAAAAGGGGCATTTTTCGAAGAAGGCATCCCTGATGTGTTGGTCACCGATAATGGTGTGCAATTCACATCTGAGAACATGAAGGAATTTTTGAGTGACCTTGGCATTGTTCACCATAAAACAGCTTTGTATTTTCCCCGTGCGAATGGGCTGGTAGAGCGGATGAAATGGGTGTTTAAAGAGTGCTTACAAAGGGCAGAATCCCTAGGCACATCTCCTTTAGCCGCTTTACATGACACCATTTGGGCGTATCGCTCGACACCCAATACCGTCACTGGGATATCCCCGTCCAGGTCTTTGAAAGGCAGAGCACCCAGAACAAGGTTATCTCCTCCTAACTTGAAGATGGGAAGTAAATGTGTAGTGGACCGTGATGAAATTTCAAAAAAAGTAGGTGATCACCAAGCCAAATACAAAAGCAGATATGACCACACAAAGCATGTCAAATATTGGTTGTTTCAAGAAGGTGATTTGGTTCGGGTGGACCTTCCTAAACCTCGCAGGAGGGGGGCCTCCAGATTTTCAGAACCTTCCAGAATTACCAAGGTAGGCAAGAATGTAGTGCAACTTGAGAACGGCCAAACCTGGAGTATGGATAGAAATGTTCCCCACAAGGGGAGGGATGGGCCCAGTGCTAAACCGGATCAAATGGGAGCAATGAACAATGACAGCTCCGATCCAGGCGGAATTAATGACAATGTGGGTCCTCAAGATCCCAGAATTTCCCAGAGGATTAAGACTACTCCGGTGTGGGCTAAAGACTATATCCTAACCTAGTTTATGAAGTTTCCTTTCTTTACTCGTCTGAGATATTGTTTTTGGTATCCATGCTATGTACTTCATGCGCTGTTCCTGGCATCTCCTCTCTCTCTCTCTCTCTCTCTCTCCTCCTTCTCGCCTTGCATAAGAGGTGTGTTATAATCTATCACTTGGTACATTCCGTTCCCCCCTCCTCCCTCTGTCCCCTTGGGTTATCTTACCTTGTCCTGAAGATTCCACAGCAGACTCCAGCTGACTGGACTGTGGTGGCGTAAGAGAATAAAGCCTTCTCTAACACTTACCTTAGTGTTGTCTTCCATTGTATCAGCGTGTTTGCAGAGGGACCGGGTGTTGAGCAGGATGCACTGGAGATGTTCAGGGGTGTTCGCGGTCTTCTGGGTGGGTGTGGCGAGGGTTTCTCTGCGGACGAGCAGCCAACGCTGCATTTGTGGGTTCTGACTATTTCTGCGAGGGGGGTCACGTAGGTGTTGAACACGACAGGGGAAGTAGAGATCTGTGAAAGCATGGAGAGTGTAGAATCAAACTTAACTCCTAAATTCCCTGCCAGAGTGGTGCCTTTCTGTCCACTCTGGCCAGCACTCCTAGTCCCAATTTGGCACGGGAGACTCAAAAAGCAGAATTTCAGTTTTTCCAGTATTACACTGAAGATTGTTGGCCCCATCACTTGAAAACAGCTACCAAACAGTTCTTAAAGGCTTCACAGGACTACGGGGTATCCTTGTCCATTAAAAGAAGGAGCGGAGTATCACTAATAAGGCCAGGGGAGCCATATAGTTATTGAAAAGAGTAGGGCTCAAAGCTGAACCCTGTGAAACGCTGCATTTAAGCTTTTTTGGCTCTGAGAAATATGGGGCCAGCCAAACTAATTGACAGAGATTCTCCAGACATGAGCAAAACCATGCTAGAGAAGCACCATCCACCCTAATATCCTCTAGACATTGTAACAGGAGGATGTGGGAAACAGTATTGAATGCTGCTGATAAATCCAATAGGGGCAAGGCGATCTGTTTACCCTGATCAAGTGTCAATTTAATAGAGTCTGCCTCTTCAACCAGTGCAGTCTCCATGCTGTGTTGTGGTCTAAACCCAGATAGCGAAGTGTGAAGAAGTTGTTGCTGTTCCAAGTACGAGGAAAGCTGTGCGTTAAATAGCTTTTAAAGCCCCAAGAGGCAGCAGAAAGTAACTAAAAAGGCCTAAAGTAACAAAATAGGCCTAAAATTGGCCAATTGCGTTCTGTCAGCTGATGGCTTATTTAACAGGGGAATCAGTCTCGCTACTCTCCAGCAAGACAGGTCCCCAACTGATTGAACTGAAATATTGAATAAATAGTTAAAAATTGGGTTAATGGATTTAACCACAGCAGCTAGAATTTGGGGAGGACAAGGATCCTCTGGTGAGCCAGACTTTTGTGTCAGAATGGCTTGTTCACACTCCTGGAGAGAGATCTTAGCAAATTCACACAGCTTATCTGTGATCACCCACACGTTACCTTTAGATGTAATCTCGATGTCATATAGAGCCCTGTTAATTTTAGACTGGTCACAATTTTGACAGTCTTCTCCTCGAAAAAAATTGACAGATTCTTACAGAGTGGCCGAAGCTGTAACAGGCTGTCAGAGCGATGTAGGTTGGAGAAAAAACGTAAGCCTATTGAAGAATTGAAAGTATTCGTTCAGAGAAAAAGGTGGTCGGAGCCAGTCTTCTCAATCCTTAAAAATGCTTCAATGCTAGCCTATCGATCTCCTTATCCTCCGGGGAACAATGATTGCTCCATTGTCTTTCCAAATGTTTACAAGTGGACAGGAAGACGTTTTGGTTGTCCGCTACGTTTTTTGGGGGCCACCTTGTTTCCAATCTCTAGGAGCCATGTATTCGAGGCTAAGTTAATCAGCCTCCACGTCTCCAGTTAATATGGGCTTCGAACCCATTTGAGAAGAACCAAACAGCGGGCTCTCAAGGCCCACACCTATTTAAAGGCCTTTGAGGGTTAATGCACAAGTTACTAACTTGTGTAACGATATATCTGTAAGAGACAGTAGTTAGTGACAGATTCCTTACCTTAGAATATCCCCAGGCGTCAGGCTGGATCCGGAAAGTTTTGCAGTACCCTTGCGCGTCGGTAGGCGGCGTCGTGCGGCTCCGTGTCCGTCGGCATCGCCGGAATGACGTCGCGGGCAGTACTTAGACGCCGCCCCTGCGCGCTGACGTCAGTTCTGTACACGACTTTCCGCGCCAGGAACGCAGAGCCATGCAAGAAGCTGACATTGGTGTCTGAAAAAAATACTAGGGCCCTGAAAGGGATGTCCTTAACCCTAGAAATCAGTTCGCAGAACAGGGAGGATGGGTGGGGCGGTAAGGAATCCGTCACTAACTACTGTCTCTTACAGATATATTGTTACACAAGTTAGTAACTTGTGCATCTGAAAGAGACACGTTAGTGACAGATTCCTTACCTTAGAATAGATACCCCAGCAATACCAACCCCGGTGGTGGGTCTGCGAACAAAGATCAGACAAGGAAGTCTCGGAGGGCAGAACGGCCAAAGAAGCCGTCTCTCCGGACTTGGCTGTCAAGGAAGTAATGCTTGGTAAACGTGTGCAACGAGGCCCACGTAGCTGCCTGACAAATGTCCTGCAAAGGGACACCACGTCCTAAAGCCGTGGTGGCGGCTGTCGCCCTGGTGGAATGGGCACGCAACCCAACAGGGGGCTCCTTTTTAGCCAAAGAATAACAGGCCTTGATACACAAGACGACCCAGCGGGAGATGGTCCGCTTGTGTACCGCCCGACCTTTTTTGGCACCCACGTAGCCAACAAAGACCTGGTCGTCCACCCGGAACTGTTGTGTGCGATTTAGATAAGAGGAAAGCGCACGTTTTGGGTCCAGACGGTGGAGCCTCTCTTCCTCTCTAGAAGGATGTGGAGGCGGAAAGAAGGTGGGCAAAGTGATGGTCTGCCCAATGTGGAAAGCAGTAAGCACCTTTGGCAAGAAGGACGGACGCGTCCTGAGAACAACCTTGTCTGGATGGACAGACAGAAAGGGAGGCTTGCAAGAAAGAGCCTGGAGCTAACTCACCCGCCGAGCGGAGGTGATAGCCACCAGAAAAGCTGTCTTCAGAGTTAGAAGACGAAGAGGGCAGTTATGCAGAGGCTCAAAGGGAGCGCACATGAGAAAGGTAAGAACCATATTCAAGTCCCACTGAGGCATCACAAACGGAACAGGAGGGAAGAGGTGTGTAATGCCTTTTAGGAATCTGTTAACAGGGGACTTGAAAAGGGAGGGCTGATCAGAAAGCCTGAGGAAGGCCGAGATTGCACAGAGATAGCCCTTGATGGTACCCAGGGCAGAACCCTGCTGGGCCAGAGAAAGAAGGAACAGAAGAACCTCAGAAAGAGGGGCAGAAAGGGGATTCACAGCCTTTGCTGTGCACCATGCCACAAATTTGTTCCACCTGCAGGTGTATACCACCTTAGTGGAGGGACGCCTGGCTGCCAGAATCACGTCACAAACTTCGGGAGGCAAGTCGAAAGGAATCAACTGCCGCCGCTCAATCTCCACGCAAGCAGGTGAAGACTGGACAGGTTCGGGTGGAGGACCGTCCCCTGCTGCTGCGACAGAAGATCCTCCCGAAGAGGCAGACGTATCGGGGGGATCGATGCTCATACTGAGTAGCTCGGGATACCAAACTCTTCGAGCCCAGTCCGGAGCCACAAGAATGACTTGGGCCCGGTCGCGCCGAATCTTCTTCAACACTCTGGGTAGAAGTGGTATAGGCAGAAAGGCGTACAACAGACCGCAACTCCACTCGCGACGAAAAGCGTCGCCGAGCGAGTGCCGCCTTGGGAACTCCAACGCGTAGAACTGATGACATTGCGCGTTCTCTTTGGTGGCGAATAGATCTAACCAAGGCTCTCCCCACTGTAGAAAGAGTCCTTGCGCCACTTCCGAGTGAAGACGCCATTCGTGATCCATCATGCACCTGCGGCTGAGTTCGTCCGCCCTGGCGTTCAGGGAACCTGCCAGGTGTTGAACCATCAGGAATATGCCCTGATGTTCCAGCCATGTCCAGAGGCGCAGAGCCTCCTGACATAGGGTCCACGACCCCACCCCGCCCTGTTTGTTGCAGTACCACATGGCGGTGGTGTCTGTGAACACCTGCACTACCTTCCCTTTGACAGAGGGAAGGAATGCCTTGAGTGCAAGTCGGATCGCCCGGAGCTCCAGAAGGTTGATATGGAGCCGGGACTCCGCCAGAGACCAGAGGCCTCTGATCTCCGCCTCTCCCATGTGACCGCCCCATCCCAGAAGGGACGCGTCCGTCACAACTGTGTGCTCTGGCTGGGGAAGGGAGAGGGATCTGCCCAGGACCCATTGCCGGTTCGAGAGCCACCACTGCAACTGTTTTGCAGTCCCCTCCGAGATCTGGACGTGATCGGACAGGTTGCCCTGATGCTGCGCCCACTGTAGCTTCAGGTCCCACTGCAAAGCCCGCATATGCCATCATCGACCAGCAGGATGCAGGAGGCCATGAGGCCCAGCAGCCTCAGGGTCATCCGTACCGAAACCCAGGATAGAGGCCGAAAGATCGGAATCATAGCCTGAATATCCCGAACTCGCCGTTCGGGAGGATAAACCCGAAACTGCGTCGTGTCCAGAACTGCTCCGATGAAAAGGAGCTGTGGAGAAGGAATCAGGTGCGACTTCGGCACGTTGATGGAGAACCCCAGCGAGTGCAGGAGCTCGGCCGTAGTCTGGAGGTGGGAGACGACTGCCTGGGACGAGCCCGCCTTCAGCAGCCAGTCGTCGAGGTAGGGGAAGACTAGAACCCCTGCCCGGCGCAGATGAGCTGCGACCACCGCCATCACTTTCGTGAACACCCGAGGGGCGCTGGTAAGGCCAAAGGGGAGCACGGAAAACTGAAAATGCTCGTGGCCTACCGAGAACTGCAGGTAACGCCGGTGGGCCGGCAGGACGGGAATGTGGAAATATGCGTCCTGAAAGTCCAACGCTACCATCCAGTCTCCAGGGTCGAGGGCAGTCAAGACCTGAGCTAGGGTGAGCATCTTGAACTTCTCCTTCCGGAGGAAGCGATTGACGTTCCGGAGGTCCAAGATAGAACGCATGTCCTCCTTGTCCTTTTGGGCACCAGAAAGTAGTGGGAGTAACAACCACGCCCCTACTTCTGGGGTCGAAACGCGTTCGATGGCCCCCTTGGCCAAGAGGGCCGCAACTTCCTTCTGAAGAAGCACCAAGTGATCCCCTGACATGCGGTGGTATTGAGGTGGCATGGCTGGGGAGTGGTCACGAAGGGAGGGAGTAGCCCCTTCGGACAATGTCCAAGACCCACTTGTCCGAGGTGATGGCACGCCAGTGGGGAAGGTGATGGCGGACCCTGCCCCCTACTGGCGTGCTGTGGACCTGAAAGGAAGGACTAGGAGGGTTTGGAGGCCGCGGACGGGGTGGGGGTGGTGGCCTGACCCGCACGCTGGTTACCCGACCCGCCTCGGCGGGGGCCACGCGAAGACGCCTGCTGCGCGGGCCGGTGGCTGGGCAGTGGACGTGACTGGGCGCCCCTTCCGTGGCAACGAAAGGGGCGAAAAGCAGACTGTTGCGGAGGGCGCACAGCAGAAAGGCCCAGGGACTTGGCTGTAGCCCGTGAGTCCTTAAAACGCACCAGCGCATGGTCTGCCTTGTTGCCGAAAAGGCCGACACCATCAAAGGGCATGTCCATAAGAGTGTTTTGGACATCACCCGAGAAACCAGTGGTTCTCAGCCAGGCGTGACGGCGCAGCGCCACTGTCGTCGCAAGCGATCTGCCTAGCGAGTTGGCGGTATCTAGGCCACATCTGATGGTATACTTTGCTGCATCTCTTCCTTCCGCAATGGCGCGGGAAAGCAGTGTCTGGACCTCCTCAGAACACTGGGACAGAACCTGCGCCACCGAATCCCACAAAGAGTGGGAATATCGGCACAAGAGGCAAGTGGTGTTGACAGACCGCAAGCCAGCGCTGGAGGAAGAAAAAAACCTTCTTCCCAAATTGATCCAGTTTTTTGGATTCCCTATCCGGGGGAGCGGTAGGGAAGGCGCTCTGGGAAGCAGAGCCTTGGACAACCAAGCTCTCAGGGGTGGGGTGTTGGGAGAGAAACAGGGGGTCGCCCGGAGCAGGGCGATGGCGTCGGGCTACGTTCCTATCCACAGGAGCCCCTGTGGTGGGCTTGGACCAGGTGACCAAAAGAACGTCAGAAAGTGCCTCGTTGAAAGGCAGCAGTGGCTCCAAGGAGGTAGCCGCCGGCTGAAGCACTTCCGTCAGGATGTAAGTCCTGACAGCCACTGTAGGTAACTGGAGGTGTAAAGCCTCAGCTGCCCTACACAACACCGTTGCAAAGTTTGCTCCCTCCTCCGTTGCCACAGAAGGAGGAGACAGCATGCCAGAGTCAGGAGAGGTGTCCAGACCACTGGCATCCCCAAGTTCCTCAGCCCAGTCCTGATCGAACTCACATTGGGCAGTGAGAGGGTCCTCAGACCCCTCCCAGTCCTCTTCGTCCTCCAATACAGGTTCAAAGTAAGGAGGAGGGACATGCGGGACCAAAGGTCTCATCGGCGCCGGGGCCGGCGTCGACCGACGCCGGTCCGGCGCTGTGTCCGGGTCCGGAGAGAACCGGGGTACGATGCCGCCCGGAGCCCCGGGCGGCGCCGGGAACGGCACCGGTGAAAATCGGCGCCGGTGGAGGTGTCATCAGGTCAACCGGCGTTGATGGGGGTTGCGGCAGCACCGGAGCTGGGGTCGAGGCCGGGGCCGGGACCGAGGCTGGTGTCGCTGGCGTGCCGGGACCGGAGTCGCCGGCGGCGCCATAGGCACCCCAGAAGGGCCCGCGGGGCCCGAAGGCGCACCGGGGGGACCTTGAGGCCCGAAGAGGCGGGCCATGGCCGACAGGAACTCCTTTATTTCGGCCGGAGTCGCCGCCGAACCCGGGTAGGGCGGGTAATGCGGCGGCGGCTCCACAGGCACTCCCGGAGCCGCGGGACGGTGCCGACAGGACCCTCAGCCGAGTCGCGAGACCGATGAGGGGAAGTCGTCGAGCGATGACGCTTCTTCGACTTCTTGTGCTTCGACTTACCGGAGGAGTGCGAAGACTTGGACCCCGACGACCGATGAGGACTCCGCGACCGGCCCCTCGACCTCTAACGTGACCGAGTCTTGGATTGGCGCGGAGCCGACTGCCGGACCTCGAGGAGCTTTCGAGACCGCTCTCGCAAAGCCTTCGGATGCAAGGCCCGGCAGTCGGGGCACGACTTGGAGTCGTGGTCGCGTCCGAGGCAGTAGAGACAGTCTCGATGCGGGTCCGTGATCGACATCATCCGACCACAGGCGTCGCATGGCTTGAAGCCGGGCATCCCTACTGACACCGTCGGAGTCGAACGACTCGAGAAAAAACAGTGATAAAAATCACAAAAACTTAGTCAAAAATTGACTAGGGCACTGCTCTTCCCGGATCGTCGCTTACTGGCGCGGAAAAAGAAAGAACTGACGTCAGCGCGCAGGGGCGGCGTCTAAGTACTGCCCGCGACGTCATTCCGGCGATGCCGACGACGGACGCGGAGCCGCACGATGCCGCCTACGGACGCGCAAGGGTACTGCTAGGCAAAACTTTCCGGATCCAGCCTGACGCCTGGGGATATTCTAAGGTAAGGAATCTGTCACTAACGTGTCTCTTTCAGATGCTGGTTTTCAGGAAGACAACAGCTCTGGTTGCACGGCAATCCTGCAAGTACTCTGCTGAGCGCTCCCCTTCTTAGTCAGAGAGAACTTGGTTCTGGATCAACAAGTAGCTTTTTGTACATTGAAAGCAGAGAGCAGATGTGGATTCCCAGTCTGTAATTTGAGAACTATTTGGGGGTGATCCTTATTTCAAGTGTTGGGTCCAGGCTGGTATCCAGACAGAGCCTTTGTGCAGCGTGATGCTCCTCATGGCAAGGTAATGTTTAGCATGGAGCACCCACAACAAAAGTACAAAGGGGTGTGAAATTTCTGCATCTGGCTATTTTCAGAAACACTTAGCAATGATTAGGGAAGAGAAAAGACTGGCCTCACTAAAAGGGATCCTTTTCACCTTGAACAAAAGTCCCACCCTTGGTCACCACCATCTACCATATAGTAGTGACCATTACCACCACCTAGGGGGCGGTTTACTAGAAAAACAAATGACAATTCAAAACATCTCTGTAACTGTGAGAAACAGTAACTAAAGAACAGAAGAAAAGTGACCTATATAGTCTTTGGTCCAAGTGAGACTTTTAGAACATACAATCTTCCAGACAAAGCCCAGATAACAGAACACTAATGGCTTGTAAGACCAGTAGAGACAGTTTGTAATACCTAGCTTATTCTCTCAGAAGAATGATTTTAGATGCTCCATCGTAATCAGGTCAAATGAAATCACGTTTCAGAACTACCCAGCTTTGTTCCATGCTTTTTCAAGCATTGGAAAAGTCAATAGTTATGGTCATGGCAAACTGGTTGTTAATGTTAAATTTATTATTGCAAACATATTCCACCAAAGGAAAAGAAAAAAGGAAAACAGGTTGCCGTATAAACATAGCAGCTATATGCTTGCATTTAAAATTATAAATTTGAAAACAAATTAACCATCGTGTATGATTTAATAGAACAATATGGGTGCTTCCTAGCAGGTGTATTTAGAATAGGTACAGAAATCGTTTTTCACTTTTAATGCACATCACAGGAAAATAGGAGTATTAGTTTCACAAAGTAAACGGCCAATTGGTGTTGAATCACGGTAACATGAAGTCAAGATTAGACATACAATAATAACTTAAAAAATTTAAAAAATCAGAAATTACAAAGCATTGGCAAAGTAAAATATGGGTCTATCAGTCTGGCACACAAGTGCCTTTCTTTGGAGGCGTATGTGCACCCGTGATCAGACAAAACGCCTTAGCTGTGCAAAAGAGAACATGGCTGGAGTGGGCTGATCCACAGCACCTTGCTGTATGATGTGGTTGATGGAACTAAAGGGGGCTGATATATATGCATATATTTTTGATTAATAAATATTTTTGATTAAATGCGCCTGGCAAGACAACTAAAGCTGGCTCTACGCCCCATTTAAAAATGGATCTTTGACATCAACCTATACTCCCTGAACTCAAATGCGTATTTGTTATATTTGGCTGTTCAGCACGGAGTCCAACGGTCTTCACATCAATGGGATCAAGAATCATTAATGTGCAGATCTGTGCCCACCATCCCTTTGCAGGGCACAACGCTCCAATAGTATGCCCGGTATCTTGCCAGCCAATATGTTACTTTACTGCGGAGCTCATAAGGTGTTATTTTGGAAATGCTTGGTCCATAAAGCAAGCCCAAGGTGTTTAAATGTAAGAACATTGGATCCACCCATAAGAACAGTAACGTTTTTGAGAAGACATAGAAAACCCTTATTTGTCATTTTATCTTCATGTCAAATGTGTTCCACTTTCATCGAAGGAAAGTGGGATAATAAAGCTGTACCTCATTACGTCAGAAAATTAATTTTCAAGTGTGTCCAAGTGCCCATTAAGCTTCCATACTACCCATCGGTGATTCTTTTTCAATGAAAACAAGACAAACGTACGTGTGAATCCTGCACAGTATCTTTCTGTCATTTAGCCCTTTGGCAGGAGCGGTATGCATATGTGAGAAATTTTGTTTAAAATTATACCCAGGAAATACATGCTTCAGTCCTCGAGTCAGTTATTTCATCGAAGATTATACTGAACATTTTCCAGTATGACAACTTTAATTGTACGGTACTTTTGTGATTTGGTATTTTAAAACCTACTTAGGTCAGTGTACAAAAACAACGAAAGGAACTCTGGGACGTATCCAACTGGGGTGGAGCTTGTTCTCAATAAATCACATTAATAATTCACCAGCAGCACTTGCCTACTCACAAACGTTTTATGTAGCTAAGTCTAAAGCATATGGATTAGTGAATCATTGTCCTGCGAAACCAGAAAGCGTCTTCTGCAAACACCAGTACGAAGCGCATTCTGAAGTTTATGAATGCTAGACGTTTTCTTGGCGGCTCATACTGTATGGCTTTTTAGTACGAACGGCATGGAATTAATTATTTTTATTTAGTTTTGGCAAAAGATTGAATTTTATTTCGATATTAATACATGTCCTAGCTCCTTGCAGATTTACACATCGAAAACGTTACTTGGGTAAAAATATCTCCATAGAGAATGCAGGCATATATACATTTTCGGGCTACAACCTGCTGCCTTCTAAATTGCTGGCAAAGGTGATTTCTAGAACCTACCGGGCTCTGGCATTAGATACATTAGTATTCTTAGAACTTCAGCACGGTCATTTTAATTTACATCAAACTGTGATGAGAAACAGGGCGTTGCTGGCTGTAGTTCTCGCAGACGTGCCTAACGAGTCTCTTGGAAGTGCTACTGGGTGCATTTGCTTAATTGCATGTGGTACAGTTGGGGGGAGGGGCACTGCAGCGGTCTGCAAGGGCACATTGCATGTTGCACAATGCGGTGATTCCATACATCAAGGTTAAAGTCGTTCTGGCGTCCCTATTCTAGAAGCTGCCATATGAACCCTGTCCCTAAGAGGCCTCTTTTCGGTATTGCTAATATCTACTTTCTGTACTGCAACCCACATTCATTAACAGAAATTCACCTTGCAATAGAATGCTATTAAAACAAATCTGGCTGCCCGATGTGCCCACAAACCGCTCTATCCCACCGGGGATGGCTGGCCTAGGGATTTCCAATAAACTTCCCCTTGGCCATTTGCTTTTTAAGCTGAAGAAAGGCCAGGAAATGCATCCATAGATGATGCTTGTTTAGGTTATTTGGGTGTATGTAAATATGAAGGTGGTTTAACTCCTTAGTGGTCAAAGACCTTCCGCTAGTGCTCCCTAGCTTGGATAAGCCCTGGCTCTTTGGAGTCAGCAGCTTTTATTTGACTTTAATTCATCTGGAACCACCAGCTGAGGGGGCAAATTTGCAGGACCAGGACTTTGTGAAACATATCACGTAGACTCACAGTTGAGAAGAAACTTTGTGGATTATTATAGAAGACCCAAAACACGTGTCCTGCCAAGGAGAAGATGTTACCAGACTTCATGGACAGGAGCTGCAGCGATTTCAAGGACAAGCTCAAATCATAGCCGACTGAGCACTCTGTGGAGGATTTACACGCTGACTTCAATATATTTATTAAAGATTTGGAACTCCTAGGAGGTCCACATAAAATGCATACATATTATTTCAAATAAAAGAGAAACACATAACAAGCACAATCCACTAACCATCATAAAATTATCAAAAGCCCGCCTTAGATTAGATAAATTTCTTGTAAATAGAAACAAACAATATTGTCAGAGAGCCCAGATCATACAGTACTTAAGATTTTCCACATTACAACTCCTAAGATGTACATAGGACATTAAAAAGCTGACAGTTCATTTAAAAAGTCCAAAAGTTCAATTTCAGCTAGAAAATTAATTTAGAATTAGAGGCAAGATAAAACATGGGCATGTCCAGACCTGTGCAAAAGGCAATTCAGTAGCAGCCGGCTCATAAGCAAAATACCTCCTGAATCCCACTACATTTAAGTTTTTTAAATTAACAACAGAACATAGTGGGAAGCAGACGCAACCTAACCCTAATTTAAGAAAAAAAGAGCGGTTAATAGCTGCCTATCAATGTGCAAAATACAAATTAATAAAAACTAGAATACTGATGCTTTGCAAATGGAGAGGCTAGCTAAGAGGATAGCCGCCCGTTTAAAAAGTGTGCTAAAAAGGAAGAATTAAAATATGTACATGAACTCCAAAAAAAAAAAATTAAAAGGTTTTAGTCACACTGCTTCATTTTTGTTCAAAAGTGATAGTCTCGGGTTGATACTACATTTTTTACACAATCTTGTAAGAACACCGGTACAAGTTTAAAAAATATACATGAATTCCTTAAAAAAATTAAATAATTTTACACACACTGCTTCGTTTTTAGGACAAAAGAGATAATCTCGGGCTGATGCTACATTTTTAACAGAGTTTTATAGAAACATCGGGCGAAGCCAGCTATAACGGCTCAATGCCAATGCAGGACATGTAAACAAAACATGGTCCAGAGTCTGGGTACTCAGCATACACAAATTACAAATTTTCCCATTATTCAGATTCTGAGACCAGTTTGCTGTAAGGTCATTTAAAGGCAGGAGATTCATACGACCTAAAATAAGCAAGCGTCGAATACCGTGTTCTAAATTCCAAAATAAATATTTTTGTGCAATTCTCGGTGACTTTGTCCTAATTATTAGTTTTAATCTTTCTTTAGAGTTGCAGAATTGAATGTCTCTATCGAAACTAATTTTGCCACTCAGAGTTTTCAGGAGTGACTTAAATCCTAATGATGGACGGGTGAGCACTAGTTCTTCTTGTATACTAAAGGCTTTTAGTGCCAATGAGAAGTCACGGTAAAAGGAGTAGTTACCTGCCTTAGCATCAAAGATTTCATGGCATAGAGCACCTCTTAGTGAATCTGGCTCGCTATGTTTTAGCTGATAACCCCAACGTAAAACCCTGGATAAGCCTCGAGTATAGGAGCTTATCAAACCAAATTCCAATCCAATTGCTGCCGTTGGAACTAACGTGTTAAAATTACATATTTTACGTAGTATCTGACCTTCAACCTTATCAAAAAAACTCCAGTCCTTAACAGGGATTGATTCAATCGCATAAAGCAGGGTTGGAGGGATTTTTGCATTAAAAACCGTCAATAAGTGTAAAAAATGTCTTAAACCCATAGCGCTGTAAAAAATGCGCAAACCATTGGCGTGCGATGTAGCTTTACTAGTGCAGTGTGAAATGTGAGGTTTATTTTTCGAGCTGCTTGTTAAAAATTTCCTAAATAAAGGTATGAATCTACCACCTCCAGCCTTTCAGAACCGATTTGCCAATTAAAATTATATGATTTTCTACTTTTCAAAATTAAAATTTTACTTTTGGATACGTTTATTTTCAAAAAGTGGCCCACAGTATATTTTTGTAGGGAAGCCAACTTTCTATTCAACCCAATAGGGGTTAAGTCCATTACTACTATGTCATCTGCATAAAGTAGACATGCAAAAGGGCGGGTACTTATCTTCGGGGCATCTCCATCAGCTTGAGCAAAACAATCGGGTAAATCAGCTATATATAGGGAGAATAGCAGCGGTGCTAACAAGCAACCCTGTTTGAGTCCATTTTCAGTAGGGATTACTTTTGATAATCCTTGATTTCCACCCATTAATATCTTGCACCAAGTTTGCGAGTGGAGTGCTATGATCAAGGATAGCAGGGGGAAGGCAAACCCATTTTTGCAGTTTTCTCCATAATAGAGGTTGATTTACCTTATCGAAGGCTGTGGAGAAGTCAATAAAAGCCATAAATACATTTGAATTACGGTAGATTGTGTATTTTTCCTCTATTAGTTTCAACATAAAAATATTATCTAGCGTAGAGTGATTTTTCCTAAAGCCTGCTTGCTCAATGGGGAGAACTTTCTTCTCTACCACTCATTCCGTAAGGTGATCGAGGATTCTACGTGCGAATATTTTCCCTGTCGCATCCAGTAAGGCTATTTGCCGATAATTACCTGGATGCGATCAAAGGCCCTTTTTGTATAGAGGAATTAAAATACTTCCTGACCAAGATGGTGGGATTTTCCCATTAGAGTAGCAAAAATTAAATAATGGAGCTAAATAGGTAGCCCACAAGAGAGGCTCCTTTTGATTAGCGTCATGGGAATTTCATCAGGGCCCATTGCTCCTGAGGATCTCATTTTTTAATAGCCCCGACCACTTCATCGATAGAATGGACATAGTTGGGTACTGAAATTAAAGGCTGATCCAATGCCACAATATCAGATCTGCAGGAATCGAAATTCACAGAGTACAATTCCAGCAAATAAAGTTTCCAATCCGCTTCTTTTATGGGTATTGGGAGAGATTTCACCCTAGTGCCGCAGCAGTCAGTGATTATTTCCCAGTACCTTTTTGAATTATTTTTTTTAAGCTGCCTCTTTTAGCTGTGTCCATGCACCATCTTCCTTTATTTGCCTTAGGGAGCGTTTCTTTCCTCGGTCTTTTCCTCTTTAGCAGGTTTATTAAATTGCTTCGCTCATGCGAAAAAAAGAGGAACTGGGCCCTCACTAGTTTATTTATTTCCCTATTTAGAATGAGCAATGGGTTAAAATATGGTCTCCGTTGCACAGGGACATGAGTTGATTTACCAGATTTAGCCAAAAGGCCAATGTTATGGGAAAAGACATCAAGTAAATCAGGTTGAGTACAGTCACATTCAACTGATTCTAAGAGCAGCTGATCTCTTATTAGTGTTGATAAGTGCGCTTTTAGTTTAGAGGTCGCTTGAGTGTTCCAGTGGCTTCTACCATTTGTTACATTAAACCCTACAGAAGCACCTTTAAAATTCCAGGAGCCTACCTTGTCACAAATGAAGTCGATTTTAAAGCAAATCAGCATGTGATCACTAAAAACATTTCTCGAGACTTCCATATTTGTAAGTTTGTGAAAAAAAATCTGCAGAGACAATTAGATAATCCAGAATTGATCTCCCAGTAGGAGCCTTATGGGTATAGTTTGCTGGAATATCTTTCCCCAACCTCCTGTTAGCAATTATAAGATCTAAGCTTCTCAGACCTTCTAGAAGTAAAACTCCTTTTTATCTGTCCTGCTATTGTTCGGGAATTGAGCAGTGGGAATATTTAGGGCTTCATTTTTTTCAGTGTTCGAAAATGCCTTTAGACTATGCGATGAGACTTTAGAGTTCAGATCTCCCACTAATATTGTGTACCTACAGTCTTCAGATTCCAGGGTGGAGGAAATAAAGGAGAAAAGATCTTTTAATAGGTGTGAAGAGGATGCGTCGGGAGGTAAATATACGTTTATTATCAACAACGAGTCCAATAGAAGCTGGCTGACCTTATGATCCAACTTAACCGCCTGAATTAGGTTAGAGGCGTGAGAAAATTCTTTATAGGACCAACTGAGACTTGTACTTAACAAGATTGCAATACCTCCTTTAGCATGACCTCTATTTACATGGAGCGCCGGCCGGCTTAGCACAATATAATCTTCGGTGGACCAGTTCTTAGTTATCCAAGTCTCTTGGAGACAAATTATATCGGGATTCTGCTCTTTCAAGAATATAAGTTTGTTTTTATTTGTGCTAAGGCCGGCTGCGTTCCAAGATATCACATTAATATCCTTGCTAGGAAGAATTCCCGCATCTTAGGCCTAAAGGTCTATTTGAATTAAGAGCACCTGCAACCCAACTCCATTTCTTATCTTCCTCCTCTGCGGGAAGCACATATTGAATATTTTTTTCGGTATGGAGTGAAACCCTCATACCATTTTTACCAAGAAAGACCTGAAAAGTACTTTCTTTCTCCGGAAATGGTGTACCTCGTCCGGAGGATTCTACATCAATATTAGGCAGCTTGATTTGGGACACTTTTTTTAAAGATAGCTCCACCTCGGGAATTAAAACATCAATTCCGCAGCAGCGTAGTTTATCGCTGTGTGCCAAAATCAGGTGGGAGATTGCTTTGGATGAAAATGTAACTCTTGCACCCCTGAGATTATTATATTTTTGTACCTCCACCAAAGCTAAGTCATTACTTTCAATCATCCGCAGGCCCACAATTTCAGCAAAACAACCCAACAAAAAAGACCGGTTCTTATATAATTCATAGTCAAAAATAAACGAGAAATCCAAGCTGTAAGGGGCAGGCTGGAAGTTATTATCAGAGCTAGATACCTCAGGGATGGTATTATTGGAGCTATAAATGACATTGGTACCTAGAGAGGAAGCAAACAAAGAAGCATTAGGGTTCAGTGTACTCTGAACCATAGAAGAAACATTTGCATCTAGTGGTACTACATCTTTGGTCGATTTAATAGGAACACATAAGTTCAAAGAGGGAGAACAAGAACCCAATGGATTGTACTCTTCTTGTCCATCTTCCATCTTCGGAACATTTAAATCCAGCTTTGGAGATATAATATGGATAGGTTTAGGGTCGAAGCGTAACTGTTTTGACCTTTTTTGTTTATCCTTCGACGTTTTTCCCTTTTTTCCTTCTTTTTTGTATTACGTATGTTGCTACTTTTGTTCATAAGAACTTTTTCCTTACTCGGAGAGCATCCAACTTTAATATTGTCCTCTATAGGCTGCTTTGAGGAATTAATGCCAGATTTTAGAAAGACGGGGAAGACCTTTTGAATTATATTTGTATTTGTATTTTCCGTCATAGTTTGCGGGCGGAACGAAGATGCGGCAACTGTAGCTAAGGGTTCGGAGTCGAAAAGCTGCAGTAAAGAAGAAGAAAGTGACTTATCAAAAATATCACCGTTTTCTTTCATTTTGGTATTGATATTTCTACTAGAAAAAGGCTTGCCAGCCTGAGTGCCAAAGTCCCGCCCTTTAACATGTGGAAAAAAGTCTGTTTGGGTAGAGTGAGACTGGTCAGAGTCTACCTTCAAACGAAGGGGAATGGAAGATCCTTTCTCTGGGTTAGGTATACTAGGGGGAAATACACAAACTTTTCCTGACGATAGATTATGTTCAGAGGCAATATGCTTTGTCAGGGCTAAAACGGAGTCCAAAATAAAATCGGAGTTATCTACTGATTTCTCCATTAGGGCTAAGATCGAAACCAACACTCTTTCTAGACAAAGCAATGACTCCGACATCGGCCTTTGTGATTCTAGATTATGAATTGAAGGAAGAAAATCTCGGGAGAGATCAGGAGTAATTGAACCCCGTGAGTCTAATAAGCTTGTTCCGCTAGGTGTACTGCTGAACAGTTGCAGTTTCACAGGATGATCCTTGGGGGACGGTAGGGTGGCGGGAGTAAAAACCCTGGATGATTCTTGGTTGCGAGCGTGGAACATTTTTAGAGGCTGATCTAAATTTATATCAGGTAAAGTGAAATCTTCCATTATATATTCTCCTGCTTTTGATACTGATTGCGGAACTCCTTCCGGTTCAGAGATCCCATTCACAAAAGGGTGGATAGTTAGATTTGCCAGCAAAGAATCAGCCACCCCAGATTCTGAATATTGAAGATCAGAAGGCCGTGATACCCCGATTATAGACGGTGAAATGGAGGGTACTACTGGTGAAGGTACTACTGGGAATGGGTTTCCAGGACTTGCATTGATCTCTACTTGATCAACATATTCTTTTTGGAGAAACTCCAACATCCCTACAGATTTAGAACTTATTTCTTTTTTAGGAAAAAAGGAAGGGATGGTATTGAAACACTTCAAAGAGTTTATTTGCAGAGAGTTGTTCCTTAAAGGGTTATCTCTGGTTTTTGTGCAAGCTCTTGTATACACTAATCTACCAGAGCGTAATTTTTTTGCAGTCATAGCTTTGTTCAGAAATAACTCCCAAGGCTCGATGCGCCTGAGCACCGGTGCACCGCTTATGCTGTACCGTGCACCAGGCACTACTTAGCGCTACTTAACTAGTAACCCCCAACTGGGTGGGCAGAATAAACAAAGTCTAGAGAGCCTTTAGAGAATACTCGAAGCGTTTGCGTCTCAACTGCACAAGGAACAACAGACCAGATGCCTGGACACGGTGGACACCTGTATCCACTACTGCTCTAGAGACATGCTGCACTTTGACCAAACATGAGGCATACAGAAGAGGGACACAGGGCAGAAAATGACTCCAAGCTTTCTCCCACAGATCCAGGAATCCAGAAAGCACCACTCCGCTTCACTCTGCTCTGCAGCGTTCAGATTACACAACCGCTGCCTGCGCGGGGCTCCTCCTCGTCCTGACGGTGAGACTCCCTTAACAAGGCAGGCAGGGGAGTCCAATGTACCTCTGTGGAGAACTACAAAACTACAAGTCCCAGAATGCACCGGGACAATAATCAGAAGAGTGCAGAAAAGCCCCAGGGTCTGCTCAGCGTCTCCAGCGGCCTCTACAGACTCCGTGGCTCCCCCAATTCTCCTTCGTCACCGGCACACCGCACACGGCGGGCTGCAGGGGTCCGGTATCGATGTACCAATAAGATCCGGACTGGAGCTGGAAAGGGCTGGACCAGAGCAGGCAAAAGGCAGGCAGAAAGCAGAAGCACCAGGCACCAGGTAGAGAGGCGGTAGGGGGGCAGCCGGGGGCGCAGGTCTTAGCTCTTGGGTGGCGGATCTTCGGTGGAACAAGCTGGACTCTGGCAGCGCAGCACACTGGGATATACAGCAGTCCGGCAATCCAACAGTCCTGCCTCGGGCAAGCGGAACAAGCACGGAGCCCGGAGCAGCCAGCAACAGCCAGCAAACAGCAAACAGCCAGGAAACAGTCAACAGCAAAGCCGTGGACCGCGGCGAGCACTCCGGGCTAATGAGCAGTCCAGCCACGGTGCAACACAGCAGCAGCCGCGGACCGTGAATAGCGGCGGCAGGCACTCCGGCACTCTGGGCGGCAGGCAGGCAGTCCGGGATAATGAGAGGCCCCAGCCACGGGGCAGAACAGCTGACAGCAGGCAGCCAAGCCGCGAGCCGCGGACCGCGAACAGCAGCAGCAGCAGCGGCGGCGGCAGGAGCAACAGCAGTCTGCTCGTATTCAGGTACCGGAAGTTGCTCAACACTCTGCGACGAAAGAAAGAGTCGACACCCACTTGCTAACTGCTCTACACGCATCTGCAGTGGAGACGACCTGGACCAAACCCAAGAAGCAAGACTGGCACCTATCACAAAACTGCAGGAAATATGGGAGGGCGATCCTATATATCAACTTGAGTTGTACCTCCCGCCCTGAACCCCTATCCTAAAGCCTGCTAATAGAAGAGCATATTGTCCAGGGAACCAGTGTATACAGAGTGTGAACCTTACAGAGAGCAACCTGAAGAAAATGTCAGCTCCAACTGACATGGTGAGATAGCTTTGCCGATTTATCATCCAGAGAGAAGAATTTTGGTGTTTTCCCTTTCACTCCATACACTTGCTGCTTTATTTAGGGCCAAATGTGCTCAGCACCTTTCAATTTATCCTTCTACACCTTATAGTTCCCGTTTTATTGTGGTTTAAACACTAGGTAACACCGTTTTCACCTTGAGAGACAACTCTAGTTTCTAATAGAAGTCCACATAAATTAGCAGACTCTTGGTGTCCCATCCAGTGTCAAAGATTCCCCAGGCCTTAACTTTGACCTATCCTCTTCTACTGTTATGTAGTCTACGGCTGCATGACCTTCCCACATGGGGGAGGAACTGTCTGGGACAAGAGTCTCTAGCGCAATGGGTCCAGATTTGGGTTTGCAATGAGAAGACTGTCTGGGTAGCCATTGCATATACCTTCACCCTTCTTTGTGCTTACCACAAAATGCTCTTCCCCACTGATTTGCTTGGGGGGGTACCACCTGACAACAAATGGACAAGTGCTGCTGTGGGCTTGACGGAAAAGCTCCGGAAGACCTTAGTAATGCACACTTGGTGCCTGTCGTGCATCTAGTTTGGGGAAGGGGGCGAGGGGATCCGGAGGTGGAATGTACAGGCCAGGGAAAGCCAGCAGGCCTCAATCTGACCACAGAGAACTACAACACACCTGTAACGCTATCAAAGATATGCTTATGCCCTGAAGATCCATGCCAGATTTGGCCAGTGAAACATGAACCAACAGTGTGCATCATGACATAAGGGTGAGGCAGTAGGACCACACAGCCACTGTACCCTGTGAACTCTAAGCCGGAGGTTCTCCCCTGACATGCTGCCACAGACAATCGCACTTTGCTCCGAGATATGCAACTCTGTTTCCTGCATCCGTAGCCAAAGTCCCATACTCTGCCTGGTGGTCTTCAGGATTTGGATGTCGTATCATGGAAATGGTAGGAGTGAAGCTTGTTTTACTATTTCGTCTCACATTAATGTGCTGCCAAGTAGTTGAAATGCGATTTCATCTTGTCTCGTCCCTTACCACATAGCCTATCACTTCTCAAGCCCCAGCTTTGAAAGGAGGTGAAACAAGTGGCTCCAAAAGTCACAATCCACTATAGACAGGGCCTCTGGAATTATGTGACAGGGGAGGGTACAATTATGCAGCATGGTTGACTAACTTACGCCTCAAGAAAAGGCAAATTATGTGGCGTAATGAGGCACATTTTGTAATAGTATTATTTAATTGTCATTTTTACATTTGTTAACACCGTCTGGGCATATGTTGCACCTCATTGATACCAGTTTAACACCTAAATATAGACGTAAGCAAAAAAGAACTTACCAGTCAACCTTTGCAAAGGGCCTTCCACTGCACGGTGACATGTGTTGCAGCGGTTTTAGTAACCTTTGAACCGTTTGAGCTAAAAACAATTTTGCTTTGCCAAAATCTGCAGATTATGCAGCAGATGATGGATTAAGGGGCAAACACGGCAAATCCATAATTATGTAAAAAATGCTGCAGCCGCACAATCGCATAATTTCAGTGGCCATGACTAAAGACCACTTGAAAGTCACCCATTTGTGGCTACATAGATCAGCGGTTGCCTGACCATGACAGTCAATGACGGGCCCAGCAGAGCAAGATTACATGCAGGAGATTCTATAGGTTATTCATGATGCACTCACTGCTTTGGAAGCCAAAATAAACACAATGTGGGCCTGCTGCATACAGCCTTATAGTAAGTCTTGGGCAACTTGGAAGGAACTGAAGCATCAATAGTTCAACTGTGGTCTGAGGTTGACACAATTAAATTGAAAATGAAGGTGATGCAGGGACACAAAATTCTTCAGGTTCATAGCAAAAGATAGAGAGGGCCGCCAAAATGCAATAGCTTTCGGGTGGTGGGCTTGCTGGAAAGGTGGAGGGACTCTACTTCATACTTTTTAAGGTTGAGCCTGGCCAGCGCATGCGCTGCTGTGAGGCATGCAGTATTGGAGTATGGCTTTGAATCCACGCCCACTCTCCGCCCATATTTTAAATTGGCTTGTGTCATTGTCATTCGTAAAAGCTGGCTTCCGAGTCGTTATTAGGCTTGTTAGTCACTACTTGGTACCGCCTTGTCTGCATTTGTTACCTCCCATAAGGACTGGACCTTGCGTTGTTACACGGTCTGCGTTATCTTGGCTATGAGCACTATTTTGTTTAATGATTTGCCCCTATACCACCCACTAGGACGCAGCACGCCGCCCGCTTTTATTTTAATTATAATTACTAATGGTGGTCTGCTTTAACTATGGTGGCCACGTTTCTTTCTTTATTTTAGCAGCGCAGTCCGCTTTAAGTAAAGCGGCCGCGCTTAATTATTTATTTATTTTGTTTATTAGTTGTTTACTAGCGCCCATGTGGCACTTTCACACTCATGGAGGCTGTGTCCCTTTCTTTAGACAAGTCACGTCTAAAGAAAGGTGCACGACCGCTATTAAAGTGAAGAAAAAAAAAATCGGTTTGCTTTTTTTTGTCAAAGTGCCCCATGCCGCGGTTTCACTTTAATGTCGGCCACGCCCTTTTCTTTAGACGCGGCTTGTCTAAAGAAAGGGGCGCGGCCTCCATGAATGTGAAAGCGCTGCATGGGCACTAGTAATTTGCAATGCAATAGGTCTCGCATTTGCAAGAGTTTAAGCTATTGCATTGCCAATAGCTCAAACTCTCGTAAATGTGAGACCTATTGCATTGCAAATGCTTGTTCTTCTAGGAATGACTCACAAACACACCACCACGGTTGCTTGCTGATCTCTGGTCAGATACAGGATCTGACAAAAGAGGCACTCCAGCAGTCCAAGGAGATAGACAGTCTGATGAAGATCTGACATACTAATCGCAATGGGAGTATTGTTATTGAATAGCTGGTGCTTGCTTGATACACAAATTACTCTCTTCATACGGGCTCCCCCTGAATTATCGGCCTGTGACATTCCCACAGTCCTGACAGTTTAAATCGGGGTGCAGAGAAGGACATGGAGTGCTAAGGTGCAGAGTTTGATGGGCTTTTTCTTGGGCAGAAAGTTTTCATTTTAGTTCCAAGGTCTAGGCTGTTTTATTGGGTTTATGTTTGGATGTTACACTTTTGTTGCTGCTCTCATTCATCTCGGTCCTGCTTTCTAGCCCTTTGTTGGCAAAATTGCGCCTCGAGTGTCCTACTACAATGGGTTGGCCTTATTAAAATATTTTGGGTTTCCCTAATGGCCTTCCAGTTCAGATGGTGTAATCACCACTCCCCGACTGTACTTTGCTCGTTATAATATGGAAGCCTCTTGATAACTATAGCTTCCTGAAGTGTAATGCGAGACGAATGACCAGCCTGATAAAACACTACAGAGTGCTGGCTTATTTGAAGAACCACACAGTTAATTTTGCCTATCTTCAGGAAATGCTTTTAACAAGGCAAAAGACTGCCAGGCTCCGGCAGAGTTTGCAAGGACAGGATGGGATACTTATCAAGGTCAGACCACAGTTTCCCTTTTCGGCTGTCACTGTACTGTATAAGGTGGGCAAGTGCATAGTGGTCTTTGGCCAACTGAACAGAGATGCTGTTCTCATTCAGTAAATCTTCTGAAAGTACTCCCTGTCAAGTTTGTACATGATGTGGTGGTTTTTAATAAGGAGTTCCAACATCAGTCTCTGCTGTAGAGATAACTTCAACTACAGTCTAGCCTCTCCTGCCCTCATTTACCATTTGCAAAAGGCTACGGGTACATGCCAGACCTCCAGAACTGGTTTGAGTTCGGAGCACTACATGACCTACGGAAGGACACACAAGCATATGACAAAGTATGCTCCTTCTAATCCCTTGAGCACAAGCTGCACATTGATCTGACCAAAATCTTAGTAGGGCAAAACACTTCCCACTCAGTGCAACATATTCTGCTTTTATTGAAACTCTGCTACAGTAGACTACTGGCCTTAGTACCAATATGGTATGTCCACACAGCA
Source organism: Calotriton arnoldi (assembly GCA_963921515.1). NCBI lineage: Eukaryota > Metazoa > Chordata > Amphibia > Caudata > Salamandridae > Calotriton > Calotriton arnoldi. The sequence continues at coordinate 383,028 of CAWUFW010003054.1, read as the reverse complement.
GTTCTCTGTGAAGTTGCCCAGAGTAGTCCTATTGGTTGTCCCATATAGAACTACTTAGACAAGACTAAACGGTTCATGGGTAACATCAGGACTGAATGGAAAGCATTCAAGGTGCCAGTGTGGGAAGCATGTATTACAAGTATGAAGATAGTTGGGATAGTTGCGGGAACCATGACCCTGCTTTCTAATTTGTAACCTCGAGGTTAACTGTGTGGAGAACCCCACATTGAACAGAGACCTCCTGATGACAAAGTCTTTGGGTAAATAGATTTTTTTTTTTTTTTTTTTAAACACAGTCAGGCAACAACAGGAGGGAGCTAAATCAGGGAGGCTTTTTGCATGGCTAAGGCAAGGATCTAAGACACTCCTTAGCCTGGTAAAAGGTGGAGGTCAATCAGAACTTTGCAGAGTGCTACTAAGTGCACATAGCCTCTTTGGCCCCGTTGCATCCAGTCCTGTTATTTTTGGCTGATGTGTCTGGCCTGGACTAAAACATGCAGAGAGCAGAGGTAGGAGGGGAGGTCACAATATTATGGTCAAAATATAGATCTTGGGAAAATATAAATATATGTGAATGTAAGTAGATGTGGAGTTAAAAACAGTAAACCTGAACCAAGTTATAAATACTAACCTTGATGACATAGTGTACACTATGCTGTGGATGCGATATTCATGCAGGTCAGTTACTGACCTCAATATTGTAATATACTGCTGCAGGCCTGAAATCACTCATCACACCAGGGGAAGTAGATGCATCTATATAGTTGTTGCAGCATCAATTTCCAAGATTTCAATGCCTAGAAAAGAATGCTTATGCCCAGGCTCTTTCAGTTAACTTCATGCACTTGCTGAACTAGGAAGCCACACTCGCTCTTAAAAGAGGGTACTGTGGTAGTAAGTTTAAGACCAGGTGGACTACCTGGCTATAGCAGAATACTGCCAGTTATCAAAGCGAAATCTTGATTACAAGATACTGGAAAAGTTGTCGGTCAGGATATCAACTGTCCCAATGACCGGAGCAGATTTATCCCGGACCGCAACATGTCCCCCGGTCCACAATGCCTAATCTACCTAATGGCCAATGGCCCACTCTCCGCAACCACCTCCCTTTATGTGAAGAATGCCATTTACACACAGGGCTGGGAATCCATGATCATGGTCTTTAATGAAATGAACTTTGGCAGGTGAAGACGGTTTGCTGTGTTGAGCACAGCAGCAGACAAAGCTGCCGGTTATCAGCCTTACAGTTTACCATGGTGAAGGAGCCACTGGCCATGTGAGACAAGGCTTTGTCAGGGACCTGCATCTTACAATGAAGTGCTGTTCCTGTGCATTGCACACTACTGTACTACTGTGCATCAGTCATGGAATCCATGGAGTTCTTTGGATATAAGGTTGCTTGGGCAAAGGCATCTCTGTTCCCACTGTCCACAGCATCTTAGTTGAAACTGTAAAGCAGGGGTGTGGAACTTAATAAAATATCTATTTGTCCATGGGGCAGGTTGCTTCATAAATCTACTTGTCCTGTAACAAAATCTAATTGTCCCTTTGGTGCCATGTAGTGAGGCGACAATCTCATTATATAAGAGCTCTGATATAGCCTCTCTGATTATGCCAGGGCTCATACCATAGTAGCGTTTGAATACTTGCAATCCCCTTATGTTGCCACGTTTCCGCAGATCTACATACTGGGGCTGAAGGTAGTGGTAAGCAATAGTTCCAGGGTTAGAATGCCCTTTTGAGTCTGTGCAAACCTACTAACTTGCATGTTTTAAGGGTTTTCAACAACCCTTCTCTAATCTTTTTCCATACTGAGAAATGTTGGAAATTTACTCCTGACAATGGCAGACAAACCTTCTTCCAGAGTTGGGAAAAAAGTGGCTGGAGGGAAAGTGAACTTGCAAACACTCAGATTTTCGCATGAGCAAATCTACACATGCAGATTTGCTCATGCTAAATAAAATGCAGTTCACAAATATTTTCTAGGAGTACTATTTCTTGTCCTACTTCTGTAAATTCTTGGGAATTCACGAAAGCCATATAGCTGCACTTAATGCAAGGACATATACCATAGGTGCACTTTTGAGACTTTCTTTAATAATTGGGCCCCTAATTTGGTCTGGCGTTTACCATGACCTTTTGCGTTTATTAAAATTCTGTCTCTTGGCATCAGCTGGCTTCACTGTTAGGGACAGCATTCTGCTCTTTTACAAGGAGCATATCGGCACACAAAGTAGTTTTGTTAAGTGCCAGTAACTACTGTGGCAGTGTGTGCTTTTTGAAACCAAAAACAATTTTTGCTTTTGCCAATGTTTGTTATAATGGTGAGGGCCCGGCACCTCCCACACCAATAAGGTTTTACAAAAACCATGCCAAAACATCTCACACATTGACAAAACTAAAAAGCTGACCACCAATTTCAGACCTACTGGCTTTGCCAATGCTGGTTTATTTTTGTTTCCCATAATCTTATTGAAACTGGTTACACTGATTTTCCATTATGAATATTTTTGGGAAATACTAGCATGCATCAACTCATTTTACTAAATGATGCTGCAAAGAAATGGTACCTGAAAGTTTACAGTAGTTTAGCGAAATGTTTTTTTCCTGCTTTAATTTTTTTATCAACATTTTATTTTGAAAGCAAAGAATCATCAATCTTGCTTTCAAGCTTCTGCAAATATTTGCATCAAATCAGAGGGCAATCTGGGAGCATTATACATAGCCTCATATTGCTAAACTTTGAAAACGTGTGTACACATTTTTATACTGGAACCACTGTCAGTAGTGCAGTCAGAGCTTACAACATTTACTTAGAGCGCCCACACTAATAATAAAGGCTTTCAATTAATGAACCATAAGTACAAGTTTGAACAGCATTAACATATGGACAAAAATATTACCCAAACTGCAGACAGTGCCCTTCCCTGATCCATAATGTGGTACTGCAAACTGGCAGCCGAAGGGTTTGTGCTGCAGGGGGTTGGGCCTACTTGTCTCAATGACAAAATACACTTGAAAACTTGTTGCCCTTGACCCCAAACAATATGTCCTGTGCGTCGGGCTATAGGACTTCCACATCCCTGGTAAAGCCTGCAGCACTTCCCATTCATCTTGGCCACAAACACATTACAATATGAGGGAGAGTTTATCACACTGATTAAAATCTTGTCCAGAGCAATCTTACCAGGGAAGGCCTTTATGGGTTTAATGGTGTTCGGAGGAAACTTCTATTGTCAAATTTGGACAGTTTGCCCCTTGTGAAAATGGTTGTCCTTCACAGCCTTCTTTTTCATCCAGAAGGTAATAGTTAAGCAGTCCTTTTATACAGGAGTGGGGCATCCTTTTCTGATCTAATAAAGAATATGGAAGGAGGGGTACTGAGAGTCGCTTAACAAGCTTCGTCTTCCAATAAAAGACAGTGGCCTAGGAGTCCCTTAGCTGAAGCTGTATTTCTTAGCTGCACAAATCCGAAGGTCAGTCCGATGGCACCATCAACCATTTATTTATTTTTAGATATCAGTAGTGGCGCGCCTGACTAGATTGGTGGAAGTAGCCCAGTACTGCTGTAAGTGATGCCTAAGGAAGATGGAACCTGCATTGATGTATAAAACTTGTATTCACACTGAGACCAAATTTACTTTCCGAGGGCCATGGATGTGTCTATGTGGACTCAAGTGGTCTTCACATATGTAGGTGACCTATACAACTATGGCACATTTTGTACTTTTGCTGCTATCAAAGTGGATTGTTGCGCAACTTCAATCCAGTTCCTGATTGTTAAGTCATATTACATAGCTTGCCTGCCTTACTTGGGACAGTAGAACAAAGCAGCCTCCCAATCATGTGACTCTGCTAGACATGGGGTCTAGTATGTTCTAGTAATGAAATGAAAACAAATTTGTGAAGCACACATATACCCAAAGGCGTCAAGGAACTGAAACCATTAATCCAACCCAAGCACAAGGATAGACACCCCCCTGGAGGCCCTCATGGGAAGGCCAGGAACACTATAGAGTAAATAGCCAGGTTTTGAGGTCTTTCCTAAAGGTCATATGATTTTTTTAGGCTTTTAAGGTGTCAGGGAAGGATTTTCCACAACTTGGCTGTAGCCATTAAGAAGGATCTACCTCCCCACCTTGCTTTCAGAAATTTTTGATCATTCCCAAATTGTGTTCAGTCAAACGAAGAGGCCTGGTCAGCAGATACCAGTGCAACATTGTTCTGATGGTTTTAGGCCCTGAGACAAATAAGGCATTATGTGCCATGCACAAAGCTTTAAACACAATTCGCTTTCTAACTGGAATCCAGTGAAGCTTAACTAGGCCCGCTGAGGTTCAATGATATTTAGGAAGATCCAGTATCGGCCTTGATGCTGCATTCTGGACAGCTTAAAGCTTATTGAGAGAAGATTTATTGATTTTTAGATAAAGCACATTACAATATTCAATTCTTGAATAAATCAAGGCTACAACAACTGATTTTTGAGCTGCCACAGGGATGCAAGGAAAAGATTTCCAGAGTTTCCTAATGATATTAAAGCAGGTTGATACCATTCGGTTCACAAGCAGGTCAAAAGCAAGGTGCTGCTGGGAAAGAAAAAAAAAAAGCAAGGTGCTGGTCCACAATGACACCAAGATTTTTTGCCGATTTGGTAGCTAAAGGCAGGGTTCCCAGTACATCTGGCCACAAATTACTGTTCTAAATTGAGGCATGACCTCTAAAGAAATTCCTTAGTTTTGTCTGCATTTAATTTCAGACAATTATCCCTCATCCAAGTGGCAACAGCCTTCATGCAGTTATTAAAGTTGAGGACTATAGAATGTCCGTCATCTGTAATAGACAAAATTATCTGTGTGTCATCCGCATATCAAAGAGCCTGTAGACCAAAGGACTGAATCAGTTTAGCTAAAGGGGGTGCATATAGATTTAATGTAGGACTTAAAGATCCCGCGGTACCCCACATGAAGAGCAAAGGAACTTGATCTAAACAGACTATTGGTTACTATTTGTGTTCTGTCAGTTAGGAATGATTTCAAAAGATTCAGCGCCATATATTTAACACCTAGATGACCTAAGCAAGCAGTCAGTAAGGCCAGGGAGATCATATCAAACGCTGCAGACAGATCTAAGAGGATCAGTGCCCCAGCCTGACCCGTATCAACCAAAACTCTAATACAATCACTGCCGATACCAGGAGGGTTTCCGTACTATCGCCGCTCCAGAAGCCAAATTGAGAGGTATCCAGCAGCTCATGTTCCTCAATAAAAGACATGAGCTGGCCATTCAGATGTTTCTCTAACGTTTTTGCCGGAGTCAGGAGAAGGGATATAGGGCAATTGTTTTTTTAAGTCATAAGGGGGCAGGTTAGGTTTTTATTTTAAAAAATAAAAAATAAAAAGAGGCCCAACTGCTGCTTCTTACCACAACTGTGGAAAGCATCCCGTAGCAATAGTTCTATTCATGATTAAGGCCAAGGACGCAGCAATCGAGCTAGCCACTAGGTGGATGGTTTTAGGTGGGAAGGTTTCAATGGGGGAACCAGACTGGACACTAAGGAGATAATTCTCAGTCTGATCTTCTGATATTTGTGCAAAAGAAGTAAATATCACTTCATTCTCCAACTTTCCCCCTCTGAGTGCCCCGGAGTCTGGATTGCCCTGAGGGGGGTCTGGGTCTTGGGAATTCTGCATTACTTTATTAGTAGTGAATCACACTCATGTACAGGGCAATGTCCCATATTCAGTAGCCGAAGCTAAAGTCCATGTGGGATAAGTAGTCTAAGGATATAGACAGGACCAGAGTGATAAGATGTGGGAATAGTGAAGGGTGTCTTGAAATGCTAAATTTAAACTCGAGCAGTTATCCTATATGCACCACACATATAAGAAGCCCATACTTGCACCACAAGTCTACGGGTCAGCCTAAAATGTCTGTCAAAGATGCCACCCCATGCACATGGCCTGGCTCTTCTTTGTACTATGGACCATTAGGAAGGGGCAACAATGTGAACCTCTCTAACCAAAGAGGAGGACTTGTTTTACCCAGAGACATCTCTAAAGCCTACCACTGGACTTAAATAAGAAAATGGAGTGGGTTTATTGATTTGTCATTGCTGTTTACCAGGAAAAGAATCCCTAAGGCACGGAGATCAGCATTTCCTCCCACCATGGCTAGCTATAAAATAGACCTCATGTATGGACCACTGCTGATTGTACTGCAATGTAGTCTACTCCTGGAACCCTGGGGTTCAGTTATACTGCTGAAAATTTAGAGGCCATACTCCTTGGGTTCTCAAGAGACTCTCATAGATCATAACACCACAGGTGCCTCCATATGAATGGGGTATCAAGGTCTGGACCTATCAACACGACACACATTGATTTTTGGACATGCTACACAAACCACTGTTGATTTAATGTGGCTGTCTAGGTCTAGGAGGAGGAGGAATCATGGTCTCTGTGGAGTGCTACTTAACTACTAAATTATGCCATGGCTACCGGTGTCAGCTGCTCTCTTCCATCTTCTGTCCTTCTCTATAGACGGTGCCTGCAGATCAATCCAAGTGCAACTGTAACTAGTCTTAAATTGCAGTATGTATAAAAACGGTGCAAAAAAAAAAAAAAAGAGAAGATAAGGATAACGGTGCACTCATCGCCTGTGCTTTTCAAATGATTCAACTATAGTTGTGGTAAGGTGCAAGTAATAATTTAAGGATGCAATTCATACTGTGAAGTAAATCTAGGCAGTACCAACAGTCAAGCATGCCTCCAAAGCTTTGCTTCCTTCTTCCACAAATAAATAAACAAACCAGTAACACAGCATTGGGGCAATAAGTTTCTCTTCCTTCCCCCATCTCAGCTACCAAGTTCACCAAAATTTCCTGACTTTCATTTGCACATTTTTAACAGCTTTGGCGGCTCATAGGATTTTGAAGCACGCGGCCACTGAGTGAGAAGAGACAAAGCTTTCAAATATATCATAAACCATTGCACATACTTTATAGACCAGTGACTGAAACTACTCCATCTTCAAACATGTGCAAAACTTAATCTCCACTGCAGGAATCTTTGTTTTTACACACTTTAGTAATTTTGAAATTGGTGCCTTTCTACTGCTCTACAATCATCCATTTGTTTTTTTAAACCATCTTTCCTCTGTCAGGCTGTCTCTATCACAGGTAAAGACAGAAACATCCCTTAACCCCCAACACCAGTTCCAGATCAGTTTCTCACAAGACAATGTTTACGTCCTCAAACAGTTGCACAGTTATACTTCCTCAATTTAAGGGCTACCAGAAAATACACTGGTTGATTCATCATTTAAAGTTGTATATTGTCTGCAAAAGAGATACTTTTACATAGAATAACTCTTTAGTTGTCAACATACTTACGCAACATGCAGTCAAAAGATTATCAATAAATGAGCACACGAGCATTAGCAATGCCAAAAGGTCGGGCTTTTACATGAAAATGAGCCCTCAGTAAATGATGGGTTTAGGCATTCAAGGAGTTATCATACATGCACTCGGCCACTCATCTTAGCACTCATGCATGCATTCATCAACATACTGGCTCATTCTTTTTTTTTTTGCAAATATATTTATTGATTTTTAAAACTTATAATCAAACACACAAAAAACATGCAGTGACGCCCCCACCACCCCAAGTCTCCCCCCACCATGACTGGAAAAACATAGTACTCTATATATCACAAATTAAATCTCTCACCGTGGGACACCATGTTGAGGCAGTTCAGTTACAATGTCAGTAATTCAAACCCCATTACTGCATTCCCATAACCACCGTCTAGTAGATGGCCACCGCCCCATTCTACGGCTACTCCCTATTTCCCTGGTGTCCATGCCCCCCACACATTCTTGAACTTCTCCGGGCAACCCTGCCCTTCGTGGACCAATTTTTCCTGGCCACAACATAAATATCTCCTGAGCCCACCCTGTAATCTTGGGCTTGCAGCACTCCAACCCCCCCCCCGCCCCCACTTCCATGCGATCTATAGTTTGGCTAAAAGAAACCACAAATTCACCAGGATCTTCTGATAGGAGTTGAGATCTGAGGTCCTCCTTGACCCTCAACAATGTCAGAGCCTGAAATGTGATTGGCTTCCCAATCGCCGTTTCCAGACGGACCTTTACGCCCTCCCAAAACAAGCGGATCCTGGGGCACTCCCATAGTGTATGCAGAAAGAACCCTCTCTGACCACAGGCACTCATCGCTCACTACCCTACCGATCTTGTGCAGGAGTACCCTAGTATAGTATATTCTATGAAGAATTTTAAATTGAATTAAACGGAATCGCACCTGTATGGCCACCTCTCTCGGAAACTGTAGCGCCTCCTGCCACTCGTCATCCTCTAAGCTGCCCACGTCAATCTGCCATTTCACCCGCAGATGTGTCAGTTTCCCCTGTGTGTTCATCATGAGGGTCTTATAGATTAATGAGATTGCTTTGGTTGTCTTCTCTAGTTGTTGTCCCTCCAAGAGAGACTCCTCCCTAGTGTCCTCTTGTGGTGCAATCCTTCCCCTCAGGTTGTGTCTCAATTGGCAGTATTTAAAAAAATTGGGAGGGTGCCATATTGTATTCCTCTCTAAGTGGTGTTCGCATCCCATACATCTCAGAGCATAGAGAGGCCGATGAGGTCCCATCCCCTAAAGCCTTGCAGGCTCGGTCGGCACTGCCCCAAGTTTGTGTCCAACCATAATAGAGTTTAAAGAGTCAATCTCGTCCCCCAGTCCATTACGTTCAAGAGGGTGACCCATATCCTACACACCATCTTGGTCGCTTTGGGGCTGATTTTGCAACCATAAAGGACATGAAGATATCCCTTGGAACTCCTCACCCCCAGGGCATCTCAATCATGTCGATAGGCCGGGTTCTCCAGTCCTTTTAATGCCCACTGACCCGAGCGGCTTCCTAATACTTGCGAACATCTGGTAGGGCTATCCCGCCATCATATGCAGACAGTTGGAGGGTGCGAAGTGCCACTCATGGTGGCACATCCAACTACAATAGTGTCCTCATGTAGCCGATAATCTTACGGAAGAATGTCTCCAATATCCGATGGGGCTGTTCTGTAGGACATAAGAGAGTTTAGGGAGAGTAATCAGCTTAAACAGCGCTGCCCTACCCAACAAGAAGAGTGGGAGTGCCCTTTAATGTGTGGTGTCAACTTCAAGTCTATGCAGGAGCAGGGCAAGTGATTCTCAGAGTGAGTGGGCCTGTCCATGGAGATCCAGAGACCGAGGTACTGGAAACAATCACATACCACTCCAAGACGCATGGGGGGAGCTTCTTGAGCTTCCCATGAGCCAAGGGGGAACAGAAGTGATTTCTCCCAGTTGATACCTAATCCTGAATATTTTCTATATATCCTAAATATCCCCCCCCCACCCGTGCCAGTGACTACTCCGGTTCCGCCAAGTATAAAAGGACATAGTCAGCATACAGCAATATCTTTTCCTATCAGGTGGCTCCCCACCGCCAGCCCCAAACTTGTGCGCCCACCCAGATCTACTCTGCCAGTAAACACCACAAGAAATGCCAATACTGATGAACATTCAATCATACTTTCATTCAAAGATCACATAATCTAATTGCTATGATCTGCAAAAAATGTATTTTAATTTGTTAATTTCAAATTTATTTATTTTTGTTTTGTTTAGATGCAAATACTTGGAAATGTTTTGTTTTGATACATAGAAAGCTTTTGAGATGATTAGACATACACTGGAATCACAACAAATAATAAACATACACATCACATTACAAAATGCATTACCAATAGACATACAACTCACATTACAAAATACATTTTCAACACTAGGACAAAAAGTGACATACAAAACATTTATAGCTCAGGTTCTGTATAAATTTGCAACCACAATAATGTCAAAATACCTCCGACTAGTGTCTCGCTAGGTCATGTTTCTAAATCTTTCCAGAGGTAGCGGCCAAATACTACTCTGCCAGCGCCTCTATCGTGAAGGCAAATAACATAGGCGACAAGGGGCAGTCTTGTCAAGTCCCCTGACCTATGTGGAACTCCCAGGAAAGAATTTCATTTACTTAAACTCTGGCCCTTGGTGCACAATAGAGTAGTCCAATTCAACGTCTGAATTTGGGCCCAATGTCCGTTTTGGGGTTAATCCTATGGTTGCAAAATTTGCATCTTGGGGGGAGCTAACCTCATTGATGCACCCCCACACACATGCCATGCAGGTGTGGTGTCACTATTCCACCAGTAGCCCATTTGCGCCCGGTGTTTTCCCAGACTGTAGTTGGCTCAGTGTCATTTGCAACACCCGCCCCCCCCCCCCAACCAGTCAGGTCCTCCTCCAGGGCACACGCTTTCCATTAGTCAAGCCTTTGACAAGGGCAGTCTCGGACAAATCTACGCATATCTTCAACTTCAGGCCCCATCTTACTTTCGTAGAAGTCTCTCAAGTAGGCTGCCATTGTCTCCGCGATAGCCTCGGCTCCTGTCACTAGATTCCTGTCTAGGCCCTGAATTTATCTGGTGTCTACCATGGTCCATTTTACCCAGCCGTACCAATATCTTTCCTGCCTTGTCCCCCACTTCATAAAGGCGATTTGCCTGCATTATATAGTTCAATTTACCCGCATCTGCGGTTACCGAGCGGTATGCCTCCATCTTGCTAAGGCGACGTGCCTTTGCTTCAGCTGAGGGGTGTAATGCGTGTTCATCCTCTAAATGACACAGGTCCCTCTTTAATTCTACGCAGCATTCCCTTCATTTATGTCTGTCCCCCGCCTTCCCAGCGATAATCACGCCGTGGATGGTGGCCTTGTACGCCCCCCATACTGAGGCAGTTTCCAGTACCGACTTTGCATTTTTTTACAAAGTAGTGCGTCGAGGCTGCCTTCAATATGGTCACTTCTTTCTCCTGTAGGAGTCTCCATGTCGCCATTCTCCACACACTTGGACCCAGTATATAAGGCAAGTCCAACGTCACGGCTAGCAGGGAGTGGTCCGAGATCCTTTTTTACAATCAGCTTCTATGAACCTATGAATAGTCACAATCGAAGTGAAGAAGTCGTCAATACAGGTGTATGTATCGTGCACTGGAGTAAAAGGAGTAGAACATATTGGCCCCATGGAGTACCCTCCAAATGCTCCCCCATACGAATGGCTTGGAGGAAGTGGTCCAGAGAACCAGGGCCTGTCCGGTGTGTCTATGTTGGGCTCTATCCAGCTGGTCATCTAACACCATATTGAATTCACCCCCAGCCACTGTGGTAGCCGGCCCAGTACCCTGTGGGAACGTCCCACGCTAAACAACTTAGACATATTCTCCCCCCCCCGCCCCCCCAGCACTACCGATACCAGCCTCTCCTCTAGAAAAAGGTCCATACTCAGACCTTCCGCCCGCTCCGGGACTCCCACCAAACAAATATTTTTATGGTGGGAGCTACTCTCAGCATCCTCCACCCTTTCATGCAGGCGGACCACTCCTCGCTCCAGCATTTGTAGTCAGGTGGTGTGTTCTGACACTGTTGTGTGGATAATGGCCAGTGTAGATTCTGTCTCGGGCATATGATCCACCAATTTCCAATGATCAGTCCAGAGGAAATTTACCTCCTTAGTCAATGCATCCATTTTGAATTCCAGGGATGTCTTTGTGTCTTTTATGGTGGCTGTGTGGGACTCCAGATCTCTATATGGTGGGTTCCATATTGGGTCACATTTGGCTGCCAGATGGCGGGGTGGATCCTGATGCGGGGCCTTGATCAGCTCTAGCCTCACCATGGTCACTCCCTCGAACACATTCTCGTTGTGTGTTCCAGCCTCCTACCGGGCCACTACCCAGGAACTATATTTGGGGCCACCAACAGGCCCTGCCACACAGAAGCATAGGACCATGCAAGACTGGGCTAATGTTTCCCCAGATACAGCACCAATATAGACCTTACAGGTGGGACCCCTGGCACAAGCACCCCTATCCAATTCCATGTAGGAGTGGACTCTTGGCCAGGCGTGGTGGTGGTGGTGGTCACTGTTAGGAGCGTGTTCTCCCACCCCAGTGTGTCATGAGGCCATTTGCTCCAGAGTTCCTCAGAAATCCAGTCTCCACCAGAGCTTACATGACATACGTCGGTGGGTTATGAAGGGGCAAAATTCAGACCCTCTTCATTGCACCCTCAGAGTACTGTGTTACCGAAGAGTGATGGGAGGAGCTGCCACAAAGAGGAGCGACCACTGTGTCCTTGATATAATGTGTAACCCTCAACTGGTGGTGGTGGTGATGGTGGTGGTGGTGGTGGGGGGGGAGGGGGGGGCAAAATGGTGAGAACAGTCACCTGGCTGAAGCCTCCCCCACTACCTCCTCCCACTGTGTGGCTACCCGGGTAGTTGCACCCTGACCGCACGCCTTACCTCCTCCATCCGTGTTCCAGGTTTTCACCACCCGGTGTCTTCTCCAAGGCCCAGTGTGTTATAGGGCATACTACAGCAATCACTGGCTCTCCTCCACCGCTGTACTCCTAGATACCTGCTTCCAGCACTCCCCACTTTTCCACTTAGGCAGGAGCAGACAGCTGGTGTGTGGTTCCACTCAATACCGCCTGTCAGACCTCACGTTGTGGCATACCAGCTGCCGTCCTTTACTGTAGTTCCCCCAGGGCCCCGATCACATCACCTGCCCACCCCAAAAGATTAGTCCGGCTGCCTCACCATCTCCTCACAGTCCCAGACACCTCTGTGCAGTCTGACCAGAAGGGGTGTACAGCCGCCAACTAACCCTATGTTCCCCGCCGATAGCACTCCTGGGAGCCAAGTCTTATCACCAGTTCACGCTGTAAGTCTAGAAGTCCCCCGGGGCCGGCCTGTGCCACCTCTGTTCCACCGAGTAGCTCGACCTGCACAACCCTCCTGGGTGCAGTCGTATTTAGGGCATATAGAATGAGGTCCCCTGCACCCCACCAACGGCCTTCAAATTCACAATTAGGCTTGATCCCCGGCTCAGCCGGGTGAGCTCCGAATTCCGCCAGGGTCAGCTCTCCGCTTCAGTCCACTTTGTTAGAGTTACGCGACCGTACGCCGCCTCGGGAGCAGTCACGGGTGTTAGCACCAGGCCTAGGGCTTCCCTCATCTGTCGTGGCCCTTATTGCATCAGGAAGCCCTTGTTTACCGGCACTCAGCCGCAAGTTTCAAATTCCCCTTGGAACCACCAGTCTCACTGTAGCTGTGCCGAGCAGTCCATGGCCGCACCACCATCTTGGGCACTGTCATGGCCCACCAATGATGCACGCCTTGGGCGGATCCCAGCCAAGCGGAGGGGCTGTCGCTGAAGAAAAGCACCAACTAGGCCCCCTCCTGCCTTATGGACCTGCACACAACCAATTCCTGGCCCGGGGGTCCAAGGATAATCGAACTACAGGCCACAGGTTCCGGAGAAGAGCTAAAAAGCAGCCAACATGGTCCATGCATGCCCATCCCGACTGACTCATTCTTGCATTCATCCACTTACAAAAATACTACTCAACAATATAAGCATAATAAATTAAAGAAATAAAAGTAGGAAAAGAAAACATACTGGCACTTCAACATGGCAGGTATGTGCATAATATAACAAATAGAATTAAACATAGCAACTGGTGCCAGTCTTGCAATGGTACTGTACGTGGCATTTTGTTGTTTTAAAGTTCCAGAAAGGCCACAGCTTTGACAGGGAATATGGCAGCAGGCTGAATATCAGCCGCGGGTGTGACTGGATCCCTCTCCTCAGCTACTGAAAGCCTGCAAACTTACTGCCCCTTTTCTCTCGATTTCCTTGCTCCAATGGCACAATATTGGTTTTATTTTGCTTACCTTTAATGGGTCGAGATATTCGCCTGTCGGATGTTTGTTGAATCGAGCGCACAGCCCCGCGCTGTTTTGGCCAACGCAGGCGTACGTAGAGACCGCTTGTCGGTGTAGAAGATTCCTTTCCAGGGTGCTAGAGGCAGCAACTCAGCCGACAGAGAAGATGGAGGTGGCGGATGGTCAGAGTGCGAAGCGCGGACACCAGAACAGAGTGGTGATCATCCAGATGCCGATAGCTAGGCTGCCACAATATTATCTAAGACAAGTGCATAGCTAGATAGGGGTTTTTGACCCATAGGTGGATTTTATGGGTTTAGTGAGGGACGCAATCTCTGCAAACCCCCTGAATACACGGGCGCCAAGTTCCCAGGGAGGCTTTACGTACTGTCAAAGTGGGGATAAGGCGGCGCTATATTAAGCAGCAAGGGAGATACCAGTTTAGGTCAGTGCACAAACTTATTCTCTTTCTGGTGATACCAGCAAAGCCCAGGAAAGTGACTCACGTGTAGATTCTCGGCCTGGGGTAAATACTGGAAGTCTAAATAAGAAAGTGAAAGTTGCTGGGTAGAGAAGAGAAATAGCAGATGCATGTGTCCTGGGCAAGAACAAGAGAATTAAATCTGCCAGACAATGTTAAAACCCTTAGGACCGTTGAAACCCAGAAACCTACTCTTTCTTCGCGCTACTTCTTTTGAATATCTCAGAAGAGCCACACTATGGTTCCAACAAATAATGGAGATTCTAAAGGAGCCCTACTGGTCCCGACAAGCCGGCCTCACCAATGGCCCAGGGAAGTAACAAGGTGTATATGGTAGCAGTGGCAAATAGGTTTGACTGTTTGAGTAAGACGGGAGGGGCGGATGGATTGGAGGTTAATGGAAAGACAACTCCAGAAACTCAGGGAAACTCAGAAGTAGCAGCAGAAGTACAGGCTCGGGGAGTAGTGATAGGCCCCTAGATATCGGTCCAGCTGTAGGCCCGCAGAGTTGAGGAATTGGCTTAGAGAACTGTAGAATTAGAGGATGCAATGACAAAACTGACAGTGGATGCAGATAGGAACTCCCGGGAGCTAGAGTAACTCAAAGCCCTTAGTAAGTTAACACAAACAACTTTGTAGAGAGTAGAAAATCAAGCGAGATGTAACAATCTTAAGATCTTGAATGTCCCGGAAGGAGTCAAGGACACAGACATCAAATCATTTGTCATCAAATGTTTAATGAGGGATTATTCGAGGGGACTCTCCTTGAGGATTTAGGAATTTAAATCCAAAGGGTTCACAGGGACTCATTCAGAATAAGAACAAATAGGGAGAAGCCTGGGGAGATCTTGGGGAATTTTCATTCATTTCAAGTGAAGGGAGCAATTCTGTCCAAAGCCTTGAGATCTAAGTTCAGCTCTTTTGACGGATTTTCAGGCTCCATAAGAACAGAATTATGGTGAGCAACAGAAGAGTGGAATATGGGCACTAAAATGGGCAAATTCAAGGAGTTGGTGGTGTCTGTCCAGCTCAAATTCTCACCATCACCGAAGGTTATGTGGAATAACAAAATGTATTTTGTCCATAGTGCTCTGTTGCAGCAAGTACAGCAAGGGCGATAAGTCAGTGTTATTTACCCTGGGAGAAGGGTTGACATCTAGTACGGCATGGCAAGATTTACAGATATAAGATCGTAGAAAGGGGAATAAAGTTGTATAGTGGAGCATTCCGGATAGAAGAGAAAAAGAGGGGTTATGCAGTGTAGTATAATCTGTTGGTTTAGGGTTTCTAATATTAAAAAGCTCCTGTGAATTACTCAGGAGAGGGGGGGCACCACAGCACACCCAAATGGCTGTATAAGCCAAGGGAAACTTGTAGGGTTCCTCAGGGTTACGGGACTGCACTTGATTAGAGGGCTGGGTGGAGTGCACCGGGTGGGGAGCATCGAGGGTGGAGGGCCAGGGGTGAATCAGAGAAAACATCTTTATCACCCCCAATATGAAGATTTATAAGAGGACGGGCGGTTTTATTGAACAGACGGTGCAGTGTACGATTGTCTAAGAATGGGTCATAGGAAAATGATGAACTCATGTCATGGAATGTAAATGGTCTCCGGGTGAAAAAAAAAAAGCAAAGGATTATTTTACAGGAGATAAAAGAAATAAGAGCAGACATGGTAGTTTTACAGGAGATGAATTTAGCAGGCACTGAAATGAGGCAGTTCGTGTCGAAGCAGAGGTGGATTCAGGAGGCCATTTTCATAACTCAACCCTTTGTAACGAAAGGGGTTGCCATTTTTGTGTCTATCAATTACAGGTTGCAGGTTATAAATCAGAGGTGGATAAAAATGGTAGGTGGGTTATAGTGTAGTGATCTTTGGAAGAGCTGCATTTGTTTGTGTTGGGTACTATGAGCCAAATATAGATGACTCTGGTCCCCTTAGGGTTCTTTTTTGCAAGCTACTGGAATACAATGTCCCTATTATATGGGGGCGGGGGGGATTTTAATATTTTGATGGACAATAAATTAGATCGAACTAATCATCCGAATGGGTTCCTCTAGAACACCTACTAGCTACACCATCATCACGTAGATTAATCACTAGATTATATAACCACACGCAAACACACACCCCATGGGATGCCCCGAAAGCGCTCCCGCAATGGAGAGCGGACCTAGACGAACTCCCCACGGACGAGCAATGGTCGTTTTACTGCTCACAACTAAGATATTTATCTCCGAACTATAAATTAAGACTTATTCACTTCAAGTTCCTACATAGGATGTATCGCACTCCTATGGAATTATATAAACTAGGGCTGCGCCAAGACTCGCGCTGCTGGAAATGCAAAAGTGAAGCAGCTGCATTTCTACATATAGCGTGGAGTTGCCACCTAATTGCTGAATACTGGGAAGGTGTCTATGACACCATACAAGCGGTTACTGGGGTGTTGCTGGAATGTACTCCCATGGTGGTACTATTGGGTTATGTGGAGACAGTCCCACCTGAGATACGTCGCCTGGTGGCAATGATGTTACTACTTGCGAAAAGTAGGCTGGCCATACACTGGGGTGCCCCCAGGGTCCCCCGGATTGCTGCTTGGGTGAAGGATATAACTTACTGCCAGGAACAGCTGGCAGCGTTCTGGGATCTTATGCCCGCAGCATCCCGCCCGCGGGACATATGGGAACCTTTCCACACCTGGCTTAGAAACCGTGACGTTGATCTCCCAGATGATGCACATCCAGCACCTGTGACCTCCCCGTTGCGTTCCACCCAATAGCCGCCTCAGCACTTGACACTTTAAACGACTGTTCCTCACATATATGGTCTGTCTGCTTGGTGGCGCCTGAGGCGGTCAGTCATGATCATCCCCCCACTCCCTATGTCAAGAGTCTACTTTAAATAGTTTATTTAGCCTATCAACGACACATTCATTTCTTGGTCATTGCAACTATGGGAAACAGATTGTTATAGAATATAAATGTTTTACTTCACTGTTGTATTTTACATCTTCATCTCCTTCAAAAGGTACAAGACGAAATAGAGACATGTACTTGATCTTTACTGGACATTGTTATGTCATAGCTTCGATGTTGTGACACTTTGGAAAAGTAATCTGTTGCGTTACCAGGTACTTACATCTGTGTTACATGTATGCCTGAACAAACTTAATAAACAAAATAAAAAAATAAATAAAAAATCATCCGAATGGGTTTGTTCTCCTAAAATGACAGGTCGTTTGAAGTCCATGTTGAAAGATCTAGGACTACATTTGGAGGGGAAAATGGGGATCCAAATGGCCTATCCCTTTTATAGCTTGAAATGCAATCATAGCTCAAGACTGGACTATTGATTTGTAGATTATAGGTATACAGGGAAAGTAAAACAGATTAAATACCCAATCACAAAATAGTCTGGTTGGATTAGGCAGAAGAAGAGAATAAGAAGGGTAATCAATTGGGGCGGTAAACGAATGTATCTTGGGTACCCAGAATTTACGCAATTCCTATTGATCCACAATAAGGAGTATTTTGAAGTCAAAAGAGACAACTGTGAGGAAAGGATTGTGTGGGACGCTTATAAGGCCTATATAAGTGTAATGATCATCAAATAGGTAACAGATCAGAGAAAAGAAGAACAAAAGCTTGAGGAGGATCAGCAGGTAGAGATTCAACGATTAGAAAATCTGATCAGGGACAGCTGAATAAGTAATAATGCACAAGAAAGAATATAAAGATCTGTGGAAAAGAAACCTACAGAGAAATGGGAAGCTAGGAAGATAATGCATTTCAATGGTGGGGAGCAGATTGGCAAGATGCTGGCATTGTGTGCGAGAACAGAGACCACCCATAATATTATTAAATGCATCTCAGCAACCCTATGGTATCAGCTGGGCAAGAGCAAGAATTCGAGCTACTGGAGAAAATTAGAGAAGCTTTTAAGAGATTTTATCAAGATCTATATAAGGATGAGCTAATTTCTAAAAAACAAAGCATTGAACAGTGGCTTGACTCGATGCAATAGCTTTGACTCTCAGAGAAATCTAGAGTGGAGTTAGTGCAGATGCTAACCGAAGAAGAAGTCAGGGAAGTCACAAAAGGAATTAGTAAGGGGAAGCCAGCAGGGCTAGACGGGATGCCGGGGAAATGCTATAAGGGAAGAGATCTGCCCAATTTAAAAAAAACACTTTTTAATGGAATATTATTCTCAGGGCAAACCCTTCCACACTCGTGGAACGAGGCAACCATTACACTAATTTTAAAACCCCAATACAAACCCCAGAAAATGTGAGGTGTACTACCCTATATCATTGTTAAATACCGATTTTAAGATCCTGGTGGAAATAATTGCAAAGTGGTTGGGGTGGGGTAGTAAATTAAGTTATCCATCAGATCAAAAAGGCTTCAGGAAAGAACGACAAATCCATAATCTAACACGCCTGTTAATAGGCACTATTGATTTGGCCAATACCAATAATCTTCCTTTAGCAGTCCTAACTTTTGACGCGACCAAAGCTTTTGACCGGATGCACTGGCCCTACCTGTGGTGTTGTCTAAAACAAATGTGGTATCCCAACTTATATATATATATATATAGGCATAAAAGTATTAGTTAATGGGATATGGACAGATCACTTTACCATATACAGAGGTACTCGGCAGGGGTGTCCCATATCCCCCATATTGTTTAACCTATACATTGAACCCTTAGCTAAAAAGGTCAGGGAGGATCGTGAGATTATTCATTTTCAAGTTCATGGGTACTCAAAGAAAGTTTCCCTATACGCAGATGGTTTGATACTATACATGTCTGGGGTCAATACAGCTTTGTGCAGGTTTGAGTGTCTGGCAGGTGAGTTTGGGGCTAACACAGGATACGCCATTTATTATGATAAAAAAGAGACAATGGTGTGGCCTTCGGATACACAAAAAAATTTGGTTAAAGAGGAACTGCGCAATTAAGGCATTTTGGTTAATGATAAACTTGATTCAATTGCAGAACTTAATCATGGTAAATCCTCAGCTGAGATAAATAAAACCATTAGGTGGCAGAATTTATCCTTGACGATATATGGCACAGTCAACCTGTGCCAAATGAGACTTCTTCCTAAGATCACTTTTTTGTTTAATTGCATCCCGTTAGCATTCCAAAAGAGGTAAATTCAAAACTTCAGGGAAACATCAATAGCTTTACCTGGGTGTTGAGAGGGACCAGAATATCATGGAAGAAGCTATAGCAGAAGCTTAGGAAGGGGGCTTATAATTGCCAGATATCCATTTCTACTGTAATGGCATTCCAATTTAAGCACTTCAGTGTTCTCTTAAATACAAAGGTAGAGCCCGGCAACGGGAATATAGATATGATGTTTCTGGATATGCTAGGATCTCAGGCTAATGAAGAGGGCTTTCTGTGTAAGTTTGGGGATCCTAAATATTTCACAAAGATGAGGCTGAAGGTATTAGCATTGGCTGTTACTCTCTGGGCTAGCCTTCCAAGAATTTGGTCAATACCATATTTCTTTGCTCATGCGCCAATCTGGGATTCGCCTGGCACCCCGGAATGCTTACAAGATAGTTTATATGCTCCATTGCGGGTTGCAGAAATCAATAAAATGGGGCGACTTGTTAGATGGTAACAGCCTAAAATCCTGGACGGAGCTGAACATAAAGATGGGGGGAAATCTGTCCAAATTTAAATACTTACAATTACCATCAAGGGCAGTGGCGCACAAAGATAGGCTGCAAGCTCCAGGGGAGGTCAAGGCTTGTCTGGAGCTCCCAATGCTCAATAAATTGTACGAACTGCTGTGTCGGGCTGAAGATCAAGAGTTATCACCACCTTACAGAATATGACATAACCAGTAAGCATGCATCCGGTTGGCTTTGGCAGGGGAGCTGTAGTAGGTTATAAAATAGTGAGAACAAAAAGATGAGGAGAAAAGAAATGAGAGCAAAAAACTGAAAACTGAAGTGGCCCACCAGTCCTGGCACTGAAG
The DNA here is from genome assembly GCA_963921515.1 of Calotriton arnoldi. Lineage (NCBI taxonomy): Eukaryota > Metazoa > Chordata > Amphibia > Caudata > Salamandridae > Calotriton > Calotriton arnoldi. The sequence goes on along the minus strand of CAWUFW010003054.1, from coordinate 362,708 downwards.
GGCACTGATTTCTCAGGGGGATGTGTATGTGATCAGAAAAATGCCATCGCCCATAGTGCAATAGCACCAATCTCTGAAGTGTCTGACCCACACATGTCAGTTACTCGTCACACAAAGCCGATCACTTTCACCTAAAGACGCCAGTGCAGTCAATCGGTTGTCAAACCCATGATTATGTTTTGTTCAAAAGAAATCTAATAAATCACAGCTTCGCAGTGTGTAATCCGTGTTTATTATGATGTCAGTGTGCCTATTAATGTAATCTGCGAGATTACATGTAACAAAATACTTTTCTACAGGCTTAATACTGTACAACAACAATCTACCCTTAAAGGCTTATTGGCTTTAACATATGTGTTTCATACTAAATAAATGAGTCCTACTGCCTTTGCTCTGATCTTTATAAAAACAGATCAGAGATATGTCATAACTTTTCCAAATGAATCAATCAGGCCTACAACCTTCATTGTTGGCTTGTCATCATAACTAACTTAGACCCACTGCATTGAGCATAAGCTTTCCCACAAGTCAACCATCCGTTACACAAAATAAAATTACAAATAAGTACAAAATTATTTTAAAATCCCTCTTAAGAAGGCCTCATAAGTATTAGCACATACTAAATTTTCTATTCTCACAGTTTGTTCGAGTAAGTCATCAACACCAAAAACCTTGCCTACTATGGTTATCTGTGAGATGCATTTATTAAACTGCCTGCCTACAGGCTTTAGCCACAGACTAATTACAATCCAATGTTAAATGCCTATTGTCTTTAACACATACTTTTCACAAAAAGTAGGTCAACTACTGGCTTTCTCATAACTTTTTATTACAAACAGATCAAAGTTACATTGTCTAACAACTTTTCCAAATGAACAAATACGGCCTATAGCTTTTACCACTGGCTTGACACCATAACCAACACAGGCTACTGAAGTGAATATATGCTAGTAACGATCAACCGCACAGTTATAAAATGACAAATATGTACAAAATTACAGTAAGAAAAACAACCTACAGCTTCTCTCAAAATGGCCTAACAAGGATTATCACCATGAAAATCTTAACCCCGGGGTTTGTCCCAGGGGATGACAATAACCAAAACCCTTGCCTACAATGGTAATCTGTGAGATTTCATGGAGCAAAATACCAGTCTACAGACTAACACAACCACTAAAGGCCTACTAGCTCTAACAAATGTTTTTCGCTATAAATCAACCAGGGTAACTGCCTTTGTCATAATGTTTTATAAGAAGAAAAGACCTATGGCTTTGGCAAGACGTTTTACCAGTGAACTAATCTGGCCTACACACTTTATCATTGGCTTTTCACTATAAACAAATAAATCCTACTGTATGGAGTGTAAGCTTTCCAACAAAGCAACCATCAAGTTTATAGTCACAGAATTAGAAAATTAAACAAAGTACTAGTTGGCAAAGGTAAATACTAGTCTCCTAAAATGGCCTACCAGGATTGATCACAGTGCAAATTTTTGATCCTTCGGGGGTAACGACACTAAACTCCTCACCTACTAAGGTAAACAGATTCTGTATAACAAAATACTTTTTAGCAGATTTTAAATAGAGTAATAACAAACTGCCTTTAAATGCCTTCTGACTTTAACATATCCTTTTTACAATAAATAAGTTAGGCCGCCGACTTTATACAAACTTTTCTTAATAAACAGATTTTGCTTATAGCCTTAGTCATTAGCTTGCCACCAAAACCAACAGAGCCCTGTTGTACTATGCATACGTTAAACACCAGACTTATCAATTACCAAGGAGAAATTGTTTAATAGATCTGCTGCTGTGAAGCAGAAACAGCCCTTGTGTCTCCCCCCCCTTTTCCCCATTAATAATCCATTACTTCCCCCTTTTCCCCATTAATAATCAATTACTTTCATGGATTTAACCTTCGGCTGCCTCTCAATCTGAATCTCACTCAGTCTCTCCAAAACATTCCACGCCGTCCCAGACTGGTGACTCTCTGTTTCCTAATTCCCCTTTATTTGAATCTATGTGTGTGAGGGTTATCAACATCCTTGACGTGAAACTTAAGCCCCTGATTGAGCACATGGAAAGGCTCAAGGGTCTCCTTGGTAGAGTTTCTAATTGTGTTCCCCCTGTGACTACTAGCAATGAAGGTAGTGACCCACTGGCATTTGACCAACAGTTTGTGAGTAAGCCTATTAATGTTCCGTCTCAGCTTGTTACCAGGAATGTAACTAGGTATGCAGTGAGCACCAAAGGGCATTCAATGAATTCCTTGGTTCCCAGGCGCACCATATGATTTAGTTTCAGTTTGTAATCTCGGTCCATCTGGTCCTTCTCGCACACCCGTTAGTGGCTTCGTTGCTGTCCCATGCCAAATAACTCTGAGCCTTTCAGCTTTGTCATGCCCCTGTGCTAATCTTGGCTGGCGTTCCACCCCTAAATACTGGTCAACAGGAGTCCTGGGGCAAAATTAGGAATATGGTGGCCCGATGGCTATACATGCACAAACGCTTTAATGACTGGAGGCCCAACGAGATACTTAAAGTGAGGCAGAATGGTTGGCTTGGTCACTCAGTGAAAAGTATTATGGGGATTGTATTGTTGTAAATGTTCGAAGGCCTGCATGCGTTTGTGACATACTAAGAATAAAGGAATCCCATGGCCTAATTGATACTGAGATTGTTACTCTTCCATTGGAATTCTTTTACAGACCATCGAGCCCTTTCCTACGTCTCCGCTAGCAGAATTCAAGTACCGCTTGTGGTGTCCCTTGTACCAACATGTTTTCTGCATTTAGTGATTTGGAGAAGGTAGACTGACTTAGTAAGTGTGCTCCAACAACCATTCTGACGTCCCCTGGGAATGATGGGCCTTGTGACCCTTTTAGGAATATTACCCCTTTTATAGAGGCTGAGAATGGGGTGTTGGAACATTCTTTATTAGATACTTGCATTGTGGGCCCAGGAAGTCCTACAGCGGAGTTAAATTCAGGGGCTTCTAATAGGGCTAGAAGTAACACTGTGCATAGCATACCGAGTCCCTTAAAATATTACGCTGGAATGTGGCCGGTCTTAGATCCAAGATTGAATTGCCGGATTGGCTTCACTTTATAAGAGGATATGATATAATTTTGTTTCAAGAAACATGGGACACTTTGCCCATACACATGGATGGCATTCATTGTTTTAGTGTCCCAGCAACTCTATCATGTAGCGGATGCGCATCAGAGGGGTGGGGGGAGGGCTGGCAACCTGGGTGAGTACTGCACTAGGTAGGCATGTCAAAACCGTATAGTCACAGTAGCTTCCAAATCATAGTAGTCAAAATAGCTCTTACCTTGTATATTGTGAACCTTTATAATAACTATTTTAGTGGTATTCCCAATACTAAATTTCCCTTATTATTTAAAACAATTTCTGAAGTAGCAGATTACCTGGCCTGTTTAGGGCATACGCTGCATCTCTGTTTGGCTGGTGTTTTTAACGTGCGGCTGCCTATTAATTATGAGAATCTATATTGTGAACCCTGTACTTTTGCTAGTCCTGATCCACTGAGTGGAGAATTAGTTTCTTTTCTTGCCCCACATGATCTGGTAAACGTGTTGGCTTTATTATCTGGGTTGACCAGCAGTAAGGTCCCCACTTTTAAGGGGCATGGTAGACCATCAACAATAGACTATATCTTTCTTACTCGTAACTTAGAGGACCTATTTTTACATGGTATGGTCATCTCCTAAGGTTATAGTGACCATAACCCTATTGAGGTCAAACTCTCAATGCGCTACAAAAGAAAGTCTAGGCAGGATATTGATACATGTAACTTGCAACCTAGTACTGACATCTTGAGATTAGTCTGGAGATTGCGTGACCCTGTTCAATCATTAAAAGAGATCATTGAAGCCAACTTGGGGCTGGTAAATTTGTGTGTCAGCGGAGGGTCAAGGTTTGCGGGTGGTGGAAGCTTTCTCTAACCTTTGTTCAAGAATTAGGAAGGCACTCCTGAAACCTGCCAAGCCTATGGCTGATGGTCCAACTCTGAATGTCCTGCAGCTAATAGGGCGCTTCAGTTAGCATTAGTCTAGGGACCCTGCTTTAGTGTCTAGGGACCCTGCTTTAGTGACTTTTCTGTGTAAGCAATATAAAATAACCATTGCCAAGCGACAGCATAAGGTTGTTAAAGCACAGTGGGTAGCTCTAGCTCAGGCCTCACAACTTGGCAATAGCAAGTCATTCTGGGCCTGTGTGGCCAATTTAAAGCGCATTAATAGCTCATCTACCTCTATTTCATGTCATATTGTTAACAGTACATGGGAGAAACACTTTAGCACAATATATGCAGCACCTTTATTTCCTGCCTTTTTTACTATAGACTACTGCTTAGTATCTGGCTTTCGGACAATATTAGGAGGTAAGGAACGCTGTTAGTCAAAGTGTGGGTAGCAAAGTTCCGGGCCCCAACGGGGTCCCCACTAATCTTATTTAAAGTAATACCTCTTTATGGGCCCCTTTGCTCACAAATGTTTTTAATAATCTTTGCTTATTCTCCTCTACCTGAAACTTGGGGCACTTCCATATCAGTCCCTATTTTTAAACAAGCATTGGCAATGCAAATAGGCCTTGCTTTTGCGAGAGTTAGAGCTATTGGCGTTGTAAGTAGACAATGTCTTTTACCCATGTGATGTGGAGTTGATGTATGTGGCGTCAAGTGGAATTATGTGGGTTGGATTGGAATTGTTAGTTGTGGAATTGTGTCACTGTAGTGCTATAGGCACTCCCATGTATTTGGGCTCACAGGAAGACCTTTGACTACTATTGTTTTAATTGACTTTATGTGTTTTAATTCATTCTGTGTCTTGCATTTTTTCCTTATGATTTTTTTTGTGTCAGCCGCAATTCCACCTATGAAGGTGGGTGTCCCACAGGGTGCAATTTTGAGCCCAACGCTCTTTAACATTTATATGGCCCCCCTTGCTCTCCTAGCAGAGTTGCACGGCGCGAAGATTATTTCTTACGCCGATGATACGCAACTGCTGTTCACGTGCGACAAAGGGACTAACTTCAGAGGGAGTGAGATTAACAGATGTTTGACGGAGGTCTTTTCTTGGATGCGACTCAACCAACTAAAGTGCAACCCGGAAAAATCTGAAATTATCTTTTTTGGTTGCCCCCCATGCGAGGATTGGAGCCAATGGTGGCCCCGTGACATGTCGCCTCCCTCTGCTCCAGTTAGTACGGTAAAGAACTTGGGAGTTAAATTGGATGCTAATTTAGCGATGAAGACTCAAATTCAAACCGTTGCTGGCACATGTTTGGGTCTGCTAAAAATGGTAAAAAACGTTCTTCCTGTGCTACCGGTTGAACACCGTAAAACCGTAGTGCAAGCCCTAATTTCATCCAGGTTGGACTATGTTAATGTCCTGTATCTGGGCTTACCGGAATATCTACTCAATCGGCTGCAAGTTGTTCAGAACACATACACACACACACACACACACACACACACACACACACACACACATATATATATATACATACACACACACAGGCATGTTTTTATTTGACATCTGGGAAAGCCTTTCTGTTAGAGTGTTGCACTAATAAAACCCCATGCTTTATTCTGAAAACTGTCTTTTGATGTGCCTCATTTGGTGAGTGCTGTGATTGACCCCTTCTCAGGTGTTTTCTTGCTTTATGTGGGAATGCCTCTGCTTGGGAGGGCTGAATTTCTTTTATTTCGGAGTATAAAGCAAGACAGTGGCGTGGAATTGTGTGGTGTGGAGTGGAGTGGATTTGTGTACTGGAATTTTGTGGCATGGTGTGCAATGGAATTATGTGGATAGGAATTATGTGGAGTTAAATTGTGTGGCGTGAAACTGTGGCGTTGAGGGGAACTATGCTGATTGGAATTATGTGGCATGGTCTGGAGTGTATGTAGGTAGATTGTTGCTATGTGACAGTCGTTATGTGGGGTGTATTTATGTAATACTGAGTAGAGTGTAATTATGTGGAGTTGAATCATGTTGCATTCAGTGGTATCATGTGGAGTGTAATTATGTTGAGTAGTGTTGAACTGTTTGGCAGTGAATTGTGTGGTGTTGTGTGTCACACTGAACATCCAGGTATGCTACACAGAATTGGAAGCTTTGGATCAACCTACGGTAAGATAGATAATAAGCAATCTCCGAGAATTCAAAAAATAAAATAAAGATCTGGCTGTTCCCTAAAACAAACAGGTTAACTGCCCCATGTCATCATGGCTTGTGAGTTATGGTGTAAATAAATAATTAAAACCAAGATTAGCTGTTTATGGCACCTTTGCTTCGACCTGTGCAAGCTTAAGTTCTATCCTTGCAAGGGTTCACTGCACATTACATCCCTTTGAAGCCTAAGAAATAACGCCCGATTGTAACTCTGCAGGCTAACTAAAGGGCACTCAAGCACGTCTCCTTTGGGATTTAGGCTCCAACTAGACATGCACCAAGTTAAACTTGATTTTTCTTCTGTACAGCATCAAGGAGATATATAAAGTTAGAACTAGCCGAAAATGACCATATTACAGGGATAAAAATGGGAGTAAGCGATCAGTGGCATGCCTGTGAAATCAATGCATCTTTTAACTTGCACAACAATCGCACATTAGAGAAGCGATAAACCAATGTCACCATGGACTGATCCCCTATAACTACACAGGAGCCCAGCATCACTTACTGTCTCCATTCACGTCAACCCTTTTGAAAGCAGTCGCTGGTATACCTAAAGCTATTCAAAAAAACCTGCCATAACTGTGCAGACCCTAAAACTAGAAAACGCAAACTATCTAGAATCCACAGAACATGGTCATTCCTTCCAAGCAGTCAACTCATGGATGTTCAATACCCATCTCCAACTTTAACTGTCTGAAAACTGTGGAAGTAGTACTAATATACTGCCATCTATCCTCAGGAAGTCTTGCCATTGACATCAAGCCCCTACTAAACAATGAACAATGGGGAAACCCCAAAAAACTGCAGGACCTGGGTATGAAGTAATACAAAACCAATTGGTCCCAACAAGATTGTATTATTACCCATAGTACCCAAAAATTGAAAACATACACTAAAGAAATGCGATTTATATAAAAAAAAAAAACTTTATCATAAGTTCGATAATTGATACATGTTTATGCATTCATTTTTCATATAATAAAGTTGCTCAAAAGGAGCATAAGAAAAAAAAGTGATTGGAGAGAGTGCTTGTGAAAAGATCAAGGAAAACGTTTGAGTGGAAATATACAATACATAAAACCAATATATACAAATTCATACAGAAAGAGGAAGAAGAGCCTGGCTGTCCCTTCCAATACTAATCTCCAATGTCTTACATAGCACCCTATATTATAGAAAAAAGTTAAGACGAGGATAGTATCTCTGGTACAGGTGATTATATATGTCGACGTTTCGACCCCAAATGGAAGGCAGGCCAATTATTCCTTAAATGGAGGACTTCATCAGGACAGAGAAACGAGCAACCTAGAGACCACCGGTCAGAGACTGGTGGAGGGCCTCACGTTCAGGGCCAACAGGCTCCTGGGGGCCGATAAATCAGTATAAACAATGGTCCACAAGGATCCAATCCATGGACGTGCTAGGTGTATATAATTATACAACCCGGTCGTACGGGGATCCAAATTATGGGCTGTGGCGTTCCACAAACGGAGATGGCTCGGCCAGTAAGAACCGGTTGAATCGGCATGAATTGAATTATACTTCAAGTCAGTTTGTAAAGAGTTACCCCGGGATCCTTGTTAAACTTGAGGGGCCATACTCCGGATAGGATCCGATCAGGACTTACGCATTCTTTACTCTCCATTTGTGGAATGCCACAGCCCATAATTTGGATCCCCGTAGGACCGGGTTGTATTATTATATACACCTAGCACGTCAATGGATTGGATCCTTGTAGGCCATTGTTTATACTGATTTATCGCCCCCCAGGTGCTTGTTGGCCCTGAACGTGGGGGCCCTCCTGTTGCTCGTTTTTCTGTCCTGATGAAGACCCCCGTTTAAGGAATAATTGGCCTGCCTTCCATTTGGGGTAGAAAAGGCGACATATATAATCACCTGTACCGGAGACACTATCCTCGCCTTAAATTTTTTCTATAATATAGGGTGCTATGTAAGACGTTGGAAATTAGTATTGGAAGGGAATTCCGGCCAGGCTCTTCTTTCTGTATGAATTTGTATATATTGGTTTTATGTATTGTATATTGGCACTCACACTTTTGCCTTTTCCTTGATCTTTTCACGAGTACTCTCTCCAATCACTTTTTTGTTCTTATACACCTTTGAGCAACTTTATTATATGAGAAATGAATGCATAAACATGTATCAATTATTGAACTCATGATAAAGTTTTTTTTTTTAATTCGCATTTCTTGAGTGTCTGTTTTCAATTGTTTTTGAATTATTGACATCAAGCCTGCCAGCCTTTTCCTGACTCCATAAGTGACCCATATGGCAAGGAGCACTTTCTATGCCAAGCAAACAGTTCAATGAATCTTCACTCATCTATGTTTGACTCAGAAGCTACAGGCCACCACCGTGCTAGTCATGCTTCCAACTAGACTATGCAAAGGATTAAAACTGCAGCCACAAGGTTGCTTCTAACTGCACCAGCAGGAATGCAGCACTCCCATGCTCCAATGACTTCACTGAGTAGGCCGGGTGACCCACCTTCAAGGGACTCTAATGCCAACAAAACTACCCAAGGTAAGGGCTTATCCCTCATCCAAGTAAAACTCCAAAGATACTCCCAAAACTGAACTCTGCACCACAGACTAGAACCGGGGCTGTCCCCATCCAAACACATGCAAGAAAAGCAATGGCAGATCCTAATGCACTGTACAGGCAGACTAGTAATCCATTACCCAGCATTTCAAAACAACCTCCCACTCCTACATAGGCCTTACTTACAACCTACACCCTTCCAGCCAAACAACAGCAATATAAAAAGCAACGATTCCATCTCCCTGCTCCACTACACACTGAAGCACAGGATGAAATAACAGCTCTAGTCTTACTGCAAGACACCAAAAACACCTCCCACATAGGTCACATCCAGCAAAATCCAGCGAAACACACCCTATAGCACAGCATGCTACCTTTCTGCTAATGTGTCAGGGGGGTGAAAAGCTATTTGTATAAAACTGCAACACTAGAAGCTGTCACCATCTCACCCCGCCACAAAAGGAAGCGGAGTAAGCTGAAACACAGTAGGTAAAAAGAACAATGAAGTAGCCCGAAGGAAAGCTGCTGCTATACTGTTCAGAAATGCAAAACAGGCCTCGAGGCAATTGGCAAAAAAAGTAGCACCGAATAGATTAGTAACAAAAGGAGGCTAAGCCGTGCAGGGATAGGTCTGTAGTTTGAGGCACTTTTAATGGTTGCAATTACTGCCCAGGAATGAGCGGGGTTCTGCATGAATAGAGGCATGTAGAGAGCACCCCCCAACCCGCCCTCACACAAACTCACAAATCATAGAAACCTTGAGTAGGAGTACGATGCAAAGCTGCTAGCCACACCCAGTTTGACCCACTAATTCCGGCACGAACATGGACATGGCCAACCTCCAGCGAAGCATTATGATACGTACTAGAAAAAAAAGCTAAAATTGTTAATAATCCCTTTGTCATAAAGAAGTATAGAAGAAGATAAGGCAAAAAAACATGTTGCATGAATATAACGTTAACACTCCTTAATTCAAATCGTGCCCAACGGTTATACTTTCTCCGATGCCACATAGCACTAATCACAGACTGCGACACGCTGTTTACTGCAAAGGCGAGGATTCCTTTTAGGAACCAGAGAGCTGCATCTCAAATCTTCCCTCCCACACCCTAACATCAGCGCTCTCTCCCAACAACAAACTGGCGAACACCAGCATCTATATCAGAATGCTATAGCACCTGAACAGGAAAGGATCTTAGCACGACGCATAACTATAACAGTGCCCGCTGAGACCAAAATATGCGCTGGTCACAAACTTCTTAAGTCAACCTTAACAAGTGTTCACATGGAACTCACTTTAAAAGATTCATTCTGCACAGAAAGGTCTGAACAAAAAACTTTTTTTTAAACAACCCGAGTAATTACTTCAATAATACTCTTGAATAGAGAAAAGAAGATTCCAGAGCAGCCTGTATTTATTAACAACCACAGTTCAGCCGAACAGAGTTTATTAGACAAGGATTATTTGTTTAGACACACAGATTTGAGTTTCTTAAGGGAAACAGGAAGAGTGAGCATGCCCCAGGTGAAAAGACAAACCAAAACCGAATTTGAAGACGAGAAGACAAAGTGCAATGTGAGCATACATGGTATACACGCAAATCAGTCTTGACCCTGTTCCTTGTGGGAACAGTCCAGCCCGAACTGCCAAGCCAGGTCCTCCCTGGACCGGAAACAAGCATCCTGGGACCGGTTTCAGGGCATCACCCTTCTTTAGGAAGGCTAGCTTGAATCCAGTGGTGTAGTGAGCACGGGACCCACGTCTGGGCATACCCTTCCCACTTAGGGCAACAAATGCAAAAGAAACAATTGATGGACGGAATGCTGGACAATGCAAACATTCACCCCCAGTCACAAGGATCTGGGTTTAATCCATCAATCTTTTGCTCACCACACCACCCCAGATTGGACCCAGCCATATGCAAATCAGTCTTGACCCTGTTCCTTGTGGGAACAGTCAAGCCCGAACTGCCAAGCTAGGTCCTCACTGGACCAGAAACAAGCATCCTGGGACCGGTTTCAGGGCATCACCCTTCAACAGCCAGGCTAGTTTGAATCCAGTGGTGTAGTGAGCACGGTACCCACGTGTGGGCATACCCTTCCAAATTAGGGCGAGACGTGGGTCCTGTGCTCTCCATGCTCGGTGCTCTCCATGCCACTGGAATCAAGCTATCCTGGCTGATGAGGGGTGAAACCCTGAAACCGGTCCTAGGGTGCTTGTTTCCAGTCCAGGGAGGACCTGGCCTGGCAGTTCGGGCTGGACTGCTCCCTTTGGGCGCAGGGTCAATTCTGATTTGCATATGGCTGGGTTTAAACTGAAATGGCATGATGAGCAAAAAAACGATAGATTTAGGCCCAGATCTCTGTACTGGGGTGAATGTATGACATTGTTCTGCATTCTGTCCATCAACTGTTGTTTTTGCATTTGTCACCCCGAGTGGGACGGGTATGCCCAGACGTGGGTCCCGTGCTCTCCATGCCATTGGAATCAAGCTATCCTAGCTGTTGAGGGGTGAAACCGCGAAACCGGTCCTAGGATGCTTGTTTCCAGTCCAGGGAGGACCTGGCCTGGCAGTTCGGGCTGGACTGCTTCCATTGGGCGCAGGGTCAAGACTAATTTGCGTATGGCTGGGTTCAAACTGGAATGGCATGGTGAGCAAAAAAAACATGGATTTAGGCCCAGATCTCTGTACTGGGGTGAATGTATGACATTGTTCTGCATTCTGTCCATCAACTGTTTTTGTATTAAAAATGCAAACAGCTACAGGGCGAAGCTGAACACAGGCAAACAGTAACACGAGCAGGAAACCAAGAAAAATAAAAAATAGTCCCCCAAACAACATACAAACAACCAAAGCATAATGATACCGTACTTGGTCCCTGCTGCCTGGGAGGTAACGAAAGAGAAAAGGAGGGACAAAGAGGCAGGACTGACCACTAGCAAGCAAGGATTTGTAAAGGACACTGAAACAAACAAATACAAGCATTTGCAATGCAATAGGTCTCGCATTTACGAGAGTTTAAGCTATTGGCATTGTAAATGACAATGCCTTTTATTTATGTTTAAAAAAAATAATAGGCATTGTCATTTACAATGCCAATATCTTAAACTCGCGTAAATGCGAGACCTATTGCATTGCAAATGCTGGTTTTAAAATACTGAGCTGCTTTCATTAGCACAGGCTAGGTCAATGATGTGGAGAGAGTGGCACTGATGATAAAGTGGTGCACTATGTATGTCGCCCATTCGAGTTGAACCAAATCCCTCCTAATCCACCTATTTCATTGGAAGTATAACACTTTTTTGTTACAATCCCAACAAATGGCTCAGTGAAGATGGCAAGTGTGGTGGACGTTTTCACAGGAGCCTGGGCAACTATGGCTGGGCTTTCCATCTCCAGGCTGCCGGCCATCTTACTTTAAATAGAGCCTTTTGCGAAAGTCTCTTTTCCGCGGCTCGTGGGAGGCAGCAGGGCACCGTGCCTTGAGCCTAGACTGTGGGAGCGCCATTGGTGCTGTCTCACAAATCTTCTGCAATAATAAAAATGACAATGTCTTTTACACAAAGATAGATTGAAATGTTTCAAAATCTCAGCCCGCTTTCACGTCGATATTCTTCAGAAAAGTAACAAAATGTCCCGGGGCCCCTCACCCGTCCGAATACGAGACATTCGGGTAGTAGAAGTTGCAGTCAGACACGGGCAGAGATAAGCCCCAGATGCAGCACATTCGCCAGAAGAAATGCCTGCTCCGGCTTGGCTCCCCCTCCACCCCTCTGTCAGCAGGAAGAGCAGCTCTGTGAGCGGAGAGGCTTCTGCACGCTGAACTCCGTGCACCACAGAGGGGTCTGTTTATGCAGCCTTCAGATTTCCTGCTCAAGTGTTTAGATCTGACAGAGGGGCACTCCCCGCCTTCACACGCACTAGCTCCCTTCCCCTGTTGGTGCTTTTAAGCAAACTTGATTCGGCTCTTGGCCTCGCTTTAGAGGCGGTCACGACCCGGTGGGTGTACAGCGGGGCAGAGACGGTAACCGTGCCAGCCCTGCGCCGAGCACAACGACTGAGAAAGGGTGGGGGAGGGGGGTATTTATAACCTCCGAGCCGCCTGCAATGAGGAAGCTGTGCATCCAAGCGGAGCTATGAAAGGGGAGGGTCCGAGGCCGGGGGTGCAGAAGCGCTGGGAACGAGTGAAAAGCAAGGGGTAACAGAGGAAACAAAGTGGGGAAGGAACAATCGAAGAATACACTGAAAGGAAGGGGGAGCGCTGAGAAGTGTCAGAAATATATGGTAAGCGACTATCGGGGAAGGGAAAGAGGGCAGAGAAGAAGGGAAGGGACGGTGTAAGGGCCGTGCAAACAGCAACAACGTACTCCTACCTGCCAACTCACAGTGCTTACCCACTAATTCGGGCGCCGCGCACCAAATGAAAGTAAAAAAATAAACAAACAGAGCGGGGTGTCCACATACAACTTAGAACATCGCGCTTCACATCCGGAATGACAAAAAAAAAGTTCTCGCCCACTAATTAAAGGATACAGTATCACGCCGCAAGTAAAGGATCCAGTCCAGGTGGGTGTGGCCAAAAGAGGACAGGGTGGTAACCAGGAGGGACTAAAAAGAGTCCGTGACAATTAGAACACACCGTTTAGCATGATCCGTGACGCAAAATGACGCACACCAATAGATATTACAGGCGGAGCCGAAACTCAGCTTCTTAAAGTATTTTGATTCCAAGAAGCCCTCGCAGAGCATGCGCGCTGCAACGCCAGGCAAGACCTAAAAAAGCAGGGGGGTGGCTTTAAACCCACAAGAGAATTTACAAGAGGTCTTGAATACTCGACCTAAAAAGGGGATCGCTCAGCCCCCAGCTGCTACCGGCCAATCTCACTCATCGATACTATTGCAAAGATACTTGGCAGAATTACCTACAACAAGATTTTGGCTTGGGTGTCAGAGGAGTCTGTCTTACATTACTGCCAATATGGGTTTAGGCGCAAAGTAGGAACCACTGAGCAGTGTCTCAACTTAAATCTGGCCCTTGAAAAATACACGGTGGTGAAACAATCTCCTCTTTATTTAGCATTCATGGACCTTTCATCAGCATTTGATTGTGTGGACCGAGCCAAATTATGGCATTTACTTGCTGCAAGAGGTTTGGACATAGTCTTAGTTCATTTTCTAGCTTATCTGCATAAGGATATGAGGGCCAGGGTTCGCATTAGCACACAAGGTAACGTGTCTGGGGACCCTGGAATTGACCACAAAGTGAGGCAGGAATGTGTGTGGACCACTCTTTTATTCAATCTTTATATTAAGGATTTACACCCTCACTTAACACGGGCCATTCCTGACATACCTGTTATAAAGGCAGACTGCTCCCTATGCTCCTCTACGTGGGCGATGCAGTGCTCATGGCACGCACCCCCAGGCCATTGTGCTTGCTGGTCCATGCTTTTGTTGATTTCATGTCTTCCTTTGATCTTCAGACTAAATTTACAAAATATTACATTATGTCCTGTGGCCACAAGTGTCGCTCACTTTCCAATAGGTCTTTTGGCACCCATTGCCTGAGTAGTACTAACAATTTTCATTATTTAGGCATTATTTTTTCTGTCCAGGGATCCTGGTCTCCTAATATTGCCCTTCGCACTACCAAATGTGCATCGGCTAATGGGTCGGTATGTAGTTTCCCGCAACCCAAAGGGGGGTTTAGGGGGCTCCCTTGTTTCAATTTTACAGATATATAGATCACAATGTCTACCCATTGCCATGTAAGGGGCTGAAGTGTGGGGGATTTCTAATTGCATGGCCATACAGTGTGAAGAAAACAGGTTTTGCAGAACGCTTTTATCTATCCCAATTTTAGCCTCTCATTTTATCTGCCATAAGTAACTTGGGCTTCCCTATATAGCATACCGGATTAGGGTGTGGCTAGTCTTGCTATGGCAAAATTCCGAGGCAGTTTTAACTAAGGAGATAATAAGAGACTGTCTTTCCCTAGATAAAGGACTTTCAATCCCCTGGATTGTATTTGTAAAGGACGAACTCAGCAAAGTAGGGATGCAGATTATGTTTAATGGCCCATTAACTTTTGAGGGTGTAAATAAGAAAGTTGTGACCAAAGCACTTTACGAATGCAAGGAATCAAGGCATCTGAGGGACATGGAGTGTATACTAGTGTGGCTGAATACTTTTATTTGTGGGAATCGGACTGCACTACATCAGACTAGCTCGTACTTTTCTTTTCTTCTTTAGATCTTGTACCATGAAATATTTGCTTTGCTTTCCCTTGGGCTATGGACAAAATCTTGAAACCAAGCCTTGTCCTTGTGATGATTTATCCGGACAATCTACGCTTCAGTTTATGTTTTTTTGTACATTTTATGCTAAGTATACTAGATTGTTTTTTAATTCCATTTTTAAAGAAATATTGTTATGATATTGGTCAATGTAGACTTGCTTTTAGATTCTATTGCTGCTAATAAAAGAGGAAGCTGTTTTGTATATGGGGTCCTTTTTAAAATCTGCTGTACGTGCATGCAGGTCTATACAGTTTTAAAATGTGTGTTCTATTATTGTTTGAACATGTGCAGTTTCCCTGGACTGGAAACAGGCATCCTAGGACCGGTTTCGGGGTTTCACCCCTCATCAGCCAGGATAGCTTGATTCCAGTGGAATGGAGAGCACGAGACCCACGTCTGGGAATACCCGTCCCACTCGGGGTGACAAATGCAAAAACAACAGTTGCTGCTACGACTTATCTTCTACTGTTTTGTATACTTTTATGTATGACAGAATGCATTTGAATAAAGTTTTGTTGATTGATTGACTTAAAAAGTAGTTGGTGTTGACAGTGAAAACCTCTGCCTAGCCCCTTAGCCTTAGGTGGGATTTGCCAATTACACGCCACTGACCAACACCTTTGACTTGAGCTCGCTTTCAGGTTGGTATACCATACCCCAATCTGTGGCCTCCTTTGTGGTGCACGAGGAGTTAGGCGAAGGCTATATCTCGGATTTTCTAACAATTCGACCTTTAATAAGATGAAGTTCAATATGGTTACATCCAGAATTGGAATTAAACAGGGCAATCCTTAGGGACTGTACGCATCTTGATAAGGATAAACTTATTCCATGGTAAAAATCACATTAGATCAGCCTTCAGGGATTTGGGTCGTCCAGATTTATATGACCGCCACGACGGTATAGTAAGAGGTAAACTTGTTTGGGTTAAAAAAAAAAAAAAACATTTTTGTGCTACAGTACAATCATCTAGGGGGAACAGAGAGCTAGCTAAGTCTTCTGTTTGCGAACGTCATTACCAAAACCTGTGGGTTTATTGAGCCCCATCTTATACTTGTTACAAACTCCCAACATCTGTTCTTGCTGACTAGATTTATGCTGAATTCATTGCACTGGCTTTGGCTGACCTTGTAGGTTGGAATAAAGTTGAGAACTTGGCCACATGCAGTTGTGACCATTTTTCTGATCAAGACACTATGCACTTTGTTTTATTTTGTGAATACTATAGCAGTGCCTGTAATCAATTTATCTTATCTTTATTAAGAGGGAAACAATTCATTCAAGCCAGACCTGCCCTAATCTTCTTACAGATGTTGTCTAATGAAGGTTTGCCTCAATGTTGCAAATTTTTAACAAATGCAAGCAGGACCAGGAAAAGAAGGGGTTGACAGCAGTGGCAGGACCAGGAAAAGAAGGGGTTGACAGCAGTGTTATGCGATGTGCGTTTTTTTAATTCTATGATGTGTGGTTCTAACCTCAATACTGTATCACTGCGAACCAGTATGATTTTTAATGATGTTATATTGAATTTTATCTTAGCAATTTTCTTGGACTTTTAATCCATTTGTCATGTCATTCCTGTTTATGCTGTGTCGTATGCATCTTTTATGGTTTTAAGTTACAGATTAAAGATTATTTTGATTGATTGACTTGAGCTTGGTGTAAAGTGCTCAAACCCACAAGCAAAAACTAGGGAGAAAAAAAAAACTTCTTTAGGACCACAAACAAAAATAGCTATCAATGAAATTAGTTTAAGCTTTTGAAAATGATTAAATCTATGTTGTCTCAAGTTTTTGAGCACTCTCTCCTCCATCTCAAATTTCGAGTCTAATTCCTACACTTTCTATAGGCTCGTACTGTAAATTCCTACTCCGATGAAATCCATGTTGTGTCTAATTTTCTGATTAGTCCTTTCTCCATCTCAATGTAATCCAAATGTTGTTAAACCTAATTACAATTTAAAGTGCACTCATACTGAATGGTCAAAGTGGCCTATATAAATGGACAAATAAATACAATGTATTGGATCACCTTTGAAGCTATCCTTCTATTTCTCCAATTAGATTTTATTGATTTTCCAAAGCATGCAACTTACAGTAGAAAACCTATTCAGGAAAAACTATCACCCGCCCCGCCCGTGAGTGCTCCCCACGCCAGTCTCCCATACCTCAAATGGTCACTAAAAGGAAAACCTTATGTCCTCATGTTTAGTCCATCTGAGGTTTTACGACAGATCACTTTACACTTCAAATAAAAATGGTTTGCACCGCTCACAGAGACTATTTCAAGTGGTTGTTAATAGGAGGGATCTCCAAGACAAAGGGCAGCCATACTCAAACCCTCTACCCGTGAGGAACTCTATCCATGGTTACAACTGGCTAACAAATTTATGACTGAATCTGCGGAGTTCCCAGGACAGTTTCTCATCACATTGTCACAGTGTTCCCATTCATTCTTGCATCGTTGGTATCACTGGAGATTTCCACTTAAGTGCCAGGAGTTGCTTTGCAGTCAGGAGCATATTAGCTATCAGCCTCCAATCAACCCTTAGCAATACATCAATTTCAACCAGCCTAAGGCCAAGAACAATAGTTACGGGGTCGGGCTTCAATGGGTACTCCACCAACCCCCTAATATGGCTGGGATCTCCTTCAAAAAAAAAAAAAACCTAGGGCAGGAATACTGCATGTGAAATGCATCCCCTTCCTGGCCACAGCCCCTCCAACATAAGCCATCTGCTGTCTCATACATCTGTTTCAATTTGGTGAAGCGATCGTTTTATAGTTTGGTCCACGCAGCACAGTACAAAGCCCACAATGTTGTCCTTAAATTGTACTGGTAGAATGTCATCTATTCTGGCTGTAATTTTCTAGTTGATACTTCAGAGGGATTAAAGTGTATAACAGAACACCATGTTATAACCTTTCTTTCCTGGGTAATCAAGCTGAAAGCCTCCATCATCAGTGTACAGACTCCCTTCGCAGTACTCCAGTGAATGGCAACACTAACAGGTTACAGAACATCTTAAAGACGCACACTATAAATCCCTCCACTCCAGTGGCCTTCCCACTTATGTCTTCAACAGTATCTCTAAATTCTTCTAGGGGAAACTGGTGCTCCCTGCTCTTTGTTAGGCACACGAGGGAGCCACACAGTCACTGCTTCCAATATCTATTGTTCTACCACTCTTTCAGTACCCCTGAACTGAGAGGTATAGAATTCCTCAAGGTAGACTTTAAATCCATCTGATTTCTTGACAGTTTACTACAACTTGATTACCCCTAATCATGAGTCTGCGTGCTGCTCTTTCCTGTTTCCAACTCCTCACTCAGGGCGTAGGCCTTCTTGTCTGTCTCGTAACATTTTTGTTTGGTTTAACTTTGTAATTTATTAATGTTCTACATCACCTCAATAAATTCAACCATGCAGGTCTTTAATTTGCATGATATTTCCCTACAGTGTCTCCCTTGCCTAACAGGTCACTCTTTTAAAGGTAGCTACTTCTTAAATCCATGTCACATAGAATATCCTTTGGTCGGAACGGAGCTCTTCAATGTTAATAAGGGTACCACAAGCCGGGTGGTTTTGGTTGTGTGGTTGTGCTATGTATCAGACGAAAGCCTATTTGACAGACATGAATGAGGATTAGGTCATTCTGAAGTGGATCCGGAATTCTGTAAACTGAAGTCGCGGACATTATTTATCGTTTCATTTTGACTGGTGACTGTTTCGCAGCATAGAGCTCAAAAAGAGAAGGTTGGTGGACAGGATGTGATAAAAGGAAAGTGCGGCTGGGCAAGTATTGGGCAGTACAACGAAATGTGTTTGAAACTACACTTGTCCCAAGTTGTATGTCAAGGACAATTAGGAAAAAATGAGAGCTGTGCCGTCAACAGAAACTAGACTTTCTAATTCTTGAAAGTTGAAAAATCTCTGTTATAGTGGCTTTAAGAGTTAGATTGAAAAAGGGACCAGTGGCCTAGCTGGAAACTATCACATTTATAAATAAGAGAAACACCAGTGTCAGGGGTCACATTGTAGTTTTAAGACTATTTCATATCCTTAAATTAACAATTCTAGCCTAGTTCTGTATAAGAAGAAAACCCTACCTGTGTGCCCGTGGGCTGAACATAGATTTCCAGGCTACCCGTTGATCTAGTGCCCAGCAACAGTCACTAAGTGAATGGAAGGTGCTCACAAAATGAGGCTGATAACGAAGTACAGCAGGGTAGGGGCGTCGCAATGACTGGATTTCTTATAATGAATTGCTTAATGAATCTGACAAGGGTAAAGTGGCACTATAGGAGAAGCACAGGAGGCAAAGAATCCAAATGATAAAGGACGTTATGATGAATGTTAATTATTTTCTTAGCTGAAAGGTCCATTCTTTCTTCCATTCTTAGACTTAGTATCAAAAGTCTTGCCTTAAAATACCAAATGACATCTTCCACACAGTCTCTCTTACGAAGGAATAAAGTGCAACTGAATATAAAAATCAGTCTCCTCTTGGAGAAGCTCATGTTCATGAGATCACCGGCTTCAGGTGGATGAAAACGGGCCTGGTGCATAATGTAGGCATCAAGCTGCAAAGTGACAGGGGCATAATGTGGTTGGGTGTAACATTTCATGAATACGAATATTTTTAGATGTTTGAGGTAAACCGGTTTTGCAATAATTAATCTCACAGTAAAGCTGTTTCTCACACGCATTTTGTTTTCCATGACAAAGCCAAACATTTTACAGAAACAACTTTTTCTTTTGTATAATGAAATGATTACGCAAATAAAAAAATAAAAATAAAAAAAACACTGACAACAATGTAAGCTTCCCGAACAAAAATAGAATTTGGCATTAGTGGGGCAAGCTTCCTTGGTCCATCATCAATAACAGTAATAAGGAACATGGATGCTGGTCCTGCGACCTGAGGAGAACCTGTAGACTGCCACGAGTGAAGAGAAACGGCCCACGCTCAGATTTGAAGGCCGCAAGGCATAGGGGTTTTGAGCTTTTTACCTGTGAAAGGTGGGTTTTTTTTACAAAAACTCGGTGTTGCTGCAATTGTCCAGCTCACCCTAGACAGACGTTACAACCACATAACACTTTATTACAACCTCTCCCCTACGAGAGAGTGTTTCAGGCTGTCCGGAGGCTTCAACTGTTTAAGAAAGCGTTCAAAAACTTATAGGACGCACATCGGCGTTTGTTGATTTACAAGAAGCTCTTGTCCGTGGCCGAATCCATTTGGAGGCACTCACAGGTGCCCAATGTTTGAAACTCACTACCCAGCCTGACTGCGGACATCTCATCACCCTACACAGCAGGCCTGGGACAGCGGCATGCTAGCTGGCCCTCCTGACTGTCCCTGTAGGCAGGGCTTTAAGTAGGATGAAAAAACTAGGGGGGTGGGGGGGAGAGGGGTCTCTCAAAGGTGCGGGGTAGATGTGATTAAGGGCGTGGCTTAAAACACAAGCTACAAATATGTGCTTAGCATAGTGTATTTTGCTGCTTCTGTCATTGGATCCAGATATATAATGCAAGTAACATCACACCTACGACAAGCCAGCACTATTGGCATTGTTAGTGGTTGTTAGTTGCATAAGATAAATAAGCACCAACTATGGCTTTGTCGTATATAAATAATATCGAAAATGCTTCAGTTCTGAAATGATGGGACTGTGAAAGTACTATAACGAGGCTATTTGAAGTTACCTCAAAGGCAGCAAAGGGTGGTACTGCTGCAGAGCTAAGAATTTTTTTTCACCCTGATGGTGAGGGCAAAAATGGAGAGCCTGATAGGCACCCGTCTCAGCACCTGATTACCGGCAGGACCCGACCCACTTAAAGTCCTGCCTGAAGGTATATAACCTGGGGTGGACGGGGGTAGAGGGTATGTGTCTTCCCAATAGCACCCGCCCCACTTACACAAAAATGAACTACTTCTAGCAGCAGTTCAACTTCTGCCACTCTGTCCCGAAGCATTCGGCAACTGAAGTGCAACCCTTCAAGTAGTACCAGAAGTGCATCAGCTGCATCAGTACATACTATAAGGGCCAACAATAAGTACGAATTAAATGAGGTGTGCTTGCAAACCATTCTGATGAGCCTGTGACAAAACAGACACACTGTGCCTAGCCACACCAGTAGAGCAAAAACAATGGTGTTTCCACTTGCTTCTGGCGAGTTGCCATCAGCTGGATACAGAGTCAGATCGAAATCCGAGGAGAAATGTGATTACTTGTGAGCTATTGTTAAACCAGACAGCCTTGGTGTGGCCTTCCCCTCAAGATGTTGCCTTCTCTACTCCGGGTTGCAGAAATCTGTTTTAGGACTGTGCGTTTTACTACTGCTAACCAGTGCTAAAATTGCTTGTACTCTCGGTTTTAAACATGGTAAAATAGGCTTACACCCAATTGGCAAATTTAATTTATTTGTTATTCCCTGGTAAAGTACCCAGGGCCTGTATATTAAATGCTACTGGTGGACCTACAGCACTTACAGTGCCACCCACTTACGTAGCCCTTAGAAAACATATTAGAGGCCTGCCATTGAAGTATCTGTGCAGTTTTATACTGCCAATCTGACCTAGCAAAATAAAACTTTTGCCAGGCCTAGACACCCCTTTTTAATAGATATGTCACCGTATGGTAGGCCCTAAACATGCAATAGAGCAGGGTGCATTGTATTTACAAAGAAGGACATGTTTTAATACGTTTTACATGTCCTGGTAATGAAAAAATCCTAAATTCGTTTTTCACTACTGCTAGGCCTACCACTCCCACAGAATAACATTGGGTTACGTTATTACATTAAATAAGTACTAACTTCCGATTGCGAGTCAGTATAAATGTCATGTTTAGACTTAAATGCAGGGCAAGCCTTTGCTCAGATAATGCCCAAAGCAGAAAGAAATTTGACACCCTCGCTGCTGCTAGTGGGAAAAAAAATGAGACTACAGGGAATCCCATTGTGTTCACAGAGTCTGGTCTCTGAAGTCAATGTAGTAGTTCATCCAGTCGTGTTCGTATCTTTGCATTTTGATTCCATTGGTTTGTTTTTATGTCTTTAATGTTGGACTAACACAAAAGCAAAATGCGTAAAAGATAGGCACTGAACAAGCCACTGACGCCAAATACAGGAGAACTTCTCAGTGTCAGTGTCATGTCAGGGTATAGCAGGCCCCAATTCTAACATAGCAAACACAAGGAGATGATGGACAGAGCACTGAAACTTTTCAGACACTCACCCCCAGTCACAGATCTGGGCTGAATCCATCATCGTTCTTTAGCTCACTTCGCCACCTCAGTTCAGACCCAGCTATATGCAAATCAGTCTTGACCCTGTGCCTCATGGGAACAGTCCAGCCCGAACTGCCAGGCCATCCCTGGACTGGAAATGCATCCTGGAAAAGGTTTCGGGGTTTCACCCCTCATCAGCCAGGATAGCTTGACTCCAGTGGCATGGAGAGCACGGGACCCACGTCTGGGCATACCCGTCCCACTCGGGGCGACAAATGCAACAACAACAGTTGATGGACAGAATGCAGAACAATGTCATACATTCACCCCAGTACAGAGATCTGGGCCTAAATCCATTGTTTTTTTGCTCCCCATGCCATTCCAGTTTGAACCTAGCCATATGCAAATCAGTCTTGACCCTGTGCCTCATGGGAATAGTCCAGCCCGAACAGCCAAGTCAGGTCTTCCCTGAACAGGAAACAAGCATCTTGGGACCAGTTTCGGGGTAACACCCCTCATCAGCCAGGCTGGCTTGAATCCAATGCTCCGCATGCCACTGTAGTTAAGCTATCCTGGCTGATGAGGGGTGAAACCCCGAAACCGGTCTTAGGATGCTTGTTTCCAGTCCAGGGAGGACTTAGCCTGCAGTTTGGGCTGGACTGTTCCCATTGGGCGCAGGGTCAAGACTGATTTGCATATGGTTGGGTTCAAACTGGATTTGCATGGGGACCAAATAAAATGATAGATTTAGGCCCAGATCTCTGTACTGGGGTGAATGTATGACATTGTTCTGCATTCTGGTCATCAATTGTTCTTTTTGCACCCAATTCTGACATGACATCAGAACCATATTTTTTTTAATGTGCATCAACATTAACAGCTTAGGAGCACCCTCCTCTTCCCCCAAACACACAGACATTTTATTATGCTGGACTGCTAAGTCTTGAACTGGACTGTTCCTATTAGAGAAGGGTCAAGACTGATTTGCATATAGCGGTGGCATGGTGTACAAAATAACAATAGATTGGGATGCGGCCTGAGTGATTATCAGTGGCTGAGATTAAAGTATTCCATCCACCATTGTTTTGTGGCTATTCCGTGCACACGGTGTCACTGGAACCAAGTTGTACCCAGCTGATGAGCCCATAACTAGGGCGAAACCGGTCCTGGGTTGTTTGTGTTCCGGTTCAGGTAGGACCTGGCTTGGCAGTTCGGGCTGGACAGTTCCTATTGGAGTAGGTCAAGACTGATGTGCATATAGCTGGGTCCAAATTGAGGTGGCATGGCGTGCAGAAGCATTCCATTCATCACTATTTTGTATAATTATTGTGTCACCCAAAGTGGGACGGGTAAGCCCAGACGTGGGTCACGTGCGCTCCGAGTCACTGGAACCAAGCTGTACCTGGCTGATGAACCCATAACTAGGGAGAAACCAGTCCTGGGTTCCTTGGGTTCCGGGAGGACCTGGCTTTGCAGTTTGGGCAGGACTGTTCCTACTGGAGCACGGTCAAGACTCATTTGCATATAGCAGGGTACAAAATGAGGTGGCATGGTTTGAAAAATAACGATGGATTGGGATGTGGCCCGAGTGATTACCAGTGGCTGAGATTAATCCGAGCATTCCGTCCATCACTGTTTTGTATACTTATGGTGAATGAAATGAGGCAGCAGGGGGCCCTTTTCACAGGTCAGTCCCTGGAAGGCTACATAAAAGCAGTGACTTGCTTCTAAAGCAATCTCTGCACGCTAGTGCCAAGTTGTTTGTTGGTGTGAGGAGTGGGTCTTAGTATGTAGCAGCAGAAGATAAGAGTGAGATGGGAGGGAAAGGAAGGTGGCTTAATAGGGTGTTAAAGACAGGGACTGCTGCACTTTAAAAAGTTCCCCCTCTGAAGATCGGCACCCTGGGTCTGAGCCCAGCACAACCATGCCAAAAGCCGGCCCTGCTTAAATGACTTGCAATTTAAAAACCTCATTAATGGTAAAGTCGGATTTTACATTACAGTTTTGAAAATGCAACTTTTAGGAACTTGACATCAGTCTTTTGTCACCCTAGACCTCTTGGAACCTGGGCAGAGGAAGAAAGGAGAAGTGACTTTCCAGAGCCAGATGCGGGGATGGACTAGAAAGTTCTCCCACTTCAAAGGGTGTCATAAGGAATAAATATTGGACCTGCTGAGCTACTCATCAGTACACTCCTGGATCTGTGGACATTAAAGAAGAACAGCCTTGTTCCCCAGAGGACTACCCTGCTGCTTGAGGCCTACTTTGTTCCCCAGAGGACTGTCATGCTGCTGCTTTAGGCCTGCCCTGCTTCTTGAGGCCTGCCCTGCTCTCCGCGAAGGTAGACTTCACCCCAGGCTAACCTGAGCGACTTCAACAGTCAGTTGGCTGACCTCCTGTTCTGAGGTTCTGGGGCACAACAAACTCCAGAGGCCTCACAACAAGCTCCAGACAGAAGGCTCCCTGCAACTGCTAAGCTAACCTGCTGCAACTGGCCCTTCCTAAGCCCTGCTGACCTCTGTTGGAGTGAGTTCCTGATCTCCAAGCGGTGTCTCCCCAGGTCCTGGACTCTTGTCTGACATCAGTTGAGCTTTTCCTGTGAAATCCTGAAGTTTTGAGCTCTGTGCGCCAGACTTTGATAAGGTAACTTTTTCAGCTGGAATAACCTGGACCCTATATCCAGCCCACACTTTATTACGGTCGGCCTGAACTTGTAAATTTGTCCCAGTCTAGCGCAACCAGATACCCACAGTTAGCGATTTCTGCTTCTTGGCGCCATCTTTACATAAACCTTTAAAATTGCATATATCCGGTTCTACCGATTGGATTTGTGTTTTTATCTCATTTTATTTCATGCATTTTACTCTATTTTTCTAAATAGATCTGGGATATCTCGTGTTGTTGTGTTACTTTATTACTGATGGTGTGCTAAATAAAATTTTAACACAGTGCCTCTAAGTTAAGCCTGACTGTTTTTGTCGGAGGATTAAGCACAGGTTAATGTAGTGACTTTTGTGGTTCACCCTGACAAGGATTGAGGTTGATGCTTAAGAAGGGTTTTTACCACCCACCTCAAATCAAAAACTCAGTTTCTTATAGCTATCATAATTTTACTTAACTATTGAATGCATATGTAAATAAAAGAGAGAGTTTGGCCGACAGGGATCTCTGCCACAAACTGTCCACCAAACCCACAGTCAGCCCACTCGATTCAGAGTCAGCCGGACTGTCAATATTCTAATGGTGAATGCCCCCTCCCTCTGCTCCACAGCTTCAAACCTTACTCCAACAGGCTGACGAAGTAGAGTCTGTCAGAGTAAGGACATCAGCTCGCCCTCCCTATTTAGAGCACATGTTCTGATGTTTTTTTCCTCTGGCGGTACTAGAGAGGGAATAAAATTACAAATGAACCTGCAAGCCCTAGTAGAAAACTCTGAGTGGTATGGAACACGAGTTTTTAGTTTTTATAAAAACAAACCCCCTTTTGGGGGTTTGTTCTTCAAAAGCAATTGGTGTGGGGGTGTCTGAAAGACGGAAGCCATGCAGCAAATTCGCACTACCTTTAGAGGAACGTCCGTCACTGCAGTTCCTCTAAAGGCAGAGAAATCATTGCTGGGTTGGCAGTGATCTCCAAATATGTCAGGCAGGCAGGAGTTTGTCAGGGCGGTGGATGTAATGTCCTACGCCACCCTGATAAACAGCCAAAGTTTAAATCAAGTCCTTAGTTCTTTTTCAAAATAAAATAGTACTAACAGAACATTACAGCTATTCTGCATTAAGTGTTAAAAATATCAGAGTTTTTAATCCTATATTAGTTCAGAAATCGCATGCTTTCCATTTGGTTTGTTTTGGTCCTAAATGGTGTACAGAAAAGGTTGGACCATGAGTCTCGCCTTATATAGGTATCTTACTTCACGGTCTACTGAATAAGAGGTTTCAAGGGCAGGGCAAAGGATTACTGTCTACGGAATAAGAGGTTTCAAGGGCAGGTTAAAGGATTACTGTCTACGGAATAAGAGGTTTCGAGGGCAGGTCAAAAAGCAGCCACAGTGTTGTGTAGTTCCTATAAATGTAAATAGGATCTGCGCATTTATACAACATAAACTATCGGATTGGTATACAGACTGATTCCAAAGACCCCCAAAGAAATATGTTAGCCTGTAGACCAGCTAGGTCACAGTGCCACTATGAGTGCCACTATGAGCGCCTCAACCTTACCAAGGAGCGAATAGTTTCTGGCAACTATCGAACATGACAACCCTGACACCTCAGGGATCGTAGAAACAGTACAGTACTTTTCGCTCAGTCACGCGTGCTTACTAATTCTCGGAGAGATACACAGAATAAACAATACGGACATTTTCAATAAGCATGTATTGAACCAGCGTCATTCTAGTATAAAATACGTGTGCTGCGACAACCATTAGATAGAAACAGAAAACAGATATATGCGATTACAAGCAACCACAGAGTAAACAAGCATTTGCAATGCAATCAGTCTCGCCTTTGGGACTTTATAAGTGTTTAGCTATGCAGCACAATATCCTGGATATTTTGCTGCCAGGGATTGAATAGCTATACAATTACTACACACTGGGTGGCGCAGTGTAATTTACAACTGCAATTAATATTTAATAAAAAAAAAAAGTGTTATCTTTTTTTGGGGAGAAAAAGTAAAACCGAGATCAGCTCCGGATGAGAGGAAACATTCCCATTCTCATCTTTAGCCCTTCATTAAGATAAATGTGCACCTAACAAACTGCAAAATTACTGGTGCTGTTTTATGCAGTGGTCACAGATCGAGCTAATAAGGTAAACAGAGCTGTTTTTACACTCAAACCCTATAAGCAAGATGAATACAAGAAAAACATTTGTAATCTTGGATCAATGCAGAGAAACGGGCATTTTTGAAGTTGTAAGCCATCAAACAGATTCAGGCTCACGTTGTTTTCTGTGGAGTGGCTTTAAATGTTGAAGAGTGCGCCAGACATTATTTCAAAGAAACAGAAGGAAATGCAATTAATATCACTGGAGTCGCAAGATTGTTTTTAACAGAACGGTCAGCACGGTTTAGCTTTAGAAGCATTGGAGAGTGCAGAGCAGACAGTTTAACTTTGGTAATAAGACCCTGGCTCAGTGGCTCTCTCACAAACTCATAATGCAGTGATTAAGCCAGCCTGGATGGGAAATGTGTCCTGGACCTTGCTGCTTCTGTCAGTCGGGAGAGGAATAAAGCAATTTCTGGTGACGCCCTTTGAGGAACCGAAGCCAATTACGCTCCAGTGTTCCTTGTGTAATTAAAGTTTGTGTTGAGTCCCACATTGTGCAGATTTACAATACAGGCGAACATAAAGGCAATATTGAAGACAGCGGGAAAGTGGAAGGGGCGAGGTGGGGAGGAGACTGAATTGAGGGAAGACACGGCACGAAAGGGAGGTGGTTGAGGGAAAGGAGCGAAAGAGGGAGAGTATTGGAGGGAATGAAAAAAAGAGACGAGTGACAAACGTTGTTAGGGGAGCAGGGAGAAAGAGGGTAAGGGGCGCGAGACGGGGGAAAAGGCAATAAGAAAGTGGGAGAAGAATCATAGCGAAACGAATGAGGCAGGGACAAGAGATGTGGAAACTGAAATTCACCGCGAATGAGTAGGAAGAGATGGAAAGGCAGAATTGTCGATTTGGCGAGTAAAAGGTAGAACAATGAAGCAGACAGCGATAAAGAAAGAGGTGGGGTATAAACAGTAGGGCGATGGGGGGGAGAGGGAATTCGAGAGGTTGAAGAGGAGACAGGAGAGGTGGAAGGGAGAGGGTGTTTGGCAAGGGTGTTTGGAGAGTGGGTAAATTTGGTGATGGTATGGGTGGGAAAGGTGACAGTGGAGGATAGAGATGGGAAAGTGGAAAAAGGGGGCTTGGAAAGTGGACGAATGGGTGGAGACGGAGTCAGACGTAGAGAGAGTGATGGAGAAACACAAATAGGCAGATAGAGAGAGAGATGGGCAACAAATAAATGGTGGGGGGGAGCATGGGGTGATGGGGACAGAGAGAGGTGGAAAGAGAATGAGATTAGGGACTACGAGGGCACGGATGGATGGGTGGGTGGAGATGGGAGGATGAACGGAGACGAGATGGAACTCGAGGGAGAATATATATAGAGAAGGGGCAGTGGGGTTGCGATGTGTGCTGAGAGAAAGGACAGAGAGAGTGGAGCAGGAAAAGAAAAGTGGATTAATCCGCTGGAAGAAGCCACGCTAGAAACATCGCAGGTGATGTAAGGCTGAGACCTCCAAAAGTGCTTTGGTTCTATCACACAGACATTAATTCATTCAACAAATGAAATGTGTGCACCCAGAGAAGTCGGAACAGGATCAGCACTAGCGGAGAGGTGCAAAGAATAGAGCTTCCAGGTGCTCGCCTAAGGCGCAGACAGAGCCTCTGCTGACCTGCAGTTAGAACCGACAATAATAACACAATTAAAGTGTAATAAAGAAGAAACTCCGAAGTCGCAGGAGACATGGGGCACACTTAGCACAGGGCCGAGAGAGGGCTTCTTTTTCGTATGTAAAAGGCAGGCACAGTCCCATCTCGGCGTTACCTCTTGTGTCTGTCTCGGTTATTGGCTCTGGCAGGTAGCTTCCCTCGGTCCTGATCCAATCCCAAAGCGCCGAGGGAGGCGGTGGGCGCTACTCCTGCAAACCAGCTTTTTTTTTTTCTCTTTTTTTTTTTAACTCTGCTTAACTCTCGCACTCCAGCCACAACTGAATCCCTCCCCCTCCTCTCCGCACAAGTAAACTACTAAACCGAGCACATTTTGTTGTGAAAGTAGGGAGCCCACCCAGAACGTGACAGTTATTGGCACCCACGTTTTCAAGGATTTACCAAATATACCTTTTTTTGGCTGCGTAGAAAAGCGCCTTGCCAGGAACTAGAACTATGGCGGTAAAACAAGAAACGGATACCGCAAATTCATGTTTTTTTTGCCTGTTTTATCCTGCCTCTGGAAGGTGAAGCGTGCCGAGCAGGGCGGCCTGTCCCGGGGCCTCAAAGAGGAAGGGACGGAGGCGTTTGAAGTTCCATCTATCTGCTGGTCTCTCCTTAGAACCGGCCCGCGCCGCCTGCGTCACTGCCATTAAACTGCTTCCCACATGCCGAGAGCAGCCACCCTGCACTTCTTGCGGGAGGAGGGCGTAGAAACCAGCATTATTGCCGATACCGCAAGTCTCATGGCGAGTGAGGGCTTAATGTTACACTTGGCATGAATAGGTGAATGAACAAGCATTTACACGGCACGGGCGGGTGGGGGGGAGAAAAGTAGTCTGTGCAGTAAAGGGGCCAGTAGCCGTGGAAGGACACAAATGAAGACATGTCCATCATAAGGAGGGACTAACAAGCCTACAACCAATCAGAAGGCAGCATATAAGACACAAGCCAATGAAAATGATGGGCGGAGAGTGGGCGGAGCTTCCATGAAGCTTCCACGCTATAGTGTATACTGCATGTCTCAACGAGACAGCGCAAGCGCTGCCTAGGCGAGACCTAATAAAAGGTAGAATTCTACCATGGTGCTGAAACAGTGAATATATGCAGGCATAAAGAAACATGACCCTAATCAAACGTACTCCTAAGATGCAAACCCTAGCATGTATGTAGGTGTAAAGCCAAGAATCCCCCAAGGAAAAAGCCAACCCCATTACCTGATGGGAAACGATGAAGAACCCCGTCTTTGCTCGAGTCGGACACCCCGCAAGGGATGTCAGATCACTGCGTGCTGGAGTTTTGTGCATGGACTAAAGCGTCTCGTGTCAGCATGGAAGCTTCTCCTCTGGTTTGCCCAGTGAAGATGTGGTGCTTATATACCTGAAAGGTACCCTCAGGGGTTCTACCTAGATGTGTAATGTGTAGGAGAGTAGGATCTGCTTCACATGGGTACCCCCACTTTTTGCTGATGCTTCACTGTTTTTCGACCTTAGTCTGGCTGGGGCCCTGCTAATCAGAACCCCAGCCTAGCTGCTTCCTCTTTAAAATGGTTTCCATGTGCCTTAGGCACATCCCTGATTGGAATCTGGAGTGCCCTTATAAGTCCCTAGTATATGGTATACTATGTACCCAGGGCATAGGTACCTCAGAGGCCTACCAGGGGCTGCAGCATGTATTGTGCCACCCCTGGAAGGCCATCCAAAATGACACCACAGGTCTGCTACTGCAGCCTGGGTAAGGTGGTGCATGCACCCCTTACTGTGATATAGGCGACCTATATCACTACATACATACACACATATAAACCTATAAGTCACTCCTATGGCAGGCCTTATCAATCCTGAAGGCAGAGTGCGTGGTTCCTATGTGAGAGGGTGCCCCTGCATGAGCTGGGCCCCTCTGCAGCGTTCGGAGACCCTTCTCTGATGCCGTTTGTAGTGCAGCCCGACCATATACTCTTAAGCGCATTATAACCTCGCGTTAAATGCTAACTTTGGGATGGCTGCACGGAAACATGTCGTGTTTGGTGTCAAACATCTTGGAATACTACCCCCCCGCCAGTTCTGGCGGCGGGGGTAGCATTCCACCCTTCTAGAGGGAGAGACATGTGCACACCGGTATACCCGGTAATGACTTTCCAGAGCCCTGGCATCACAAAATGGATGCCGCTGTGTTAGAAATGGGATCTCTAGTTGGCAAGGGCTTGCACCTTTGTCCAAGTAGGGACCCTTCTTCCTAGTCAGGGTAAGGGTGTTACACTCGTGAAGTAACCCCTGCTCACCCTCGTGGTAGCTTGGCACGAGCAGTCAGGCTTAATTCAGAGGCAGTGTGTAAAGCATTTGCACATAACCAACAGTAATACAGTGTAAGCACTACAAACGGACATCACACCAGTTTAGAAAAATAACCAATTTTTATATACTCAAGACAAGACCAATTACGACAAAAATCCACAATACTATACTTTAAAAACGAATGCTTGATAAGGTAACTTCTTCTTTGCAGGAATAGTCCAAAAACAAAGTTCGTACGAGTCGGTAGCTCCGTCCGAGCCTACCGCTATGCTGAAAACCACAGAGTCTAACAGTTCCAGCCGACCGCGTCGATACGGGCCGGCAGAGTCGTGAACAGACTCGGTCACAGTACCTTTCTCGTTGTGGCTGGTACGGAGTGTACGAGCCGGTCGGCGTTCGTCGCGGTTGCGGTGCAAGACGGAGCGATGCAAGGTGCGGTGTCCCTCGATGCGGTGCAGGCAGCGGCTCGATGAGCGTCGTGCAGACGGAGTCGGTGAGTCCAAGGCGTGCGGTGCAGGGTGAGACGATGCTCGATGCGGTGCTGACAGGTTGCGATGCAGGCGACCAAGCCGGAGTGCGGGAGCTGGCGTCGGACAGCGGTGCGTCGCAGATGTGCGAGCGGTGCCCCAAATGCGGTGCGGTCACGACTCTTGAGCCAGTTGCAGCGACCGCGTCGGTCGGGTCCGGCTGGTTCAGTGAAGCGATGCGATGCGAACTGCGGTGCCCACAGGTCACGGTGCAAGCAGCGGCTCGGTGTTAGCGGCGTCGGACGTCGCCACGGTGAGACCAGGGTTGCGATGCGAAGCGGGGCGATGCGGTCTGCGGTGCAAACAGGTCACCGGCCAGGGATGGATTCGGTTGACGGAGTCGGTTGCGGTTCCCTTCCTCTGTGGCAACTGAAACAGCGTTCCAGAAGCGGTACCCAGAGGCTTGTGAAGTCTTTGCAGTCCCTGAGACTTCTTAACAGGAGGCCAGCTCGGTTCCAGGCCCTTGGAGATACTCAGCACAAGTTTGTAGAAAGTTCCTTCCTTTCACTGCCCAAGGCAGAAGCAGCAGCTGCAGGCCAACCCAACAAAGCAACAACACAGCAAAGGGGCAGTACTCCTCCTGGCAGCTCTTCCAGCTCTTCGTCTTGGCAGGTTCCTTGATTCCAGCGAGATCTAAATTCATGGGGTCAGGGCCCCAATATTTATATCCCAAATTCCTTTGTTCTCTGAAGGAAGAGAGGCCTTTGCCTAGTCCAAACCAGTTCTGGAGCACTTTGTTGACAAGTCTCCGTCCCTTCTTTCAGTGAGTAGGCCAGGGACATCAGACGCACCACAGGAGGTGGAGCCAGCAT
This sequence comes from Calotriton arnoldi, assembly GCA_963921515.1. Classification (NCBI taxonomy): domain Eukaryota; kingdom Metazoa; phylum Chordata; class Amphibia; order Caudata; family Salamandridae; genus Calotriton; species Calotriton arnoldi. Next base: position 330,309 of record CAWUFW010003054.1, on the reverse strand, counting down.
TGTGGAGGGAAGGCACTGTCCTATTCAGGGCCCAGATGCAACCCCTCCCACCCATCTACATGAAGATCTTGCTATTCAGCCCTGTGCTGACTCACCCTGTCTCCTGGCATCCCCCAGCCCCTGTCACTCACACTCCAGACAAGGAATACACAACCTCGCAGAGGCAGGCTTGGATGGTTAGACAAGAAAATACCCACTTTCTAAAAGTGGTATTTTCAAACACAGAATGTTAAAACCAACTTCACTAAAAGCTGCATTTTATCATTCTGAGTCCAGGCATACTAAACTCGAATTTCTACCATGTTCCCGGGGTCAGTTAGGATTATAAGCTGTAAATCAAAACTGCCCGTTCTGGCCTAGGGGAACAGGTAGCCTTGCAATAGTGAAAAACGAACTAGGCTGTAATTCACTATCAGGACATGCCACACACACCAGGGCATGTCCTACCTTTCGCATACAACGCACCCTGCCCACAAGGGTACCTTGGGCCTACCTTAGGGGTGACTAACCTGTAGAAAAGGGAAGGTTTAGAGACTTGCAAGTGTGTGCACTTGCCAAGTCGACATGGCAGCCCCAGGCTGCGCACAGGCTCTGCGATGGCAGGCCCGAGTTACACTTTACGGGCTGTTTGCGTGGGTGGCACAATCCAGTGCTGCAGCCCACCAACAGCATTTGGTCTATAGGCCCTGGCACTCGCAGTGCACTTTACAAGGGACTGACACATAAACCAAATAGGCCAATCATGGAAACACCAATCCATAACACATTTTATACAGGAGCACTTGCACTTTCCCACTGGACAGCAGTGAGGAAAGTGCGCAGAATCATTACACCAGCAAAAACAGAGTCAAAACCGGGAGGTCAGAAAGCAAAAAGTCAGGTGAAACACGCCAAAAGATGCCAAGTCTAACACATGTCCCCTCCAGCTGAAAGTAGGGAGAACTACCCAACCCCATTGGAGTTCTCTTCACTAAGGCGGAAGAACCTGGACAGACCATCTGCGTTGGCGTGTTCTGTACCAGGACGGTGTTCCACCGTAAAGTCCATTCCCTGTAGGGAGATGGACCACCTCAGCAGTTTTGGATTCTCACCCCTCATTTCCATCAACCATCTGAGGGGCCTGTGGTCTGTCTGAACCCGGAAGTGAGTCCCAAACAGGTATGGTCTCAACTTCTTCAGCGCCCAGACCACAGCAAAAGCTTCCCTTTCTATGGCACTCCACCTCTGTTCCCTGGGAAGTAGTCTCCTGCTAAGGAAGACTACAGGCTGATCCAGGCCCTCTTCGTTCAGTTGTGAGAGCACCGCTCCCACACCATGCTCTGAAGCGTCAGTCTGCACGACGAATTCCTTGGAGAAGTCAGGTGCCTTGAGCACGGGCGCCGTGCACATGGCTGCCTTCAGGGCATCAAAAGCTTTCTGGCAGGACTCAGTCCAGATCACTTTCCTGGGCTGCCTCTTAGAGGTCAGCTCTGTTAAGGGAGCAACGATGGTGCCATAGCCCTTAACAAATCTCCTATAGTAGCCGGTGAGACCCAAGAAGGCTCTCACCTCTGTCTGGGTCTTGGGGGCTCCCAAGCCAGAATGGTGTCAATCTTGGGTTGTAGGGGCGCCACCTGGCCGCTTCCTACCTGGTGTCCCAAGTACACCACAGAACCCTGCCCGATCTGGCACTTACTGGCCTTGATCGTGAGGCCTGCACCTTGCAGAGCCCTCAACACTTTCTCAAGGTGCTGTAAATGTTCTTCCCAGCTGGAGACTGAACACAGCAATGTCATCCAGGTAGGCGGCACTGAAATCCTCCAGCCCAGCCAACACCTGATTGACCAACCTCTGAAAGGTGGCAGGGGCATTCTTCAACTCAAAGGGCATCACCCGGAATTGGTAATGACCTTCTGGGGTTGAGAATGCTGATCTCTCCTTGGCCCCATCGGTTAAGGCAATCTGCCAGTACCCAGACGTCAAATCAAACGTGCTGAGGAACCGGGCAGCTCCCAACCGATCAATGAGCTCATCAGCTCTGGGGATGGGGTGCGCGTCAGTCCTGGTGACGGCATTGAGCCCACGGTAGTCCACACAAAACCGGAGTTCTGGAGTGGCACCGGGCGCCGCAGCCTTTGGGACCAAGACCACTGGGCTGGCCCAAGGACTGTGGGAGGGCTCAATCACCCCTAACGCCAACATCTTAGAGACCTCCTCCTTGATGCTGGCTCTGACCCGGTCAGTCAACCTGTAAATCTTGTGCTTCACAGGAGGGCTGTCACCAGTGTCCACGTCATGGGTACACCAGTGAGTAACACCGGGGGTCAGAGAGAACAGTGGGGTGAACTGTCCCAACAACTGGCGACAGTCCCCCTGCTGCTCCTGAGTCAGAGTAGGGGAGAGGATCACACCCTCTACTGACCCATCATGCTCCTTGGTAGACAGGAGGTCAGGGAGAGGCTCACTCTCCTCTTCCACCCCATCATCTGTCACCAAGAGCATACTCACTTCGGACCTCTCGAAGTGGGGCTTGAGGCGGTTCACGTGAAGGACCCTCAAAGGGTTCCTTGGAGCCTGCAAATCCACCAGGTAGGTGACGTCACTTTTGCGCTCCTTTACCTCATATGGCCCAGTCCACTTGTCCTGCAAGGCACAAGGTGCCACTGGGGCCATGACCCACACTTTTTGCCCAGGTTGAAATTCGACCAGAGTGGCATTCTGGTCATACCATCTCTTCATTTCTTCCTGGCTTGCTTCTAGGTTCGCCTGAGCGAGTTTCCTGAAGCGGGCAGTTTGGTTTCTAAAGGCCAGCATGTAGCTAAATACATCCTGGGGAGTTTTCCTGGGAGCCGCCTCCCAGCCTTCCTTTACCAAACTCAGAGGTCCTCTGACAGGGTGGCCATACAGGAGCTCAAAGGGGCTGTACCCAAGAGACTTCTGAGGCACCTCCCTGTATGCAAAGAGTAGGTACGGCAAGAGGACGTCCCACTTACGCCTCATGGGTTCTGTTAGACCCTTGATCATGCCTTTCAAGGTCTGGTTGAATCTCTCCACCAGACCGTTTCCTTGTGGGTGGTAAGGAGTGGTGAACTTGTAGGTTACACCGCACTCCTTCCACAGGGATGTCATATACTTCGATATGAAATTGGTCCCCCTATCAGAAACCACCTCTCTGGGGAATCCCACACGGGAAAAGATCCCCATTAACGCACGGCCCACCACTGGTGCCGTCGTTGTCCTGAGAGGGATCGCCTCCGGGTACCGGGTGGCATGGTCCACCAAGACCAGGATGTACCTGTTGCCCATGGCTGTCTTGGGATCCAGTGGCCCCACAATATCCATCCCTACCCTTTCAAAGGGTGTTCCAACAACAGGAAAAGGTTGGAGAGGAGCTTTGACCTTCCTCCCACTCTTACCACTTGCCTGGCAAGTTTGGCAAGACCTACAGTGTGCTCCGACTGCCTTCGCATTTGGGGCCAAAAGAAGTGGGTGACAAGCCTGTCAAAGGTCTTGTCCTGCCCCAAATGTCCTGCCAAAGGCACGTCATGAGCCAGACCCAGTAGGAAGGTCCTGAAGCGCTGGGGTACCACCAGCACACGGTCTGACCCAGGCTCAGCAACCTTAGGCTCACTGTATAGGAGACCACTCTCCCAGTAGATCAGATGTGACCCGGACTGATTACCAGCTGCCTGGTCTGCAGCCTGCCGCCGCAGACCCTCCAGAGTAGGGCACTCGTTCTGCTCCCTGCAGAACTCCTCCCTGGTGGGACCCCCTTCTTGCTGCCAATGGGTCAGCTCAGAGATGTCTCCCAGTTCGGCTACCTGCTCCCCTGTAGGCACCGGGCGTCCCCCTCGAGGTCCGCCTCCTCCCGGTCCGTGGGAACTTCGGGGGCCGGTTTCCCGCGCCCACTGCCCTTTCTCTTGGCAGGGACTTGGGCCACTGTTCCAGGCTCCAAGTCCTCTTGATCACCCTTTCTGGCTGCCATTGACCGAGTAGACACGCATGCCCACTCTGGCAACCCAAGCATCTCCAAGTGGGACCTGAGCTCAACATCCTTCCATAAGGACTGCTCCAGGTCGTTTCCTAGCAGACAATCTACAGGCATGGTAGGGCTCACTACCACCCTCAAGGGACCTGAGACCCCCCCCCATTCAAAGGGAACCTGCGCCACCTTACATTGGCGCTCTGAGTTGTCTACAGCAACTACTTGGTGGAATGCCCCGGGGACTACTTGCTTCTCAGACACCAGGTGACACCGGACTGAGGTCACACTGGCTCCAGTGTCTCTGAGAGCCTCTACCCTGTTCCCATTAATGGTCACCCAGGTGCTGTATTTCTTTGTGTTAGGGGGCACCTGGTTTCCTGGGACCATCTCACTGTCCCCTAGTGAGACAAGGGTCATTTCTGCGGGATCCCCACCCTCCTGTGGGCACCCCTCCTCCCCAAGCGCTACACTAGCCAATACTTTGGACTGTCCACCGGTGGGTGGCTGTGTCCCCTTTGGGCACTTGGGGTCCCCCTTAAAGTGACCTACCTGGTCACATGCATAACACTTGCGGGGGCCGGTCTCAACATGCTTCCCTGTAGAGACCCCTTTCTTCTTATTACCGGGGGCTGGGAACCTTTACCCTGGGTACTAGTTTGGGGCCCTTTAGAGAACTCCTGTGCTTTACCCTTGTCCCCCCACCTTTCTGCTGGGGACCCTGCCCACCTTTGGCTGAGTCTCCCCCAAACGCTTTCTTGTGGACCCTGGTACTCACCCAGCGGTCCGCTTCCATAGCAAGCTTCCTGGGGTCAGTTAGCTTACTATCAACTAGGTGCTGGCGCAGATCTGCAAAACATAGACTAGACAAGTGCTCCCATGCAATCAAGTTGTAGAGCCCCTGAAAATCTGTTACACTACTGCCCTTTACCCAACCATCCAGCGACCTGCAGAACACATCCACACATTCCAACCAAGTGTTGGCATCAGACTTCTTACTGGACCTGAACTGATCCCTGTACTTTTCAGGAGTAAGACCATACTTAGTGAGAAGGGCATCCTTCATGTCAGCATAGGTGAGGTGATAACCCTTACCCAAAGCTATCAGAGCATCCCTTGCTTCTTCAGGGAAAAGTGGCCACAATCCTGCTCCCCAATTCTCCTCAGGGACCCCATTCATGTGTATGGCTGCCTCATAACCCTGAAACCACCTTTGTATGTCATCCCCCTTCTTGAACTCCTTGCCTACATTCTTGGGAATGTGCACAATCCTGTCTGCCTTTCTGGACGAATTGCTGCCACCCTCTGAGCCTGACTTACTCCTAAGTTCTAGCTCCTTCAGTTCTCTCTCATGCTCTAAGAGCATCTTCCTTTCCTCTATGGCCAATCTCTTCTCCTCCCGCTCACTCTCCAGCCTGAGCTTCTGCAGCTCAAACTGCCTTGCCTCCCGCCTATCCTCCAGCTCCTCTGGGGACAGACTGCTGCTGCCTGACCTGGCGGGTTCCCCCCTACCCAAAAGCATATCCACCCTGGAAATAGGCTCCTCCACCTCCTCACTGAGATTACCAGGCTGCCCACTGGCATGTCTGGCTGCTACCCAGGCCCTCAGCGCCTTCTGTAGCTCCTCCTTCCTTGTGAGGCCTTTAATTTGGACTTTGAGGTTTTTATAAATTGCTCGTAGTTCCTTTACGGCGTAGGTTTCCAACCTCTCCTCCTCAAAGATAATTTCCAGAGATGCAACGGATGATGCAGCTGTGTCAGGCATGACAAAAGTAGTGAGTTGAAAACTGGCAAGATCAAAAATAGGCCAAAAGAAAAAGAACCAGTATGTGGTACGTAATGGTCTGCGATATGGTAGTAGTGCACACCAATCACTGTAAGTCAAGTGCAAACACAAGTCCTATCCTCACCGCTGACAACCAAAGTTAGAAATGGGATCTCTAGTTGGCAAGGGCTTGCACCTTTGTCCAAGTAGGGACCCTTCTTCCTAGTCAGGGTAAGGGTGTTACACTCGTGAAGTAACCCCTGCTCACCCTCGTGGTAGCTTGGCACGAGCAGTCAGAGCTTAATTCAGAGGCAGTGTGTAAAGCATTTGCACATAACCAACAGTAATACAGTGTAAGCACTACAAACGGACATCACACCAGTTTAGAAAAATAACCAATATTTTATATACTCAAGACAAGACCAATTACGACAAAAATCCACAATACTATACTTTAAAAACGAATGCTTGATAAGGTAACTTCTTCTTTGCAGGAATAGTCCAAAAACAAAGTTCGTACGAGTCGGTAGCTCCGTCCGAGCCTACCGCGATGCTGAAAACCACAGAGTCTAACAGTTCCAGCCGACCGCGTCGATACGGGCCGGCAGAGTCGTGAACAGACTCGGTCACAGTACCTTTCTCGTTGTGGCTGGTACGGAGTGTACGAGCCGGTCGGCGTTCGTCGCGGCTGCGGTGCAAGACGGAGCGATGCAAGGTGCGGTGTCCCTCGATGCGGTGCAGGCAGCGGCTCGATGAGCGTCGTGCAGACGGAGTCGGTGAGTCCAAGGCGTGCGATGCAGGGTGAGACGATGCTCGATGCGGTGCTGACAGGTTGCGATGCAGGCGACCAAGCCGGAGTGCGGGAGCTGGCGTCGGACAGCGGTGCGAGTCGGAGCGGTGCGTCGCAGACGTGCGAGCGGTGCCCCAAATGCGGTGCGGTCACGACTCTTGAGCCAGTTGCAGCGACCGCGTCGGTCGGGTCCGGCTGGTTCAGTGAAGCGATGCGAACTGCGGTGCCCACAGGTCACGGTGCAAGCAGCGGCTCGGTGTTGGCGGCGTCGGACGTCACCCACGGTGAGACCAGGGTTGCGATGCGAAGCGGGGCGATGCGGTGCAAACAGGTCACCGGCCAGGGATGGATTCGGTTGACGGAGTCGGTTGCGGTTCCTTTCCTCTGTGGCAACTGAAACAGCGTTCCAGAAGCGGTACCCAGAGGCTTGTGAAGTCTTTGCAGTCCCTGAGACTTCTTAACAGGAGGCCAGCTCGGTTCCAGGCCCTTGGAGATACTCAGCACAAGTTTGTAGAAAGTTCCTTCCTTTCACTGCCCAAGGCAGAAGCAGCAGCTGCAGGCCAACCCAACAAAGCAACAACACAGCAAAGGGGCAGTACTCCTCCTGGCAGCTCTTCCAGCTCTTCGTCTTGGCAGGTTCCTTGATTCCAGCGAGATCTAAATTCATGGGGTCAGGGCCCCAATATTTATATCCCAAATTCCTTTGTTCTCTGAAGGCAGAGAGGCCTTTGCCTAGTCCAAACCAGTTCTGGAGCACTTTGTTGACAAGTCTCCGTCCCTTCTTTCAGTGAGTAGGCCAGGGACATCAGACGCACCACAGGAGGTGGAGCCAGCATTGTGGAGGGAAGGCACTGTCCTATTCAGGGCCCAGGTGCAACCCCTCCCACCCATCTACATGTAGATCTTGCTATTCAGCCCTGTGCTGACTCACCCTGTCTCCTGGCATCCCCCAGCCCCTGTCACTCACACTCCAGACAAGGAATACACAACCTCGCAGAGGCAGGCTTGGATGGTTAGACAAGAAAATACCCACTTTCTAAAAGTGGTATTTTCAAACACAGAATGTTAAAACCAACTTCACTAAAAGCTGCATTTTATCACTCTGAGTCCAGGCATACTAAACTCGAATTTCTACCATGTTCCCGGGGTCAGTTAGGATTATAAGCTGTAATAATCAAAACTGCCCGTTCTGGCCTAGGGGAACAGGTAGCCTTGCAATAGTGAAAAACGAACTAGGCTGTAATTCACTATCAGGACATGCCACACACACCAGGGCATGTCCTACCTTTCGCATACAACGCACCCTGCCCACAGGGGTACCTTGGGCCTACCTTAGGGGTGACTAACATGTAGAAAAGGGAAGGTTTAGGGACTTGCAAGTGTGTGCACTTGCCAAGTCGACTATGGCAGCCCCAGGCTGCGCACAGGTTCTGCGATGGCAGGCCCGAGTTACACTTTACGGGCTGTATGCGTGGGTGGCACAATCCAGTGCTGCAGCCCACCAACAGCATTTGGTCTATAGGCCCTGGCACTCGCAGTGCACTTTACAAGGGACTGACACATAAACCAAATAGGCCAATCATGGAAACACCAATCCATAACACATTTTATACAGGAGCACTTGCACTTTCCCACTGGACAGCAGTGAGGAAAGTGCGCAAAATCATTACACCAGCAAAAACAGAGTCAAAACCGGGAGGTCAGAAAGCAAAAAGTCAGGGGAAACACGCCAAAAGATGCCAAGTCTAACACGCTGCCACAGACACGAGTCTGGCCTCCTGCTGCTGACCGAAACTCCGGCAGGGGAGGCCTGGACAATAGGTTTCCTGTCCCAGGGAGGTGTAACCACCTCCCCAGACACGATAGTGTGTATTGGGGCTGGGCGGGAGCACTCTCTGGTGCTTTGAAGTCCTGCACTAGGGGCACATTTGGTGTCCCTGTGCATACCCCAGTTCAAACCGGCTCAGGGGCTTCCTGCTCTGGCACGAAACTGGACAAAGGGAAAGGGGTGTAACCACCCCTCTGCCCTGACCCTCCCATAGGTGGGGCCACAGAGTATGTCCAACCCCCTACCTTAGTATAAGTATGGGACCCCAGTCCTTAGGACTTTAGATTTACCTGGACGAAACTGACACAGAATCCTGGACCTTCGACGCTATACTTTAAGATTAGAGGACTGAAGAATCTCCCTTGGGGTCAAGGAGTGACTCCCCTGCTTGGCAGGCACCAAAGAAGCAATTGTCCGGTCTGCATCGCTGAAGCTCCCGCCGGACGCCGAAGTCTTTGCATCACCAGAGGTGGATTTCCAGACTTCCCGAGGCTGCCCTGAGTCCCCAGCAAAGCTGAGGCCCGTAGCTGTCGTGGGTAACGTGGAACCGTGACCCCTGGACACCGATCGCATTTGCAAGTGCATCCTCTTCTGGGTCTCCCACGAAGTCGTGCTTTGGGCTCCGAGTAGCCCCAGCCTCCAGCACCAACTGCACCGAAGATCACTGGCCTCCACTCCACGAGTGTCCTGTGAGCCAGCTCCACGTGCACCGACTCGAGGCTCCTTCGCGGTCGCTAGTCCGTTGGCTAGTAGGCCCTCCCGAAGGCCAATCTTCTTCTGTTTGGGCTCCCTGGTTGCTCCAGGTGTGCCCTGACTTACCCTCGCTGGGTGAGTCCCACAGACCTTGCTGGTCTGCAACATCGTCCTTCTTCCATTTCCCAGAGACTTGCCATTGCCAAGGCTTGTTGGGTCCAATCCGGTCGCCGACACCCCTGCAATCGACAGACGTCGTGGGACAGCTCGAATCCAGCTCCTGGTTGTCGTCGACGCCTCCTGGACCTCGTGGCTGAAGAGTCAAGATGACCGTCAACCTACCTGAAGCACTCGACATCGGTGGGCATCTGCTCATCGCCTTCCTGGTCACTGGCTAGTGACCCAGACTCTGTCCCCTCTGCTTTCAGGTTCTTCAGATCTTCGATCCACCTTTGGATCCACCCGAACACTTTCGACTTGGCCGCCAGCAGCACTTTGCAGCAGATCGCCATTGAAAGCGACGACGAAACCCGACCCCGAAAGACACCTATGCACCCGGCTCCCCTGGGTGAGGTAACTCGAGTACTCCGGTGCTCCCGTGGGTATTGACACTAGAACAGCCTAGTTCTCAAAGGGTTTGCTCCAAGTCCTCCTCTAAGTGTCCCTTTTCTTTTAAATTCAAATCGCGACTTTCCCCATAGAAGTTAACGGCGATTCGCGGCTGTGTTCATACACTGCACGCGTCCCCGTGGGTCCCCTGTGTCACTACCTTGGGTGGTTCCTTGGGGTCCAAGCACTTCTACAGGCTCTAGGCCCTGTGTCTAGCTCAGTCGTGGTTCTTATACCACTTTATTGGTATATGGTTTGGTACGCCCCTAGGGCTCAAACGTGTATTTGTGCTATTACTGTAGATAACTAACTTATAATTTATGTACTTCGAACTCTAGCCTCATAAAGAGACTAGAGGGGTGTGTTTAGCAATAAATACATATATTTTGAATATATACCTGGTGTGGTCCTCTTTCATTTGGTCACTCAAGAGATTATAGACTGATAAAACAAGCTGCTTTACATTCCTTCAAGACTTAGCCTGAAGGCTGCTCTCCATAGCTACCACTAGGATAGCTTTCAATAAAGGTTGTCTTTAACCTATCTCCAATAAGGGGTTGTTTGGACTGGTGCAAGGTGCCCACTATAATTAGTGGACAGCATATGCCAGGCCAACTTCTCACATTATGGTTTTGTGGGCCTGTCGTCCAAAGATGACGATAGCGGTGACTTTTGTACAGAGTTGTTATACAGAAGATGGTAAACCTGCTGTGTAATTCTAAGAATCCTCATGCATAATAAATTAGGCTAGTTTTCAAAGAAAACCACACTACATTTATTCTGCACATAACTAGGCAAAAGGTCAGCGCCAGAGCCGTTATGTAGAGCAAGGTAGGACAAATGAGGGTAAACGATCGCGCAGCTACCTAGGCCTATATTGGGGTACATTGGGGCTCATAACAACGGAAGCATCCACAGAAATACAAATAAGTATTATCCATGTCCTCTGCTTTGCAACAGAGCATAAGTAACAGCTGTGATGTCTAGAAGCCATGCACTCAAAAATGGATCAGATCACTACACAAGTAAACAACTAGCCTGCTGGAGAAACAACCAGATTTGCTCATAAAACGTGCCCTTAAAGTTTCAAACATTAAGGTCTGCAAGCACACCGTGAATGAAAATGTTTCACATTCAGATATACAAAAAGGAAAAAAAATAGTGCACAAAAAAACCCCTAACCCACTATATATAAAAGTACTGACAATGTAAAAAAGTTTTTTTGTTAAGTCACAGGCAGTATGTAGGCAGTGAAGTTAAGTGGAGAAGAGGGCGGGAATAGAACAGAGTGATACAGTGCAAGAGGAATGAGCATGGCCACTGAATTATGCGATTGTTCAGATGCAGCACTTTTCGCAAAATTATTGACTTGCCGCATTTGTCACTATCAGCCATATAATCTGCAAATTTTAACAAACAGATTTGCTTCTAGCTCAAACATTACTAAAAACTCAGCAAAGTGTGTTACCCCACAGTGGAAAGCCGTTCCAAAGGTTTATTAGTCAACTTTCTGTTGCTTATTACTAAATGTGAGTGTTAAATGGCTAGTAATGAGGTGCAACCTATGTCCAGTGTTAACAAGCATTTGCAATACAATCGGTCTCGCCTTTGAGACCTTATATGTATTTAGCCATGCAGCAGATTGTCGGTTCAGCAACATTTACTGTTCTACTGTGCAGGGTGCAGTACCACAGGCTGTTACTAGGTGTCCCATGGGACCTCTTTTAGCCACTTCAGGTACTGCACCCTGAAATCTTGAAGAATCAAACACATCCCCAAAGACCCTTCGCTCACCAAGGACTGGGTCCCGGCAGGAGCCATACAAATGCTTAATTAACCACTGGCACAGAGTCTTCCATGCAAGATAATGCTCCAGTTATAAGCGGTTTTAAAAAATATTGTGCAGCAGGAAAAGAGGCAAGGGGTGTCCATATGTATTTGTATCTTGAACAAAAACGCTGATCTGAGATGTTACAGTTCGAACTTTACTTTTTACATTTACTGCTTGGCCATTAAAACAGATTAAGGAGCAGAGGGAATACAAAATAAAGTCAGCTGGGTGCACTTTGACGAAGTGATGTGTATTGTGAAAGGAATGCCTTGATGCCATTTATTTAAAAAAAAAAAAAACTGAACGAGGGAGCACATTGAGTGTAAGTTAATGACACCAACATTGTTTTCCCGTCTCCTCTCGACTTGGCTGCTGCCAGTGCTTCGTAATTAGACTCCTGCGTTGAGTAAAGGGGTGGAGTGGAAACTGCAGACATTTCAACCAATTAACTGCGTGAGAGCTGTGGTTAGGGGAAAAATAAAATTCGCCTTTTGCCAGGTGTACTTTGCTTTTCACTGAGACAGAAATTAGAAGCATATGATTTAATACTGCAGTAAACTAACAGCAGCAAATCAGAATAGAGCTGAATTGTCAAACTGAGAGGCTTGGGCGAGTAGCAGAAGCAGTCAGTGTTTATGGCACACCGAGACAGCAGGGTTTAAAATCCACAAACGACGCCCTTCCCTGTGATGCCAGTCCTACACTCATTTTGCAAGTGTTGTTTGTACAGGTTTCGCAGGTGCTGGCAGAAGAGTCACAAGAGGGACATTTAAACGAGCGTCTACAGAATTAGCTTTGAATGCCTATCGGTCATTTTGTATGTTTTATCGCCATGTGCAGAACAGGACATTTTGAAGGAGTTTCGGGTGCCATGCTGAAAAATGAAGAACGGTGCCCATGTAGAGAAAAGTTTTACGACTGCATTAAAAGCGCCCTCGGGAACAGGGGAAGCAAACAACAACATGGTCGGAGTTGCACAGCGCATGATGAAATAAAGGCACATGTGCTGCAGTACGGCGCCCAGCTCTGCTACCTAAATTTAAAGTGAAAGCGGCGCCGTTCAGGGTGACAAGCCATGCTGTGTGTTAAAGCGCGGCGCTCACCTCTACCGCTACTCACATTTTAATTGAAAGTGGCGCAGTGTAGAAAAATTTAAAGTAAAAGCGGCACCGTTTATAAACAAATAACGTAAACAAAAAACGTATCAGCTGAAGAGTTTGTAACAAATGCTAACTCTCACCGCACACAGAAAAGAGAAAAACAAATAAAATAAAATGTCCATTATGGTCGGGGAAATGCAGTCGGGGAAGTATGTAGCTGTTGTGCCTGCAACACCAGCCACAAAGAAGTCATTAACAAAAGAGTGCTCAGAAACTGTAAATAAAACATACAGAGTAAGATCACATGTAACGGGGCAGTCCTCATGGGAGGTTACAACAGTAGAAAAGGAGGGACTACTAAACATATTAAAGCGATACCAAACATATTAACCAAACAAAAAAAAGCATTTCCAAAAGACAGTCAAACGACCCAATTAAAAATATGTGCGGAAGATGGGCGGTGCTTAAAGCTCATATTCTAAATACAGCACGTCTCAAAGAGAGCGCAAGCGATGCCTAGGCGAGACCTAACAGGTGTAAAAATGACAAATTAATGAAGCTATACTATCACAAAATGTGCTGCATTACGCCTCATAATTTGCCTTTTTGTGCCACATAATTTAACCAACCGTGCAGCATAATTTTGCCCTTTCCATGTCGCATAATTCCAGTGACCCTGGGAATAAGGAAATGGTAATTTGAGACAGGGCAGAAGGACATTAAAAATGTGAACAGGTAAGCAAAAGGAATAGACTAGAGCAGTACATCGTTGGTTAGACAAGTGGCATGGCAGGTTCAAAAGAAGGTGGAAAGGAGCAGCACTGCATTTAAAAAAAGAGGAAGAGCAGTTTGTGGTTGGACTAGGTATTCTTGAACCCAAACACATTTATCAAAGCTCAGCTGTCTGATGTGCGATCTTATGAACAATGTGTTGCTTTGTGTAAAAAGGCTGTGTACTGAGATACATAACTATATTAAGTACTAAGTATTAAGGACAACAAGCCACTCCTTTAACGATCCTTTTCCCCTTTCTGCCAATTCAGTGTTTTCATGCACAGGACAAGGCCACTGAAAACATGGCAAGCTGCAATCCTTTCTAATTCCAGTCCACTGAAAAGTATGTTAGGCCATTACAGCAGACGTGCCACCGATTCATGCAACCCCAGCACCCTCAGACTGTTGCATGTGCCCCAAATTAGCATATTGGAATGGCTATAAAAGGCATGGAATGGATATTAAAATGTGTTGTGTAGCATGTTGGTTCTGAAATAGAGCCTTCCACGTATTCTGACAGTTTGTCACATTTTGCGGTCACAATGTGGCATTATTACCACTCATCTCAACTGTATTTGTGTTATGAACATCAGAAAGATCATACAAATAAGGGCGGCTTGCAGGATTTAAAATGTAAGACATGTAGATACACTCAGATCTTTGCAGTACATGCATAAGCCATGAGTAAAAGGAGGTGGCTTAGATGTGTTGTATAACACTTGCCTTTAACATATTCCAAACAAGCATTTCTCGACGAGAGGTGCAGGTCTTGCAGGCCTAGCCAGGACTTGGGAAGCCGAGCCTAACCCACAAGACGGCACAGGCCTCAACCCTCGAAGGATTTGAGACCACCAAAGATGGCCCGCCCACCACCATCACTTCCCTGCCACCTAGGCGTGGCAATCGGTAGAAAGGCAGGGTGGGGTAGGCCACGCTGCACCAAGAACCCTAGCAGCTATGATAAGCATGTGCCCCTTAATCTGACAAATAGGGAATGAGGGCTGGGTGACTCTTGTAGCCTAGAGGCCCAAGATTGGGGGTCTGTTGGCAATGTGCAGAAAGAACCTGGCCAACCCATACCCAAGGAGCAATGCTGGTGGGCGTCGCAGTCACCATGCTGCACTAGAGCAGAAGCTGAAAAGAGTCAGTAGCAGAGGAAAGCAATAATTGATAACAAGACCACCCACAGGTCGCCAGGAAGCATAGGGAAGGGTGAAGATTGTAATACCGGTGGGCCTTGGGATATCTAACGGCACAGCAGGGACACCCGGTGGGCAACAGAGGAGTCAAAGAGTAGCCAGAAAGCAGACCTTGGCACTTGCTGTCTGGACACAGCCTAGGTGGCCTTAAGAGGTCAGACAGATGGCAGCAGGGAAGCCTAAGATCTGCAATGCTCATACCCCTAAGAATTTCCATATCCAGTGTGTAGCACGAGTTTGTGTAGAGGTGGACAAGCCACTAAAAGCTCGAGCCAGGCTCGAGTCTGAAGCTTGGCTCTGCTCAAGATCCTGTTGGAACCTCGGTCCCATAACGAGCCGAGCTTTCATGTGGCTTCCGCCCGCCTCCCTCCCTGTACCATCGATATGGCATTACAGCCAGAGCGGTCGACTTTGGAACTCAGGAACTAGGTTCCAGTTTCAGTGTTGGCTCAACATCCTGGGATTCTGGGCAAATCACTTATTTTCCCTCATCCCTACAAACATTGAATGGTGACCTTGTGCAATGTAACTGGCGCTCATGTAAAGTGCTCCAATACCTTTGGATTGAGTTTGTGCTACATAAAAAAGGCATAAAGTGGTACATCAAAGACATAACATAAAGATAGACTAATAGATAACCATTTACTGGCTAATTTGTACAAAATATAGCCAGTAAAACTAGATAAATAGCACTTCCCCGCTTCAATTGTATGATCTTAGGCAAATATTCTATTTCACCAAAACTCTTTTTCATCATTATCGTTTATGAAAGCACTTTCAAGCATGCGAGTTGAAAATACCAGCTATACTAAAATCTTTTTGTGTTTGATTTAATAGACTATAATGCTGCTCCTTAATAATCTGAGCCATGTGCAGGGTTTTCATGATAATTCTCTTGCCTCTTAGTTCAGTAATAGTTCATGTTTAAACAAGCATTTGCAATGCAATCAGCCTCGCCTTTGGGACCTTATATGTATTTAGCAATGCAGCACATTAGCCTGGGTGCTGAAACATCTACTGTTCTTTAACATGGAGGGAAAGTAAGCACCAAACTGCGTGACACGCTAGCTATGGGAACACATGGAGAGAAATATTGCCTTTTAGCGGGAAATGGTATAGTCCAAAGCTCTGTTTTTAATATAAAATCAGGGCCTTCGGTGGTCCCGTCACTGAAAATACTAGATTTGAAAAAAATATTATTGTCTGCGGGTGCTCGTGGAAGACAATTTCTATGGACTGGAATCTAGAGAATGCTAAAGTGATTCTGGTATTTTACTGACCTCTGATGGTCATTTTCTATCAAGAAAGTTAAATAGAGGCAGTTGCCAGAAAAATTAAAAAAAGAAAGTCCCTCAGCAGAAAGCAAATCTGGTATTTTACTGACCTCTACTGGTTGTTTTCTATTAAGACAGTTAAATAGAGGCAGTTGAACAGAAAAAAAGTCCCTAAGCGGAAGCAGACAAATCCTAGGGCTGATCTCCAGAGCCCACAAAGTACATACACATAAGTATATCCAAGAGGTCTTGAATGCTCGACCTAAAAATATCACTTTGGATAAGTACTTTTCAGTTCAGTGCTATAATGTGACCTAGTAATGTCAAAGTTTCCATGTTAAAGAAATGCAATTTAAAAACATTTTAAGTGTTGTTTGTTGTATGATTTAGCAAAAAGTTTCAGGGCTCGGCTCGTGCACTAGCTCTAAGATCCGACCCAAGATATCCCTGTTAATTTGTTGACTCACCCACCTCTAAGTTTGTGAAAGTGACGTTGATTTCCC
The DNA here is from genome assembly GCA_963921515.1 of Calotriton arnoldi. Lineage (NCBI taxonomy): Eukaryota > Metazoa > Chordata > Amphibia > Caudata > Salamandridae > Calotriton > Calotriton arnoldi. Next base: position 313,982 of record CAWUFW010003054.1, on the reverse strand, counting down.
ACCTGGGAGCGGAGACTGTGACTTATGAGTAATAAACAGCGGCCTGTCATCTTCCACCAAAAGACTCCATGTATTCATGGGAGTGGTTTTGGTTGTGTAGGGGTTGGCACAGTGGTATTATTGAGCGGGTTAATGAATGGAATAACCTTCCCTTTACACTCAGAGACATGATGATGAAGAAAAGCAGTTTACACTATACCAACATTTTACACTGCACTTTACGCTACATATCGTGTCTTACAGTGCACAACAGCAGCAAAAATGTGGTCATCTTCAGACAAGAGAAAAGGAAAAAATCTCTTCCTCCAGAACATTATATACAAAAGCGTGAATTTAATATAAATCGTGCAAAACGCACTTAGGGAGTCGGATCGTATAAATTAAAGCACCTAGCATGAAGCCTGGGGATCACGGGTTGCAGTCAGAATATGAAGACTATTTATCATTCATGTAAGGATAACAACTGTCAAGAAACTTTGGTTAACATGTACTTAAAGCACAACAGAGCTGCGAGACTGTTGGAAGTATGGCCAGGGCGCAGCTTGGGCAGTAAGATTGGGGTGGGGGGGGGGGGTGACCTTCAGGTTTTCCAACAATCACGCAGGCATAGAATGTTAAAATACTAATACAACAAGCAGAGCACAACAGAGGGGTTTAAGGGCCAGTGGAAAGGGAGATGAACCCCCCTTACACCGCCCTCCAAAGCTACGCCCCTGAATATGGCCTACAAAACAAACGCTGCAGTGCAATTGCAAGATTCGGAATAGTAGGGGTAGAAAACAATTCTATACAGCGAGAGAGGTTCGAAATCAGTGCTGAAAAGTAGTGGGACCCGCAGTATCCCGGTTCTGGCAGCTATTTCCCCAGAGAAACCCGATAGTTGTGCTGGTGTCATATTCCAACACCAGGACATAATTCAATAGCACCTGCACGTTGTCTGCATTCAGTTCAGTCAAGCAACGTGCAGGCAGTGAGAGGGCTTTCTTATTTTAAAATCCAGCTGTGAGCAAAACAAAGTCCTATTTTAAAGGGCCATCAGCCCTCCTGTAGTTCAAGTATCATCCTGGCTGGGAGCGATCTGAACCCTAACTCTTCGACTCAAAAGCAATGGAAGGAAACAAAGGCACACAACTTGATACCACTTCAGAAGTACTCAAGAGAAACTACTGGAGGCGGGTTTTTTACTTTGTTCAACTCCCTAAGTGAGAGGTGTGCTTGCACTCCAAGAATGCAAGATGTATCTGTCTGTAAGAGTAGTTATACAAATACTGATTTAAATGGCACTTCCTATTAGTTGTATTTAATCCTTTTTATAGCACTACTCATCCCAGTGTAGGGTTTTAGAGCGCTTTACATCACACACACAAAAGCACAATAAATCATACAAGTGTGCAATTCAATGTACAGGAAATGTTACATAAGACAATGAGGGTTATCAGGTGCATGTATCCAGTGCTTGAAATGGAAAAGTAGAAGTGCAGGTACTCTGTACCAGAGTGCCTGCTTGTTTCTGAGAAGTGCCGGTACTCTCCAATTAAAAGTATTACGTCTCTCTTGAGAAGTGACGGTACTCTTCCTCTCAAAATAGAAAAGTGCCGCTACTGCGTACCGGGCAGTGCCGGCCCATTTAAAGCACTGCATGCATCACATATCATCCATACTTGTAGACATATGTTAAGAGTGACTGGTTGGGAGAAACTAAAAGGCAGGCTATAAAACGTAACGTAGCGGGTGTGGTTGTTTGTACTTTCAAGACTTTTTTACTTCCCAAAGGAACCCAATCTTAGATTAACAACAGATTGAGAAAAAACAATAAGGATCTAAACTCACGCCTTACAGTTAGCATTCGGCTCCCCGATGCCGATAAATAGCTCACTGTGCCATATTAGAAGGTTTTCAACTTGTGAACTGGAAGTAACAAAATGATCTGTGTCAAAAGCAGTAGCCCACTTAACCTATGTAAATAAAATATAAATATGTGATATGCATGCTACACAATGTTTTTTGCAGCAGGGAACATGAACTCTCCGTGCTACTTTAGGAGTCAAAAATGTGACTGGACAAAAACAGAACTCACCCAGTACTATGTTAACCACTAGAGTTATTTTACCACTATTATAATTTCCTTAAAACTGCTGGGCACACAATGATCTCTGCAGCAGGTGTCTTAACCCCGTAAGTTATTTTAAAATGCAGCCTCTGTGATAATTAAGTAATCTAGAGCAGATTTACTGTCACATGTCATATGTTGCAACTTCTTTGTAGCAGATTATTTTTTAAATAAATGTATAAGTTGTTGTTGGACCCTTCTTATCAAGTTCCGCCCCAATGACTCCACTCCCTTTCCTCTGCCACATCTTGGCCGCCGATTTATGGGTTCCCCGAGTACATTTTTTCCAATTCCAGCACTGTTCGAAAGTAAAAACGCATGTTAAAAACGTCAAAATGTGATCTGTGTGTAAGATGACAACTGACCTGTACAGCATGGTTTATAAAAACGGGCATTATTATTACTGTTAAAATAATCCGTAAAAAGGGAGCTGGCCAAATATTGTTGCAGAAGGCGTGAACTAGCTGGTTATATGGGTCATTGCTAAATTAGATGCTCGTGTACAAACAATTATGCGCTAATCAGAAGAGACAATAATGGACATTAGAGTGTTAAGCTATAAAGCTGACCTGGACTTTAGCTGTAGGGTCTTCCTTGGTAGTACCATGTCACTGCAGCATGCACACTGGGAAACCTCTGACTCAACATTCGCTTTCCGTTGTTATTTAGTTTGTGGTAAGTAAGGGCTCAAAAGAACACCTCCCACTCACATGCTCTTAACACAGCAGGTGGTCAATTGGCTCCTCGCGCACCAATCTAGAAGTCAAGCCTCAAGGGAACATACACTTAAAAAAGAATGTAAGCCCGCACCCCTTTACACAATGGGTGGGACCGTGGGAGCAAGGATCTCTTAGGTACAGATGTAAAAGAATACAGATTATAAACAGCAAAAGATTTGAAGATGGTGCGTGGGTGTGTGAGAGAGACGTGTCGCCTCAACTGTAGGTAAACAGCAGACGTCAAGCATATACTTGTCCTGCCACCCTTGCCAGGGCTATTTAGCATCAACTAACATTACAAGATCTCGTTCTGTGGATCTGTTGCAACTTGCCAACTCTCCCAAAGCTAGCGCCTCTGTCTAGGTTGACTATTCTCTAGCGCCACAATCACATTGCTGCGCTTTACAAATCTCTATGTCAACATAACTGGCGAGGTTGAATTTACAGTTCAATGTACATGGTGTATTAAACACAGAGGGAAGCTGTTTCCATACACAAAACATCAGTTTATGAAAATATAGTTATGAAAGTAACGTTTAGATCGTGTATTCAACAGAGAATTAATGCTTCGAGGTTTTTTGCCTGCATATTTAGATCAATTCTCTAGTTGATTTCCTCAACAATTCAATATATAGCTGATAAGCGCTACATTTGTCTCACAAACTCAAATCACTTCCCAAGACCTGTAAAACCAAAAAATACGGCATTAGGCGCCGGCCAAATGTTGGCAAAGCAACTTGAATGAGAGGCTTTTAAAGGGAATTATCATCGCTATTAAAGGTGGAGTATGCTGAGTCTCGAAGATTAGAATAGGTCTGAAGGCGTATTAACTCGTGCCAGGAGCAAAGGCTGTTGATCAATTACATTAATTGTATTTACTGGAAATAGACAGCTGTAACTCTAGTGGCGCTGATTGTAGCTCCCTCCCATTTAGGACACAAACATTGCAACTACGTTTTACTTTTTTTTAACTCTCTTCAGGTTCCCTGGGAGGAAGAGCGCGTTTACTCTTTACACTTTAGGTGGGGGGCGGGAGGGGAGATACAAATCGTATAAATGACTCTTCGGACATCACGAGCACACCGTCCTTTTCACACAATTTCCTCCACAGTTCTGAAAGGAGGAACGAACAGCAGCTAGTGTCCGGCGCCGCAATTTTCACGCGTTAAAGATTTAACAACAGCAGCGATGATAGTGTTGCAAAGATACGACCATATTGCCTTACCGTGAGATCGTACGTACACACACATAACGGGACGCAGAGCCTAGGTGTTTTTATCAGACGGACGCCGTCCGCCTCAGCCTGCCAGCAAAATCTCACTCACAGTACGGCCCCTCCGGATGGCTCGCATAGAACTCCGCCCTCTCCTTCCTAATGCTGCTATGTCCAATCTCACGCTCACCGTCTCCCCTGATAGCTCCTCCTCCCTGTACCGCCCACCTCATCTCACTCGAGTTGTCATACCCTCCACAGACCGCAGCCGGTATTCTGCATCTGGCTTGCTTCAAGGTCTCTTTCTCCGATCTTCACTTCTCTTGCCTATTCCCTTATCTCCCTACTCTAGCCCAACCTGCTCACATTCTTGCAGTTTTCGCCTCATTTCTCCTTGTGGCCACTTTTTCTTTCCGCATTGACTCTTCGCTACTTGCCTCATCATTCGTGTCTGACCCTCCCATTTCTTCTAATCTGCCTCCATATACATTGCTCCGCCCTGTTTTTCGCCTCTGTCTCTCTCGTCCCCTTTCACCGTTACCTGTGCCCCCACCCCACACAGTGCGCTTGCGCCTTACAATTGAGTGTGATAATGATAATAACTGGACCGCCGCCCCAGGAACGAATTTGGGTAAGACTTCGCTTGGGTAAATAACTTCGCTGACCTAAAATTGTGATATTTATCAGCCTTAGAAAAATTCGAAGGAGGCACAAGGCGAGTTAGTTGCAAAGGACCAGCTTGCTGCCTGTTACTTGAGTTTACTCCAGGTCAGTCGGGGATAACTAAAGAAACAAGAAATCCAAACCAAAACCGATACAGCATAACATGGCTGCTATGTGATGAAGTCTCCCATTAAGTTTTGTACTATTTGTCTGTTTTCTATGTCTCTTACCATGAGGCTGTAGAAAGCAAATCGACCAATATGCTTATTATGAAGCTTATAAAGGGACAAACCATCCCATTAAGTATCAAATTAAAAAAAGGCAACTGTGGTGTAGGTGTTGCAAATCCCCACATGATTTGAAGCACTGTTACATTAGAGATTGGTGCTCATGCACTATTTAACATCTGTCACTACAATGTGACTAAGCGTTGTAACGTCCTCCCCACCCCGGGAGCATGCAAATAAATACGCCACACTCGGAGCTCTGGATTGTGTGACATGAAGTGATTGAGATGCAGTGACTCTGTTCAGGCACCGTTGGTTCCGGTTCTGATGCTTGATCTGGGCTGTCAGGCGGGACGGCTTCATCTGTAAGTGTAGGTGCTGATGATCACAAGGGTAGGTGTTTAAAGTGTGACGAGTCCCGTGTTACGGACTGTCCGGGGCGATGTGCAGTCACCTTGTGTCCTTTGTACGTCACCACCCTCAGAGGATCGACAGCAAATGGAGTGTCTCTTTTCTGCTTTCGCTTCTGCCTGATCAGGAGTAAGTCACCTTCACTGAAAGCCGTTTCTCGGGCTCTCTGACGCCGATCGGCATAGGCCTTCATCTTGCATTCGAGAAGTGTCAGTGACACAAACCTTGTCAGCACTCAATGATAGCTCTGCTGTCCATTGTGTGAGTTAGGTCTGATGGCTCTCCCAAATAGCAAGGTAGGAGGACTTTCACCCATTGTGGAGTGAGAAGCTGAACGTTAAGCACAGAGAGCTTGACACTGGGCTTGTTTTAATTCAATCCCCTTCACGGATGCTCGCTGAATAACCCTTTTGAGGGTACCCATAAAGCGTGTCACAGCACCATTTGCTTGGGGCAACAAAGTTGTACTCTTTTGATGCTTGATATTCTTTCTGGCTTGATATTCATTGTGACTCAGAACTCTCTGAACTCTTTACTGGTGAACAGCAGACCATTTTCAGATGTGAGAACGGCGGGGATACCCCACGCTGCAAAGATGTACAGCCGCGCAGTGACCTTGTCATGGGTTGTTGATGCTAACTCTTCTACCAAAGAGAAATGTGAATATTCATCAAAGACTACCATGAGATGATGTCTGTTTTCTAAGGGCCCAAAGAAATCAACTGTGATCCTTTCTCAGGCCTTTGTAGGAAGGTTAGACATGGTCAGTGGATGTTGAGTCAGTTTGGGGGAAAGGCAGTTGCAAAGATGACACTCTGAGTTCTCTCTCAACTCGCTTGTCTAAGTGTGGGAACCACACTCTGTCTATTGGGTTCTTTTGGTAGCTACAATACCACAATGTCCTTCATGGGCTAGTTCAGTGACCTGTTGTCTCAGGCTCTCAGGTGCGGCAATTTTTGAGCCTTTCAATACAACACCTTCTCTGGTCACAGACAGTTCATCCTTTACATTTTTTAAACTCAGCAAACACAAGGAAATGATGGACGGAGCGCTGAAACTTTTCAGACACTCACCCCCAGTCACAGATCTGGTTTGAATCCATTTTTTAAACTCTACATCATAAGCAAGAGGTAGAACACTCCTTTTCCAGGATTGAGTCAGAACAATGTATTTGAGGATATGTATGTTCTTGTCAGCATTCATGGCTTCAATAATCTGTTCGATTGATATGGCCGCTGGCGTACTAGACATCTCAATGAAGTGAATGTACTCCTCAGCTGTTTTGGATGTCGAACTGTGACGATGTAGTGGTAGTCGTGAAAAATTATCGGCATGGTTCTGGTCTTTACCCGGTTTGTGTGCAATTGCATAATTGTACTCTTGCAGTCTCAGACTCCACCTCTCAATGCGAGGGGGAACCTTGGCTTTGGATTTCCAAAGATGCTGAACAATGCTTGGTGGTTTGTTATGATGGTGAAATGTTTTCCGTACAGAAACTCATGAAAATTTTCGCAGTCCCACACAAAAACCAGACTCTCCTCCTCTGTCTGAGAATAGGCACGTTCTGTTTCAGACAGGCTCCGACTGGCATAGGCCACCATGTGCCTCTGAGCATTCGAATGACCATTATATTGAGCAAATATTGCCCCTAGCCCCACCAGGCTCGCATCCACTGTGATCTCAGTGTGTAGTTTGGGGTCAAAGTAAGCCATCTTGTTTGCATTCTCAATTGCATGTTTTATTCTTTTGAAACTTTGATCACATTCAACAGACCATTGGAACTGGACATTTCAATTTTTCAACTGTTAATGGAGCACTTACAGTAGCAAAATCACGAATGTACCATGAGCAATAACTGGACATACCCAGAAAGGATCGCAGCATGGTGACGTCTTGCGTGGGCAAGTAGCTGTCAGTGCTTTTACTCTATCAGGGTCAGGAGTTATTCCCCCATCAGAACATATGTCCTAAGAATTTGAGTTTGTTCTTGTGAAACTCACACTTTGCTGCATTCAGAGTGAGACCTACATCAGCAAGTAATTTGCACACTTGTGTAAGAGCCTTGTCATGCTCTTTGCGTGTTGCTCCAAATATCAGTATTTCATCACTGTAGTTAAAAGCATTTGTGACTCGTTGAATTATTCAACGTATAACATCCTGAAATATATCTGCTGCTGACGACACTCTAAAGCGCAACCTTTTGTATCTGAATAAACCAACATGAGTCGGAAAAGTAGTGATGTACCTGTAATTCTCTTCCAACTCGAGTTGATGATATCCCTTGTTCAGGTCAAGACAGGAGAAAACCTTGGCACCATTCAGTTGCATGATCATGTCCGCTATGTGTGGACCAGTATGTCTTTCTCTCTCAATTGCTTTGTGGGCCTGGTGCATATCAACACCAATGCACACTGCACCCTCACTCTTCTTTTTTGGCACCACCACTATGGGCAACACCCATGGCGTAGGATCAGTTGAGCGCTCAATGATGTCATGCTTCAACAGTGTCTCTAGTTCTTTCACAACAGTTTCTTGCAAGTGGAAACTGACTCTGCAGTGGCACTAAGCAACAGGGCGAATGTCCTCATTGATGTGAATTTGCACTTTCATTATCTGGAGCCTGTAATAACGCCTGACCATGCTATATCGACGGGAACTGACTCACAACTTCAGACTGAGTGTGGATGTTGTAATTGATAGATATCAGTCCCATGTCAGCAGCGATAGCAAAGTTGAGTATGCTGGACGAAACTCTTGAAGAACATGAATTGGCGCTTGCACTGATGCTGCTTTATGTCTCAAAGTCTTCTGAAAATGACCCTTGACTCTGCAACGCTTTAGAAGCGGCCCTAGTGTATATTTTCATGTTTGACAGGCTGAGACATGGCACAGGAGATAGGCTGTTGAACTTTTCAAATGGTATGATGTTAATCGATGCACCACTGTCTATGTTGAAAGTTATGAGGCAACCATTGACCTTTATTATAATCTTGGGGCAATGTCCAAATGAGTTTTGTTGTTTCGTTTGATGGTTTGCTCTTGTCATTGGTTCTTCCTTTTAAGTAGCCAGACTTACATGTGCCTGTCGTTCGTTGGCCGATGCCATCATTGCACATCCATCTTCCTCACTGGCGCTCGATGATGACGTTGACGAGCCTCTGTGGGATGAACCTGATGATGATTGACTTTGTCTGGTTTCTACTTGTCGTAACTGATGCCACCTTTTTAGGTCTTGCCTACGCAGCGCGCATGCGCTGCATAGGAAAAAGACCTTTATTAATCGATACAGCTTTGCGGGCAAAAACGTGCACGCGTTACATTGCTTTCAATGGCAACGCGTGCACGTTTGGCGATTCCCTTGCGGGAGCGAGCTTTGGCGCCATGTGTTAGCAATTATCTCTCCTGGCGCTGCTTGCTCCCGCAAGGGAAACGCTTTCTCTGTGAGGCGCGTGCGCTTGTTTTAGCAAAAATATTTAAAAAAATCCCTCTACCTATATGTTTTTGATTATGCTGTGCGTCATAGTATTAACAACACCCGCTTCTCATGGAACCATTGTGAAATATAGATATCAATCAAAATGGTAAGATCATATCAAAATGTATTGCATTTATTGCATTTATATGTTAAAGTTTTTTATATACATCATAATTCTTCACATAAACATATAAATGATAACAGTACTATAGAGGCATTTCGGTCCCATTGCACACCTAACACTCAATCAACTACATTCATTCAAAGACTCAGACAAACACATACATCATCAAAGGTCACATGCATCGCAAATATTTCTAAATTAAAACATAAAGTACGATCAAGTCCACCTCACCGAAAAACATTGATGTTTTAACAAAAATTCAAGGATATCAATATAGCATCAAATTATTTAGCAAATATACAGTGAGAGACGGGAGGGACTTTCTCAAAAACGCCGACGCGCGTTTCGGTGGAACCCTTATTCCTTTCTTGGGGTATCACCTTCTTCAGGGCGCAGAAAAAGGATTTAAAATTACAAACAGAAGGCAGTGGGACCTGTCAAGGAAACGTATACATTAATGAATATATAGGGAATCAGGTTTAGAACAAAAAACACAATGGTCCAATTGAGGCAGGGAAACATGATGAATGCATCTATATGAAAAAACAAAACAACAGGAAAACATATAAAGGAGACCGACAAATGAATGAAAATACTAAAGACAATATGTGAAAAATGACAATAAATTCAGAATATAAACCAAAAGTTGAGAAAATAAGCAATTAAAAAAGTTCTGGCTACGAAATTGACCAGCTGTGAGAACATAGACATGAATAAAGAAGAAAAAAGGCGAAGGATAAATAAAGAGATTTTTTTAGAAAGAAAGACCAACACCAAAATGTGTGCCCATTTCACTGAAATGAACCACACCACAGATGACCTACATTGGACAATATTGGAATCACACCCCCAAATAAGGAAGGAAGGAGGCGTTATTCAGGAAGGAACAACAATGGCTTTTTAAACTTTCATCCCATATCTCAGGTCTTAATGATGATATCCCTTGGGTGGAACTGAATCGAACTTGATAACCCTCACATACAATCGTACCTGGGCATCCTCTTCCTGTGACACTTCTCCCATTACACTGAGTGGGCATAACAACCCTGTCCACACCACCCACGATGACTGGGCATCCTCTTCCTGTGATACTTCTCCCATTCTACGTAGTGGCCATGACAACCCCGCATTGCCACCCACAATGACAGCATACCATGATTGGGTGCTTTGATCCTTAGTGATCACTATACACACCAAGCATCATGTAGTATACCTCTGAACCCTGCTAGCCTCCTCTGTAACTACCTCCATCATGTTCTGTAGGCATGAGATCCCCCATTTCTGATGGTTCATGAATGGGGCCACCTCTACTTAGTGATAACTAGACACACTAAGCAACATGTAGCATGGGGTTATACATCGAGATGGATATATAAAAAACCACCACCGACATAGTATTCCCCTTCACATATCATACCAGCAACAATATGTTCCAGCCATCACCATTTACTATGTTGCCCTGTTAACCTCCTGTGTAACTACTTCCATCACATTTTGTGGGCATGAGATCCAGTGACTAATTCTACCCTTGTTACTGACAAAATCCAATAGGGTACAGGAAAGGTCACACCAGCATTTATTAGTATAGAACTCATAGGTCACCGGATTGAAGATCCGCATTGACTGTTGTAACACAATGTAGGTTCAATAAAGTTGACTACAAAGATGGTCGCCACGCTTAGCATTCTAGCGTTGTGATGCTGGGACGCAAAAACGTGACCTTACGTATACACAGGATTCAGCGGCACATACACGGGGACCGGAGCAAGGGTAGGACTACAGCTAGTTGCCACGCCACCCTACGGTACGAGCAATAAGTGCTCTGCTGATACACCCCCGTCATCTCCGACCTCAGAATACAGGGGTCTCGGAACTCCAGGCCAATCGACCTGGTGCTAAACAGCAACGCTAGTTACATCACGACGTCAAGAACCAGCATTGCGGTAGTGTAAGAGTCGAGATCACCTTCTCCTATATACCACGGTCCTGATGAATTGCTACCAGACCCGCTAGGGCCTTTCTAGGCAAGAAACATGTCGACAATGGTGAATGCATCAGAGAGTTCCGAATGCATCTATATGAAAAAACAAAACAACAGGAAAACAGATATAAAGGAGACCGACAAATGAATGAAAATACTAAAGACAATATGTGAAAAATGACAATAAATTCAGAATATAAACCAAAAGTTGAGAAAATAAGCAATTAAAAAAGTTCTGGCTACGAAATTGACCAGCTGTGAGAACATAGACATGAATAAAGAAGAAAAAAGGCGAAGGATAAATAAAGAGATTTTTTTAGAAAGAAAGGTATGACAGGGGTCGCATAAATAGTTATTTACAAAGATCTTACCGGTAAAAATATATAGGGACAGAGTCAAGAAACACCCAAATGGGGTTCTTTGTCAAAGGTGGAAAGAACAAGGACAGCGATCTGTATATGATGAAAATAGTCACTGATGGAATAGAATGGAAAATCTGAAAAGACAAGCACAAGAAGGGACTCTGGTAGAGTTATTCTATATCGATTAGGTTGACCATCCCTAAGGCGGTAAGACAAAAACCCTGACAGAAATTAGGTAATTTCGCCCTTAAATCATGTAGGAGGAAAGCAGACAAGGAGCAGGAAATAGAAGCTTACCTATCAAGTTAGAGACTTAAATTAGAAACTGTACTAACATCAAGGACTATCTACATCATGCTGAATTGATGAAGCAGAAATTTCTGCAAAGAGGGTACCCATATAGGATGATCAGGAATGCCTTGAAACGAGCTCGCTATTATAATCGAGGCTCCATGTTCTTGTCCAAACAACAAGAACAAACCGACAAACTTGTTTGCGTCACCAAACACTCATCTATTGACCACAATATCAGGCAAGCGATTATTTCCCAATGGCATTTGCTTAATCTGGACCGTCAAGCCATGCGGATGCCCAAGCCTCTTTTCGCATTCCGCTGCAACAAAAACTTAAGCAACCTTCTGGTTAGGGCAAAGACCACTGAATCTAAAGGGTTTGTCCAAAAATCCATCACAGGCCATTGTCCTATCAATGCAAACCATCAATGTGGTACATGCCATGCATGCGCCCAAGCCATTGTAAGTGACCAAATTTGTGTCAATCACCGCAAAATCTGGCTTAAAGAAATGACTAATTGCAGGACATCTAACTGCATTTATGTTATTCTCTGCCCCTGCAATTTGCCATACGTAGGGGAAACATCAAGGGAGTGCAGGATCAGGATGGGAGAACACAAATCCAATATAAGAAGGCATAATATCACGGCACCCCTGGTCAGCCACTGGGAGGAAGTCAAACATACAGAAGCGGATCTACGTTGGACCATTCTTGAGAAAATACGCCCCCAAAAAGGGCAAAATGATACCTATATTTGTAGAAAACGAGAGGTGTTTTGGATATTCTTTCTGGACTCAAAGGAAAAAGGGTTGAATGAATCACTACCATGGGAAAATGCTATCTTTTAAATCATTAGCGGTTTTTCCTCTTATATTGAAACGCTTAGGTCCATTTGTGCATTCTTCTTTTCTGGAGGTACCTTATTTATGACCATCTTTCATTTCATTTTATTATCAGCTCCGTTTGTCCCTTTCCTCCTTTCCCTGGCCTTGTATGACAGAACATTCCCTAGGACCTACTTGCCCCGACTGATGTCCCGAATTTTCTTCTATTATGCCTCCTCGTGCCGCGTTCGCTTGACCCAGTTTACGCGGCCCCTTTAGGAGGATGCCTTTTACTTTAAATCCTACGTGAAACGCCCCCAGTAGCCCAGACGTGACTTACTATTGGGCTATTTAAATGTCCAATTAACCAGCCTTCTACTTGACCTGCCTATTCCGTGACTCCAGCGGACAGTCCTGCCGAGACGCCGTTATCGACCACAGCTATCTCCACGAGCAGGTATCCCCACTTTAGGTTATTTCTCTCATCCTTCGCGAGTGCTCGTAGGAGGAACCTAACACTTTTTCATCTCCTTTTAATTTAATTTAATTTTTTGTTTTCTCTTCATAGTTCCTTGAACTTGCTGGTATCTTGACCAGCTTTCTTAATTGACCTGCCTCATCCGCGATACCAGCGGCCCGTCCCTCCGAGACGCCGTTATCGACCGCAGCTATGTCCATCAGCAGGTATCTTTAATGTAAGATATTTCTCTCATCCTTTGTGAGTGCCCGTGGGAGGATCTTAACATTTTTTCATTTTTCTTTAATTTTTTTCTTTTTCTTTTTTAGTTCCTTGAACTTGCCGACATTTTGATAAAACAAGCGACTATAAACTCTATGACCTACTATTTCTCCTGTACCTAATTAATGTCCACTAGATGGAGCTAGATTCTTCAAAATATACTACTTCTGCCAGGTATGGATACGTGCCGCATTTCTAGATGTTTGAATTCTTTAGACGTCTTTGTGTATTTTTCTTCGCCTTGTTCGAAGATTCCCCATTTACTATAATTATTATTATTATTACTAGATTATTCAGTGTAGAATTATATGCGTCCCCCTTCCACCTTTCGAATTCGCAAATAAGATTGCTCTTCAAGTTTAATTTCTTTCCAGTAGTTTTATCTTATTCTTATGCTGCATAATCTGTTATTTTGCCTAATTTAAGTCTCTAACTTGATAGGTAAGCTTCTATTTCCTGCTCCTTGTCTGCTTTCCTCCTACATGATTTAAGGGCGAAATTACCTAATTTCTGTCAAGGTTTTTGTCTTACCGCCTTAGGGATGGTCAACCTAATCGATATAGAATAACTCTACCAGAGTCCCTTCTTGTGCTTGTCTTTTCAGATTTTCCATTCTATTCCATCAGTGACTATCTTCATCATATACAGATCACCTTTGACAAAGAACCCCATTTGGGTGTTTCTTGACTCTGTCCCTATATATTTTTACCGGTAAGATCTTTGTAAATAACTATTTATGCGACCCCTGTCATACCTTTCTTTCTAAAAAAAAATCTCTTTATTTATCCTTCGCCTTTTTTCTTCTTTATTCATGTCTATGTTCTCACAGCTGGTCAATTTCGTAGCCAGAACTTTTTGAATTGCTTATTTTCTCAACTTTTGGTTTATATTCTGAATTTATTGTCAATTTTCACATATTGTCTTTAGTATTTTCATTCATTTGTCGGTCTCCTTTATATCTGTTTTCCTGTTGTTTTGTTTTTAGGTCGAGCCTCGAGTAGCGCGCAAGCGCTGCTCTGGCGAGACTTTATGTAAGGGGGTTTCAGAAGCTGACCACACGCTCGTGCGTCGTGGCCTTTTTCGGGCGGTTACGCGCGAGCAAAAGGCCATGGTGCACGAGCGTGTGGTCAGCTCTGCACGCTGCCGCGCTCGCCCCCGCTCCTCTCTCACGCTGCCGACGGCTTTCCGTCATGGCTCATTAAGCGCTCACGGCACCCTAACAGCACGCGATCACTTTCGCGCGCACCACTCGCGGCACGCTTGTTTTGGTAGAAACGGGAGTTTAAGTGATTTGCCCAGAATCACAAGAGTCGACCCCGAGGATCGAACCTTGGTTTCGCCGCTCCAGAGTCGGCAGTCTGGCCGTCAGACCACATCCTCTCCCAGGTTAAAGAAGCAACAGGCTGCGAATCGAACTAGTGCCACGTAACAAACGGATTTCCTACGGTGTCACATTCACCACACTGTCCAGCATCAGTAAGTGCTAGTTGTGGCCTGTTAACGGCTTTGGCGGTGCTCCCCGCAGTGCAGTATGTTTGACTTTGTGCCTGTTTTTCCGTGTTTGGTTGGAGCCCCTTCATGTTTTTGCTGATCGGATTTGTGAATTACCCCGTGGTGAAGATGCTGCTAACAGGTTGTCGTAGCTTGTATATGGGTGTTAAGCCAAGCAAGCTATGTATAATTCGAAAAGTCCCCAGTATTCACAGGAGTTTTTTAATGTTTAATCTGAGCTGTACTCGTCGCCTGTGGTGTACTGTAACACAGGCCTGTATCTCAGAGCATAACGTTTTATGGCTGATTAAGTATAAAGTGCATTCTGTTCCGCATAGTTCGAGACTTTCATGCAGGTTATCCAATATATAATGTTTACTCCCTGCAATGTGACAGATATGCGGGTTAACCTCGTAGCTGCAGCACGGCCATGGTCCAGGCAGACCTTGGCCAGCGGAAAATACACAGACATGAATGTTACTGGCTATTGGGCCCAGACGGCTACATCGTGAGTAAAGTTGCTTCATTTTCTTCTTAGTTGAACAAGTCCCACGTTAGCACTTGACCTTCCCTTTAGTGGACAGTTAGAATATATTTTAATAATTGTCCTATCTTATCTATGCATATTTCCCACATTAATTAAACAAATTTTAGAAACGTGATCAGATTTTGTGCTGATTGCAGCATCCTGTATTACTTATGAATGTTATCTGTTCTACTACTTATGTTTGATTACACGGAATTGTTGGTTGCCAAAAGAAAGTGTGCTTTTTTTTCCCCTGCATTTTATTAGCCTTTAATTATTTAACTTCAAGTTATTTTACTGCTTGTTGTTGATAGATAGACAGACTGTTGAACCTATAGCTTTTGTGGAGAAAATGCAAATGTCAGATTTCATACACCCACTTTGGTGATATTGTAATACTTCAGGGGTGGAGAGGCCGTCACCACAGCCACACCCAGGGACACCCCGAATATCCTGCCGGCTCCAGCCCAGGCGAAGGCTGCGCCCCCGTACACTAACCAGGGCAACCGCTCCTATCCCCGCTACACCCATGAAGGATGAACCCCTCTCCACTCAATTCACTCCTGGACGGAGACTTCCCGCACTACTCAAAAGGGGAGGGGGGGTGACAACCCTCTGACGACCCTATCGCTACTCTTGCACCATGTAACGCACACAGCCCGGCATTCACCCAACTCAACCAGGTAAAGTGAGGGCCCCCACCCACAGGCAGCAACATGTGCCCGACATGCAAAGCAAAGGCAACCGGTGCCCTGTCCGGAGCCAGGGACCGCTGCCCCGACCCCCCCCGTGCAGCTGGCAACGAGAACCAATGAAAGGCAGCACCCCCCGCCTGGACAACAACTGCCCCCATCCGAAGCCAGGAAGAGACCCCCTTCCCAGCAAGTACAGCTGCCAACGAGAAGCAATGAAAGGCAACACCCTCCAGCCCTGGCAACTACAACCCCCCCCTTCAGAACCAGTGACCAGTAACAACACGCTCATGGGGGCCACCCAGAAGCAGTGACAGTAACAAGCCCTCCGCATTCCCCTCACACAGGACTACGCCCCCCCCCAGCAAGTACTGCTACCAATAGCAAGCACCACTGAACGATAACACCCCACAGCCTGGCAACTACTGCCCCCACCCAGAACCCGTGAACGGTGACACCCCCACCCCTCCCAGACAACCACCGCCACCACCACTCAGAGCCCGGAAACAGTACCCCACCACTCACAGGCAGCCCCAGTAAACCGTGACACCCCCTCCCCCAAAACTACTGCCTCCGCCGCGAACCAGAGACCTGTGACAACCCCCCAACCGAGATCCAGTGAACTGTGACAACCCCCACAACCGAGATCCAGTGAACTGTGACAAACCCCCCCCAACCGCCCCCCGAGAACGAGCGAACTGTGACAACAGCCAGCAGCCGCCAGCGCACCGGAGCAGTGCAAGGCGACCCCCGCCTGCACCCCCGTCCAGACATAGGAGCTCCAGGGCAACTGGTGCCCACAACCAGACACCGTACGTGACTAAACTGCCACCAGCCCCCCCCCCTGCAGCCCCCCCTCTCCACCCTGCCCGAACCGGATGCTAACAACGAGACTCCACATATTATACCCCTCTCTACCAGGGGCGGACAGACAAAATATTGGCCCAGGCACCAAAATAAGCATGCCCCCCTCCCCCCAACTCCTTAGTGAATTAGACAACTAAAACATGACGCATGTTTGCAAAGCGGGGCAGTGTTTACTTAAAGACATTCACACACACTCTGTAGAAGTGTTTTGAGAGCTATGCAAGGCTGCATGGATTGGAGCTTGCTTCACGAAATAATTGTTTTAAGATCAGGGCTATTCACTGTAAAAACCGACCCACGAGATAATAAAACAGCCCCACAAACATAAACAAGCATTGGCATAGCCAATAGGTCTCGCTTTTGGTACCTTATAAGTATTTTGTTATGCAGCACAATATCCTTGGTGCAACAACATTAACTGTTGCATGGTTAAACACTTATAAGGTCCCAAAGGCGAGATCTATTGGCTATGCCAATGCTTGTTTCATATAGATGCATTCATCATGTTTCCCCGCCTCAATTGGACCATTGTGTTTTTTGTTCTAAACCTGATTCCCTATATATTCATTAATGTATACGTTTCCTTGACAGGTCCCACTGCCTTCTGTTTGTAATTTTAAATCCTTTTTCTGCGCCCTGAAGAAGGTGATACCCCAAGAAAGGAATAAGGGTTCCACCGAAACACGCGTTGGCGCTTTTGAGAAAGTCCCTCCCGTCTCTTTCACTGTATATTTGCTAAATAATTTGATGCTATATTGATATCCTTGAATTTTTGTTAAAACATCAATGTTTTTCGGTGAGGTGGACTTGATCGTACTTTATGTTTTAATTTAGATATATTTGCGATGCATGTGACCTTTGATGATGTATGTGTTTGTCTGAGTCTTTGAATGAATGTAGTTGATTGAGTGTTAGGTGTGCAATGGGACCTAAATGCCTCTATAGTACTGTTATCATTTATATGTTTATGTGAAGAATTATGATGTATATAAAAAACTTTAACATATAAATGCAATAAATTTTGATATGATCTTACCATTTTGATTGATATCTATATTTCACAATGGTTCCATGAGAAGCGGGTGTTGTTAATACTATGACGCACAGCATAATCGAAAACATATAGGTAGAGGGATTTTTTGTAATATTTTCTCCCCTGTTTTCCCTACCTATATCAATTCCAGGGGTCCCCTTATTTAGTGCGTGCGCTTGTTTTAGCCCGCCAGAGGAGCCGATCTCCAAGCTTCAAAGTGAGCCGCTCTGATGGTTACTTGCTTGTTTATTGCCTGTCGCTGCTCGCAGTTCCATTAATCAGTTAATCTCCCTGGTGCTGTCCCCACACCACAACCTGCTCATCCCTGCTTGTTTATTTTTGCTTCCCCCTCCCGCTTCGCATTATGAGCCCTCCCCCCACCCTCTGAGCACAAATGCAGCGTTTCCATTAATCAGGCGGCAACACTTCCTCCCTCCTCCTCCAGCAGCATTCGCTGCTCTGCCCAACCACCTCCCTCTGCTCCCGCGGATTTCCCCGCTCCACCAAGGCCACCAAGAAGTCGGGCTCCTGGCTGGGGACCACTTTAAGCCGCTGCAATACCAGGACCTCATCGCCAAGCCTGCTGCTGCCCTCCCCACAAACGCAGCATTTCACTTCCGTCGCTGCTTTTTATTACTTGCGAGGAGGTAATGTGTGTGCTTGGCACGCTGGCGAAATGTGCTCAGCTGACAGCATTTACCACGGATGCTACGCTTCATGTATTTTTTCAGGGGCTTAACAGCCCCAATCAGATCCTCTACATATCCGTGAGCCACCTGGCGCTCCAATATGAACCCAGGGACCCGCAGTACTTCTGTGACAGCAACAGACTGCTGCCCTTCTTCTGCCAGTCTATTGCCTGATGCATGTGCAGTAAGATTAAATACCCAACTGTTTTCAATCTATTTTGGGGAAGATGGGATGCTCGGCATCGATAGCCTTACATGTAAAGGCTTCATGTCTGCACACACATGTACGCCTCTGTGCAAAGGGTTCTTAAGTGGTTTGTGTGCACTGTTTTTTATCACGTTAATATATGTTTTAGTTGCTCATGGCAGTACTAAGGTTAGCTTGGTAAGTAGACCGGTGCAAGTGACGGGCGCCATTGCAAACCGTTTTTTGGTGTGGTTCTCTGTAGCGCTCAAGGCCCACCTGGTTAGATCTCGGAGCTTCATATAAAACAGCGAGCATCTTTCTATCAAGTTGCTGTGCTGTAAATATAACATGTCGCTCTGAAGCGGTGGACTGTTGTGGCACTGCCAGAATTCCCAGCTCCACTGCGAACTTACTGACTGCTCTGGGGCATGCCCACACAAACTGTGGTCCCTGCAGGCTGGTAAAACTCTAGCATAGGCAAGCTTCTATTTGAGTGGCGAGTTGGGATGGCATGTAAGTGTGTTACGATTTGTGCACCAGAGTGTGTGTGTTCCAAAACAATATGTGCTTCAGAACTTGTCGCATCTTGTTATCTTCTTCACTCTGATAATCTTTCCCATTATCATCTCCAGATCTCCCATTGTTTAGGGTGGGGCGCCATTCCTTTTGTAATATAGACTAAACAGGGACACAGTATGGTTTTTTGCACCAAAAAATTTATTATTTACCATTACAAACGTACCCAATAGAGGCATAAATCACATTTCCAATGAACAATAAATACAGTAGAAACACAAGCTTAGGTGTGTCTGACCCTTCACCAGTGACACGAGAACTAACAGTAAATGTTGTGCTACATAGAATAATCTGATGCTTCGCTAAAACGTATAAGATCCAAAAGGCGAGACCTATTGGCTATGCCAATGCTTGTTGTTTTGTAGGCATAGCGAGAAGACTTCTGGAACTTTCTGGCATCCATTTTCTCTTCTCGCTGTGATGTAGTTAGTTTCTCTTTCGCTTTGCAAACCGTTATGAAACGGTTCTCCTTCCCGCAACCATTGCATGTTTGTCCCATGGTTGGACATTTGTCTTCATGTGGATATGAATCCACATCATAAGCACAATCTTTTCTTCTTGGTAGGCGGGGACTTACATGCATCTGATCTGTGTTTCTTCGTACTCTTCATGGCCAGTGCTGATTCACTTTTCGATGTTTCAGCTTGCCTGTCAGTGGCTTGTTGGGCCGCTCTTTCTTCGGCCCTGGCGGCCATTAGTACTTTCTCTAAGCTGAGCGTCTCTTTAAATATGCATCTTCAGAAGGAGCCTGAAAGGCAGCCACCGATAACTCAGAGACATATGGCTTCTTCATCATTAAATTCACTAAATTTACAGTGTTTGATAAGCACATCAAGTATTTCAACAAACGTATCCATAGTTTCACCAGCTTGCTGTCGCGCTTGATTGAAAATATACTTGAAAGGTGTGGCCAACAACATGGCCGAGTAAGACGTGCCTCTCACAAACTCTGGCTAGAGCTACCAAATCCGACTTAAATCCTGCAGTTCGTAATCCGTAAACCCAGCCAAATTCTGCCTGTAGGAGCCCCCCCCCCACCATCCTATGGGGCGAAGATTGGCTGCCGAGGGCCTGAGGGCACCAAGAGAGATGGCAGTGAGTAACAGGCCGAACCCAGCCGGGAGACAGAAACGGGCGCACCCGCGTCCGAAAGCTGGGAAGCAGCCAGGGATGAGGAGGAGCCCGCACGTCCCACACCCAAACAAACTCCAGGACGGATCGGAGACAGGGCTGCACCGGGTGAGTGGCCGCGTGGTCCATACGATACACCCGGCTCTGCAAAACCCTGAACCAGGCACCCTGCTGGGCCCGATTAAAGGCCCGACCCAGAAGTAGCCCACGGTCAGAAGAAGGTGGTAGGACCACCCGGAGTACCCGCGCCCGGCCCATAGGCTTGAGAGAGGTGACGAGAGCCCAGTCCTGAGGCTGAGAAGGGGCCACACTCCAGACATCGTACTCGGGAGGAGAAGACCGAGAAGTACCCCTAGGTCGGAAGAAGGCGGTAGGATCACCCGGAGTACCCGCGCCCGGCCCACAGGTTTGAGAGAGGAGAAGACCTGATAACTGGAGGCCGAGTGGCCTGGAGAGCCGGTCCAGGGCCCTGGGGAGGCAAGAACTCGCCGCTTCTCACGCTGCCTACGTATGGGAGAAGACGTAGCCTGAGATGCCAACGGGGAAGAGTCCTGCCCGATCCTGCCCCTGGGGAAATTGAGGCTCGGGAGGAGACCGAATTGCGCCCATCCGCGGCTGAAACCTGTGAAGCACCCAGGGACGCGGACGAGGAGGAGCCCACACGTCAGCACACCCGAACAAACTCCAGGACGGATCGTAGACAGGGCTGCACCGGGTGAGGGGTCGCGTGGTCCATACGATACACCCGGCTCTGCTAAACCCTAAACCGGACACCTTGCTGGGCCCGATTAAAGGCCTGACCAAGAAGTACCCCAGGGTTGGAAGAAGGCGGTAGGACCACCCGGAGTATCCGTGCCTGGCCCACAGGCTTGCGAGAGGGGACGAGAGCCTGACCCTGAGGCTGAGAAGGGGCCACACCCCAGACATCGTACTCAGGAGGAGAAGACCTGATAACTGGAGGCAGAGTGGCCTGGAGAGCCGGTCCAGGGCCCTGGGGAGGCGAGAACTCGCTGCTCCTCACTCTGTCTACATATGGGAAAAGACGCAGCCTGAGATGCCGACGGGGAATAGCCCTGCCCAATCCTGCCCCTGGGCAAATTGAGGCTCGGCTCACAAAGGTGAGAGGGGCCACATGGTCGTGGCCTATTCACCCGACCCAGCTGCTACAAGCCCTGGCCCGTAGGCCTGGAGACACCAGCGAGAGGCCGAACTGAAAGTGGCCGTGCTGCCGAGGGACAGAGGACGGCAAGGCCGGGCTCCTGCTCCCCCCAACCCCCACGAGGGAGAGAGGGAATCTATCCACTCTCCAGGCAGAAAGTTAAGAAGGTGAGCGGGCCCCTCCCTCCCCCCCCACCCGGATAAACGAAAACCCAGCTGCACTGGCGAGAGGCGAAGCGTGGCCAAGATACATACGGGAGACCCCCGGGGCAGCGGAGAGCGAGGAGTGGAAAGGCCAGAAGATAGGCGGTCTGAGAGACTTCGGCCCAGACTCCCAGGAGCCATAATAAAGACTGCCTCCGAGAGCCAGCAGATAGTGAACACGGGACCCCCACTAGTGCCACTACAATAGAAGAAGGTTGCGCCCCGGCCCTGTGGAGTGAAGCAGGGGAGAGACCATCGATATCTAGGGGCCCCACCACACAGGCAGGCCAGGCATAGTCCAGGACTATAGGCCGTACGAATGAAATGAGAGGGACTGGGTGAAGGACGATAGAGGTGTGACCCAGGATTAAGCTGAGGCTCCCTTTCAACTAAGCATTGATCTCTAAGCAGGAAAGAGTCCTCTTTGCCGAGCCCTGAGAGACCCTCCCTACCCTTCAACGAAGTGGGCTGGCAATCCGAAGAGAAAGTCCCTGGCGGTGAGTGAGTTCGGGCCGGGGGTGGGGGAAGCACAACTGTGGTCTCTGTGGAGGGGCATAGTCACCCCCCGCCACCATTTTGCATATGGAGAGATACAAGGTGGAACAGTACCCACTGGAGAGGGCAACAAGCAGGAAACCCTGAGACAAGAAAAAGCAGGGAAGGGAAGACCTGAGAGGGCCAGACACACCCCTGAAGACTAAAACTGAGCCCCGGGGGGAGACCAAACACATCCAATAACATGGGTAAAGACAAAGACCCTAAACCCCCCAGAAAAGAAAAGATGAACCGATCTACCAAAGTGGTCACGCCTCCTCCTGAAATAACACAACCCCGCTCCTGGACACGGCGTCATTGCTCCATGCGATTCAGTCTTCCAGGTCCGCACTGGAGAACAGGATCGGAGAGGTCCGCTCAGAAGTCACCCTGCTCCGTCAGGACATGCGGAATCTCTCTGAAAGAGTGACTGAATCTGAAACCCGCGTTACGGAAGCGGAGGAAGCGATAAAAGAACTTTGAAAGGGGTCTCTGAGCTACAGACTGCCGGCAAGGACGTCCTTTGGCGCATAGAAGACGCCGAAAACAGGGCACGCAGAAACAATCTGCGCTTTGTGGGCTTTCAGGAAGGGATTGAAGGGACAAACGCTCCAGACTTCCTGACCTCATGGTTAAAGAATATCATCTCACCAGATAAGTTCTCCTCCTGCTTTGTGATTGAATGAGCACTGAACATCAGGCCCCCGCCGGGCACCCCCATGGCCCATTATAGCGAGATTTCTCAACTTTTCGGACAGGGACATGATCCTACGAGAAGCTAGACAATTAGGCGAGATCCGACAGACAACTCGAAAATTATGATTTTCCCAGACTACAGTCGTGAAGTGCAGCGCCAGAGATGAACTTTTGACTCTGTAAAAGCAAAGCTCAGGGCCCATCAAATCCAGTATATGCTAATGTTTCCGGCAAAACTCAAAGTTATCTTTATGGGCAAGACGTACTTCTTCCAGTCACCAGAGGAGGCGTGGTCCTGGGTGGAGGGAAGACCAGTCCTACGACCGTTCAGGAAGACGCACGCGGAGGGGGGTGCGACAAACAAAACAGAGACTGAGTCCAAGAGATTGCCAAGTAGAAGAAGGAGTGCGTATGACTGGGGGAACCCCCTATGCGCTGCGAGGGACCGGAAGACCTAGACAACGGACACTGGACCCAAGGGAACCCTCCAACGAGAAGACACCAATAACCATGGATGATGACAGTCCGGGAGACTCCATACGGAATCAGAGTCGAGAGATGTCCTCGGGAGACAAGGCCCAACACCCACTGGCCATCGAAATAGCAACCCTGGAACAAGACATGGAGACAGAAAGGTCTCCGACACGAGACGAAGCCACTGATCAGTCTGAGTGAATATTCCAACTGCCATAATGCTCTGGCCTTAGGAGTGACTGACACGCATGTTGCACTCCAGACATCTCCTAGCTCTGGTCTGGGACTCATACCCAGAGCAAATACGAAGATGACAGGTTCCTAGAGGGCGTCTGTTTTTCTTTTTGAATAGAAACTGGTTTCATGCTGTGAGAGTTTGAACTCATAGTGCAAAGTTTAGAATTTCGGGGTAGGCGACATACCTCTCCTTCTCTTACGCACAAATTAGGTCATGGTATTGAGGTTCCGTGTGGTGAGAAGGTTGTTGGGGTGGAACGGGGGTTAGTTGGGAAGGGAAACGGATTGCTGTATTTAAGATCCAGTTTCGTTGCACAAGTCCTGATAGATGGCTAACTCAGAGACCACAACAAAGTCTAAGAGCAGTAATGCACATGCCTCTGACACATCATACATCAGGATGTAGCTTTACAGCTAGAGCGGTCGACCTCGAAGCTGGAGAACCAGGTTCGAGTCTCGGCAACGACGCTAAAACATCCTGTGATTCTGGGCAAATCACTTAATCTCCCCATGCCTAACAAAAATGAATGTGTCCTTCTGTAACGAAACTGGTGCTCATGTAAAGCGCTCTCCTACCCGATTTCTCAAGTCTAGTTCGCGCTATATAAAACTAAAAAAACTAAAATCATTGGGCAACACCAGGCCCATGGCGACCCACATAGATAATCAGCCTCTCACTGTCTTGACGTGTATTGTGAACAGCCTCGGGGACAGGATTAAACGGGGACTGGTCTGAAGATATATTAAACGCATGAACCCAGACGTAGTGCTGCTCCAAGAGATGCACTTTCAGGGTACTAGATGTGGATTCCTTGGCAGAGGCGCCTACGTAGTACTGGCACACGCAGCTAACACATCCAGGTCCATGGGAGTGCCGATATTGATAAAAAAAAGTCACCCCCTTTAAACTATTGCGTATGTTGGCAGATCCATATAGCACATATCAGGGAGTGATGGGTACATGGGGCAGATGTAAAATTACTCTTGTCTGTGTATACGCCCCGCCTAGGCTACAGGCACGCACACTGACTAAAGTGACAGAGATCCTTGTGGAGTCCCCGACCTCCCTTCATGTGATAGGAGGCGACTTTAATGTTGTGATGAGCATACCCATGGACCGCACTGGAGGGCGCTGCCAATCTACTGTGACTACCCCCTTGGCGTGATTCACAGACACATTGGGACTGATAGATGTCTGGAGACTGCAGAACCCACAGTCCAAACAGTACTCGTATTACTCCGAGGCACACAAGGTCTACTCCAGGTTAGACTATATTTTCATCCCGGGAGGGGGAGGGGAGTTAGGTGAGGTTAGTAAGGCCAGTAGCTCATCAGGGGACTGTCCAACCACTCGCCATTATGGATGCAGGTGGGACGTAGGAACTGGGACACACAGCCACAATGGATACTCCATGCGTGGGACCTGCAGAAGGGGGAAATCATTTGGGGTATCAGGGCAGACACAGAGATCTTTTTCAAAGAAAATGAGGGTATGGTAGAATCCAGGGTCATGCTATGGGAGGCATATAAAACGGTGTTGAGAGACAGGGCCCAAAACCATCTAGCATGGGAAAAAAGAAAGAACATGAAACTTTGGAGCAATTAGAACACCGAATAATGACTCTGGAGGAACAGATCACCACAAATACTGATCCCCTATTATCCCGACAGTTATCGGCAATACGACAGGAATATAAAGACTTGGCGCGTGATGCCGCCCAAACTCAGCCCTAGCCACCCTCCACCAGTTATATGAAGTGGGGGATAAAGCTGAAAGTTACTAGCCTGGCTCAGCAGAAAGGAAATGGAAACTAGATGGGTAAGATCCATCAGAGATGCACAGGGGTTCGCATACTCCACCGACGACCAGATAGCGAGGGCTTTTGCTGCGTACTACTGGGAGTTCTATGAGGCTAGACCTCTTAGCACCCCACCCGAAATTGAAGAATATCTGACCGCAATACAAACCCCGATACTGGACGAAACTGATAAATTGGGGTTGGAAGAGGATATCTCCATCACCGAAGTGAAAGCAGCCATATCTAAATTATGTTCTGGGAAGACCCTAGGACCAAATGGCCTACCGGCCGAATTCTACAAACGATGCACGGATCTGTTGAGCCCCTATCTATTAAATCTCTTCCAAGACGCTTACAGTGAGGTCATCCTCTTACTGGACCTACGTCTGGCCACAATTGTAACGATACACAAATAAGGCAAACCAAGAGACAGGTGCGAATCCTATCGCCCAATTTCCCTCCTCACCATGGAGGTGAAGATCCTGGTGACTATCCTCTCCATGAGACTACACCGCGTTATAACAACACTGGTTCATTGTGACCAATCAGGATTCATACCTGGCCGAGCGACCAGATGGAACCTCCGTAGAACCCATAACTAGATGATAGCGGTCAAAGACTTAGACACCCGACATATACTCCTGTCCCTGGACGCGGAGAAAGGTTTTGACGCAGTACACTGACCCTTCCTAGACACCACTCTGACCAAATTTGGGTTGGGACCAAAGTTCAGGCGATGGGTGCCACTATTATATAATTCCCCCAGGGCGACAGTGTGAGTGAACTTGACGAACCTCCCGTGATTTTCCCATTGGACGTGGGACGAGACATGGCTGCCCACTATAGTTCGCACTGACAATAGTTATCCTGGCCTGTCGGATCAGACACCACCCAGATATACAGGGTTTTAGGATGTACCCAGGAGATACTCTAGAGGAGAAACTCCCTATACGCAGACAACATTCTCCTGTTCATAACGCAACCTGACACCACGATCCCACCCTTTTCCAGACGATAGATACATATGGACAACACTCGGGATATAAGGTCAACTGGCACAAATTTCTGATATATAGCCCTGGCCCGATGACAGAATGACCCCCTCTCCCGAGAGACCTGCAAGTGGCGGTAACGGGATTCACATACTTGGGCATATTTCTCACAACAGACAGTGGACTGTGTCGCCAGCACAATATTCAATGAATATTGACTAAATTCAAAGAGGATGCTGAGAGGTGGAAGACCTTGCCGCTCACGATGATGGGTTACACAGCTATGTTTAAAATGATAACCCTACCACAGTTCCTCTATGCATTGCAGAACACCTACAACCCCCTTCCTCCTAATGATATTCTGAGAAATAGATGCCGAACTGCGCTCGCTTTTGTGGCTGGGGAATCGCCCACGAATTGCACTATGCACATTGCAGCGCAGTATATGGAGGGCTGGCATTGCCAGATGTGGAAGCCTACTATTGGGCAGAGCACTTAACCCCTATAAATGACTGGATGCATGTAGTAGGTGATCACCCGACATACAGGTTGGAACAGGAAACGCTGATGCCACGCACATTCCTCCATTATCTCTTTGGAGGAAAGGGATCCAGAGGGCTGCTTCCGGCCACACAGACCACTCTATAGGCATGGGGGAGGGCATCTAAAATGCTGGGGTGGGCACACAAGATCACTAAGGCAACACCACCGTGGAAAGGGAATTGGTTCAGAGAGATGAGTAAACGAAAGGGATTCAGAGAGTGGGACACAACAGGAATCTCCACTGTCGGGATATTATAGATAAGGGCACCCTTAAAACCTTTCCCGTCCTCTGTGCTGATTTCACACTTCAAGCATCCAAATTCCTCAAATATGCTCAGCTACGACATGCATGGCTGGCAGAAGGTATAAATGGGACTAATCTACCTGAATATGCACCACTAGAGGGGAGGCTACTACAAGAACAGCTCACACCTAAGGCAGTATCATCTACATATAAAACTCTGAACAATAACATGCCTGATAACTTAGACAAACTCAGGGGAACATGGGATGAGGAATTGGGAGAAATGAAAGCTGTGGATGGGAGGCCGCCTTGATGCATCCCAGGGAGGTGGCAATTAAGGCACGACTACGCCTTATTCAATATAAAATCCTCCACAGGGTGTATTATGACTGGGCCAGACTAAACAAGATTGGGCGTGCTGAAAACTCGAAATGTCTGAGATGTGGACAGGACCAGGGGGACTTCCACCACACAATATGGGGCTGCCCCGTCATACAGGTCTTATGGAGCGAGATTATAGGAGAACTCAGCAAAGTGATACAGGTGTCCACCCCCCCCTGGAACCGAAATTTGTACTATGAGGATCCCCAGCGAAGTGGATATCGACAGACCACAACTGATATTTAGTGCGTTGGGCCTGGTGGTCGCGAAGAGAGACATAGCACGACACTCGGGCACCCCGGCCCCGCCAACACTACACGAATGGAAGGCAGGAATGGATACATATATGGCAGCGGAAAGGGTCACATATAAGAGCAGAGGCTGCCCGGGAAAGTTTCACAGGGTGTGGGATAGATGGATGAAATATTATGGGTTGTCGACGAAAGGGAATAGAATAGCTCTCCCTACCCCACTTCCTTAGGGGTGGCAAGTTACCCTAAAAATGGTGGTGGAGATGGGCATCAAATATACCGGAAATTGGAGATGTATTGACGTGGTAATACAGATGCACTATACCATATTGTATAGTATGCTCATATACACTTCAAGGGACTGTGAGGTTTCTGAAGATGGCTGTTCAGGATAATGTGCGATGACAGTTGTGTTTTGCATTGTTTCTTTCTTTCTTATGAAACTGGAAATCAATAAAAAATATTTTTAATATATATACACATACTTTTCCTAGTCGGCATTGGACTGAATTATGCTTCCATGATTTGACAGCATGATACTTCGTCACCTTGTGATATTTTCTTAAGCACTTCTTTTACTCCGTCACCGACAAGGTTCTTTAGGTACTTAATTATTTTCTTGTCATCTACCTCTTCTAGGGCAGCTATGAAATCTTTGTCTGTGTCGATCCATGCAGTCCATCTGGTGCCGATATTCTGCTTCTTCGCCATGTTGAATGGTGGTGGTGGTGGTTTTACAAATGTGGCTGCACCATACTTTGCGCTTCTTTTGGCAGCCATTGAAAAATTTCACTATCCGAAGGCCTTTTCAGTGCACTAGATGGTACTTACTGCTTTGCCCGCTCCGGCGGCTCAACCAGACTTAGTCGTCACTCCTAATTCAAAATTGTGTGGCACTTCCCTCGCTAGTGCTGGTATGTACGTTTGTACTTTTGTACCTGGTTGTCACTGCCTTTAGCCTTTGTTTTGCATGGATGATGACTCTGTTATAGGCTGTGGCGCAGTATCTCTTCTTTTGGCCTTACCAGTGGATTTGTGGCAGGCTTTGGACTGTGCTCCTCTCCAGAGCCTTTGACTCCTTCGAGAGCCGTATGTGGGATGGAGCGGGGCTTCAATTCTACACACGCCAACTTCTACTGCTTCTCATCTAAATAGGCACACATGAGGAGTTTGCTGTAACGTAACCATCGACTCATCTCTGTGATAGTTTGTATAAAGGTTATGCTTTTATATTTTCTCTTTTTTATCATTAATAAAAACTTATGTCCGGTGGAAGCCATATGTCCACGGAGCACTTTTTAACAATACAAACATTTAGGAATGCCATTTGATGATTAGCATTTGTGTTTCCATATCAGCCTTGACAAAGTTCATGGTTGGACGAAACATGTGCCGGCCAAATGACCTGTAGCTCGTATTTTTGGAACAACTGAATTCCATGTTTGATTATGTGAAGACTAAGTAAAGAAACAACTTACCACTTTACATGAATTCGTGACTTTTGATTTCAAGAGGAGTGAACAAGGACCAAAATGTTACTTACTGGCTGAAATGTAACTTATCAGGGTGCCATATTATAAGTTGGTGTACTTACAGGTGTAACGAGGGCTCCATTATTTATTGTTGATATCCTTTCATTAGGTATTTTGAGCAGTTCCCTAGGGCCCCAAACTAAGCATTGTCCAGCATTTTGGAGGCATTTTCTATTTTTTAAGCAATAAAACAAGTGCTGGACACTGAAAGAAAGAATCTGGAAAACAACAATTTTGATATACAGAGGCAGAGAAGTGGTGGAGTCATGAAGTGGGAGGTCTCGAGGAGTAGATCCCTTTTACTAGCTGGAGAGTTGTGTGCAATGTTTTCTGTTGCCATGATTGAACTATCATAAATTAGCTATTTAGGGTGAACTTACCTTCTGCATAACATTGCATATAACATGAATATCATTTTAGAGCAGCTTGGAGGGTGAAAGCGACACCAGCAGATCTTTGAGCATTGCAGCATCATAGGAAGTAGCCATTACATGGTCTATGAGTCAGTGCCCGCATATGACCTTTGACCAAGTGGCAGCAGGAAGTAACATCACATGGTCTTTGTGACACAACGCAGGCCCTCGTTACATGTGGTCTGTAATTAGTGTGATATTTATTGCACCTGATAAAACTCCCCGGAGTCAGAATTTATCGGTGTGATAAATACCACGCAGTGTAAGGATTTTTTCCTTGCGTTGTCACCCATGCAGGCTCAGCTGCAGCAGCAGCTACCTTTACTCCTTACGCAGGTTGCTCCATGGCGGCTTCTTTCTCCAGCACTGGCCGGAGCACCTTGTTTACACCATGTTTGCTCTTCTGTTGCATGTGTTGGGTTTCCAGACTGCACTAAACATTATGGAGTGTGTTCCCTGCATATCGACCTTGAGAAAAGCCGCATGCAGGGAAATAATGCTCAGAGCCCCTCATACGGAAATTGAAATTCACATTCTTTCATAACGTAAATATCACATGTATTCCTGTATATTTTTATTGATTAAACTGTTAGATTTATTCCCAAACCAAAATGGCCTAACCTATGGGCATTATGGCATGCCCTGTTCTATACTATAAAAGGAGCTCCATTGTTCGTAATTGTTCCTGAATCATTGCTCGCTCAGTAGATTCTGCGTTCTCTCTAGTTCTTGTTGCCAGGCCTGGTCAGTTAGGTTTTTCTCGGGTGTTCATTTGTATCTCCTTCTTGCAAAATAATTTTCTGGAGCCTTGCTAAACTTCCTGTTTAAATCTGGTGTCTGACACTGCCTCTGGGGATAGGTGACCATTTCTTCAAACATGGAATATGCACCAAGCATCTCACAGGAGACCTGCGCTTGACAGATTGCGACACCAGCATTTTCCGAGAATGGATCAGTCCCAAGAAATGTCTTAAACTCAAGAACTTTTAGCAGCGGTTAATAACCTAACGCTGCAAGTCCAGAAGCTGACCACGGAAAATACTTTGCTTCATCAGTTTATAGCATTTTACATCAAGGCACTGACCCAGCAAATTTAATTCATATTGCAAACAAAAATGCATTTAATAGAAAGTGCAAATGTCTATGGTAAATAACGTGTATATTAGCATGCAATTTGTAGTAGGTAATCAAACTTAGATAATATAAGCATATAAAAGATATAATAATGTACTTATTTAAGTTGGCTTAACTGACAGTGCCATATTAACTATAATATAATACACTAGCATTGAAAGGCCTGTTTTTCCATGTTGAGCTTTTGTTTTGCACAAGATGTTTTTTCTCTTTTGCTACAAATGCTGTTACTTTCTAGAAGCCACTTGTTACTTAGTGAATAGGCACTTGTTTTGTATTAGACAACTGATAGTGAGTGAGGTTGTCACCGGTAAGAGAGGAGACACCAGGATGGATGATTCATGGGAAGAACTGTCTGAACCACAAAATCTGGACAAAGTATCTTTTTATGGACTTGTGTCTATGTCCCATTGTGCGGAGGTGAGAAATTGGGGAGTTTACCTATTCCCAAGAGTTTGCTAAAATCCTATAAGATGTTATGGACAAAGAAAAGAAACATGTTACCATCTAGAATGTTGTGCGTTTTATATTAGTGGGCGCTCCTAGAGTAGGAGCGCTTCTCTCACTCTCATTTTGTTGGAGACTCCTCTGAGTTTCTAGAGAATATATCTCAATTCATGGGAGATTACTTCAACTGTTTCTTGAATTATGGCTGAGAATACTTTCCAGCTCAATCTTTCTTTTAATTGATGTGCAAGGGCTTTATGCCTATTCATTTATTTCTCTCATCAGAACTCTTTATTGGGTATCTGAACTGACACCATATTCTGTTTTCATTCCAATTTAATTTAGATCGGGGAACTTCCTTTATACAACACACTTGTTGTATTATTGCAATATTAACTGTTATCCTGCCAAATATGGTATTCTTCCTTATATTGAAATATCGATCATTGGATTACATACATATTTAATGTTGATACTTAAAAGACTAATACTTTTAAATAAATAATTTAAAACAAAAGGATTTAAAAATAAAACCCTTTAATTCACACAAATTCTCTTTATTGATTGTATTAAAAGTCGTTAATGAATTTATTGCCTATAGATTTGATGTGGATGATCGCTACTTTTTTTGTAAACAAATGTTATTGGCATTTTCGTAAACAATACTGTACGGCAACCGTGGTAATTGCAAGACTGCAATAAACTAACAATAAATATAATGCTGGTGGCCACATAGGATAGACACCCCTCCCACAGCAGCTGTCCCCCCAATGGAGGGCCAATGATCCAGTCATATTACCAATAACAACCCTCCATTCCTCACCCCCTTTCATTCCTCCTAACACAGGCTGGCTGGAGTGGTGACTAACTAAGTGAAAGTGAAAGCATAAGTGAGAGTGTAGAGCAGAAGACAAATATGGTGCCAGCATGGACCACTGCACTGTGGGCACCTTTCGTGGGCCTGCTACCTCTAAAGGGAGGGAAATGCGCATCTGCGGCATGTAAGGAGGCCCTAAGCAGTAGCGAGTGAGCCCCTAGAGAGTGTTACTCCGCTGGCGTCTGTGTTGCAACTGTACCCCCACCCGGGCCTGAGTCACCGTCTGAGGTATCATCCCCCTTTTGAAGCTCCTCCTCAAGACCCTACCACACTCCAGCCACTTCCATGGAACCCTGGCCCCTTTTAGCTTCCCGTAGGAGGGCAGTGCTCTCCTATTTCCCCCCACCGAGTCAGTTCCCTGTCCACCTAGCAACGCTGACTTCCAATTGAGGTTAATCTGCCGCTTGACTAGGATAAGGCCTAAGTTCAGAAACCTGATTGTCACCTTGAATTTAGCCGGGAGCGGGAAGAGCTCTAGGAGACACACCAGTGGGGATAGGGGAACGCTACGGTCTTGACATCGTTGAGAAGGTCAGTTAAAGCACCCCAATAAGATGGGGCTGTCCCATAGCATATATAGCAACCTCGCATAAATGCTACACCTGGGACACACAGCCTGGGCAGTCAGGATGAATCTAATAATGCGCTCTGGTGTGAGGTACGCCCTATGTAAAATATAAAAACTTTCATTCAAGTCTCTTCCGCAATGGTTCCCCCATATCGGTCTCCCACACGTCCTTCAGGGCAACCAGAGGAGCCTCCATGTCAGTTCTCAAGGTCCGGTAAAGGCCATAGACAAATTTATTCTCCGAGGAATAAATACTAACAAAATGGAAACCCAGATGAGTCGTAGGTTCAACCAAATCACACTGCCAATGTCATCTCAGTGCCACCATCAGTGCTCTGTACAATAGAAAATGACACAGCGGGCTCCATTCCTTTGTTTTTTGCAACCAGTGGGTCCAACAGTACTTACACACCCCCCTAGGTCTCTAGACACCAAGAGAAATTGAGCAAGCCATCGGGGGCCGTCAGTGATGTCCTGGTCCTCCCTCGTTCTCCCCACATTAATCCACTGCACCAACCATTGGATCGGAGCCGCCAGATAGTAGGAGTGGAAATCTGGGGCCTCTAGGCTCCATCCCCGTCACCAAACGCTGCAGCTTAGCATGCGCCACCCGACGCCTACCGGCAGGGTAACAAGTACACGAGTCGCAGAAGTGCCACCATTTTAGCAGTCGATACTTTCCCAGCTAGCGCTTGTAGAAGAGTCTTCCTGAAACCTACCATCACTCGCAGTGATGTCACTGCCACCCCAATATTACCCTCCAGTAGGTAAGCCACTGTTCTGTATACACAGACACCCAGCTATTTGAACGTAGTGGGCTGCCATGCTACCCCGTGACTCATGGTGGGGGTATCCCAGTCCGGATGAATCGAAAACAAGTTAGTCTTCTGTCAGTTAACTCTGAGGCCTGACAGGTTCCCAAAGTGATTAAGGAGCTGCATGGCGTTGTCAGAATCCACACACCTATCCCGGAGGAAAAGTAACATATCTTTATACAATGCAATATGTTGCACTTTACCACAGCTTGTCACCCCCGCATATGACAGGCTCCACTGTGATGGCAAACAACAGTGGGGACAATGGGCTCCCCTGCCGAGTGCCCTGCTCCACCTGGAATGGCAGGTGAGCAGCAAAACAATGGATTTAAACCAGATTTGTAACTGCGGGGTGAAGGTTTGCATTTGTTGTCCTAAGTGGGAAGGGTATTCCCAGACGTGGGCCCTGTACTCGCTATGCCAACGGATTCAAGCTAGCCTGGCTGATGAGGGGTGATACCCCGAAACCGGTCCCAGGATGCTTGTTTCTGGTCCAGGGTGAACCTGGTCTGGCAGTTCGGGCTGGACTGTTCCCATGGGGAGCAGGGTCCAGACTGATATGAATATGCCTCGTTCCAAACTGGAATGGCACAGCGAGCAAAATAACGATGGATTTAACCCAGATCTGTGGCTGGGGGGTGAATGTTTGATTTTTTCAGCATTCTATCCATCATCTGTTCTTTTTGCTTTTGTCACCCTAAATGGGAAGGGTATGCCCAGACGTGGGTCCGGTGCTCTCTATTCCATCGGATTCAAGCTAGCCTGGCTGATGAGGGGTGATACTCCGAAACCGGTCCCATCATGCTTTTTTCTGTTCCAGGGAGAACCTGGCCTGGCAGTTCGGTCTGGACTGTTCTCCTGGGGAGCAGGTTCAAGACTGATTTGCATATGGCTGGATCCAAATTGGAATGGCATGGCGAGAAAAAAACAATGGATTTAACACAGAACTGTGACTGGGGGTGAATGTTTGATTTGTTCAGCATTCTGTCCATCATCTGTTCTTTTTGCATTTACCACCCGATAGGCATAAGAAATCACTCGCCCAGTTTTGACCCATGCTGTAGGTATGGAATACAGTAGTCGTGTCCAAGCTATAAACCCGGGGCCCAGGCCCATCTAGGCCATTGCCGTCTACAAATATGACCAGTCTGGACTGTGAAATGCCTTCTCAATGTCAACGGACATGACCAGTGCATCCGAGGTGATATTCGGAGCATCCAGCAACATAGCTACCCTTTCCTGAGGTGTAATTTCGCCCCTCAAGTTGCTGCCCACCTCTCGATTGAGTGTCAGCAATGGCAAACGCTGTAAAAAGGCCCAGACCACTAATCCATCTTCTCGAGCAGCACTGGCATATAGGTCAGCATAATATTGCCTAAAAACCTAATTGATGGCATCTTGCCAATAAACCCAGGTCCCCTCCACATTGTCCATTTCAAATATTTGCAAACCCCCTCTGATGGGAATAGTCAACCACACCAACAATGCCCCTGATTTACACCTTTCAGCCTGCATTTTCACCATGTATTCTTTGTAGTCAAAGCATTGAAGGTGCTCCGCTCCCTCTCATCAAGCAGTTTTCCCTGCAAGTCCGGGCACCCAGATCTATCCCTCTCCACAGCTCTTGGGATTTCTTCCTTAGTGTTAACCTCTGACCCCAGTGTGTGGTGTACCTCCACAACCGTCGCAATTCACTACCCTGATCTCCGTCTTAAAAGCATCCCATGTTGTGAGGTTACCTCAATTCCTGGCTGGATTCCAAAGATCAGGGATCTGGTTTGAGAGAAGATTGTGGACAAAAAGGAGTTTAGCCCATCTTATAGAGCGCTGGTGCCAGTCCTGGCTGTTGAAGGTACTAGAACTGTACCTTTACTGACCCTTGCTCGTTGTAAACATAAAAGATTTGTGTTGATCGACCTAATCAAACTTCACCATGTGGCCAGTCCTACACAGTAGGCCACAAGGGCTCCTGGGTAGTTACCTGCCTCCTCTTACTACCATACAGGAAATCCTGTTACAAGCTTTAACCAACATGGAGGTTTCTGCTCCTCGGCAGTGGATATCTGACACTGAAGTCTTACTACTTTCAGTTACATCTACAAACTCCATACAAACACAGTGTGCAAATTCACAGGTTTCAACACAGCATGCCAACAGCAAAGTTGTTCATTATGATCCACCATCGGAATTAACTACCAGTTCTACACAGCCATGCGAGGTCCCTACCTTGGCACAAAATGCCTCTGGCTATTTTGTCGACATTGATAACAGACCCACCACTGCATGGAATGCGTGCATTTATAATTTGGCTTAAAAAGATTTTTTTTTTTTTAAATAAGATTTTTTTATTGCAAACAACAAAGTAAGCAACATGCAAATAAACAGTGCATCACATGCATCATGACACATCGGTACAAGAAGAGAAAGTAATAGTCGTACAGTGTTACACAGTAGGCACATCACCATCCACCTGCACTTCTGCTGTGTAACCTGCAGCCCTTAGTGTAAAACAGCTAAAAGGCTATGTCTCAAAAACAGCTCAAGAGAGGGGAGTGGCGAGAGCCCCTCTATAGTCATTCCATGCCCCCAAAATGTTCGTCCTTTTCCACGGCAAGCAGCGGCTCTCAAATATCACCTTTTCTGCTAACATGCACCAGTCCATGTCTCGCTTCCAATCATTCAACTGTGGTGCTTGCGCCACTCCCCCCTCCCCCCACCCCACAACTGGGCCGCATTGCGTTTGGCTACCGCGAGTCCCAAGGCCATCCAGGTTTGCTCCATCCGATTAAAAAAAAAAAAACATCCATTTTATTCCACCGTGGATTTACATTTGTATTTCCATTTTGTTGCTTTTGCTTTTCCTTTCGATTGATTTTGTGACAGTATTCTTTTTGCTGCTGAATTGGCACTAGTTCAGGGCAACGAGGCTCTGTTTAGAGCGTATCCTATACCAAGACAAATAATTTTTCTGAACAAAACTGTGCAGCAAACATCCTGCCTCGGCCTGGCCAAGATAAAGGATGTGAACACACCAAACATTCCCACATTTGAACGTTTTGAGATTTGGCAACAATTTACAAATTACGCAGAGGAAATGTTTAACAACATGTTCAGGAATGGTACATATAATTCTTCACATTCAGTCCAAAGGGATGGCTAGTGTGGCCATTAGATACTAATGGTTATCATGCACGTTTTGTAAACAACACAAAGGAGTTGAGGATAAATAGGTCTGACCCACTTTACATGCAGACATAACACTCAGGAGTAGTAACAACATATAGCGTGGGAAAATTATGCCTTGAGCGGCTAAAACATTCCACGTTAGATGAGGTGAAAGAGCACTTGTCTCTCCTTTTAGATAACATGGATTTACAAGATTTTTTGTTAGGTCCTAGAAAGCCACATCAAAAGCACTTTTTGTATGCTATATAAAACGAATTGTGGAAGGTTTCGCAGCAGGAAGCTACTGAGCAGATGCGTGAAATTGACAGAGCAAATTTAGAAAAGGCTCTAGCAGTAGTTGACAATGGTAGGGCTACGTTATCCACTAGAATTTATTCTCAGAGAAACATGGTGTTATCAGCTATTGATATTATACAAAGTGACATGTCGCTTTTACAACATGGACAAAATCAGCTTAGATCCATCATTATATTGGGCTGGACATTACAGACCCTGCACAATGGTTGCATGCCCTAGAAGCATTTGAACACTACTGATTTATTTCTGCCGTACAATTTAACACAAGAACAGAAAATTATGGCAAAGGACACAATGTACACAATGTTAAACATAGAACAGCTAGAGAAATTACAGTTTACTGTGGCAGAAACACTGTCAGCCAATTGGATAATTCATGGGTTTATTTCTCTGCCAATTTCAACATTCCACTTTACGAACTGCTTACAACACTATCAATAGGCAGATATGAAGCGTTAGGGGAGAGATTTGTACACAAGACATGGATCCTACCTTTTGAGTACAGATGTAGAAATGGGGGCACCAAAGTTTTTCTTCCTGTATAAGGACTAGGTACCCTGCGCAAATTGTCGTTTGTTGTTGTCTGTTCGGCGACAGATCTGGATGGGTAGAATAAACAATGACAGCCAGACCTGAGTTCAGGCACTCGGGTAGGATTTACCTGGGTGTTTTTTGTTTTTCTTGGTAATGTTGGTGCATTGCCACATAGGGCAGATTGAGCCTATTGTTTAGATTTAGGGATCCTAGAGTCCTGTGAATGCCCCAGACCAGATAGGCTAGTTACTGTGGGCATAAGCATGTTGGCTAGTATAAGACAGGTTTGAGCCATTGTTCTCTGTTTACCCGTCTGATATAGTGTTTTTAGATATACCTAGAGTCCTCACTAATGAAGGTGATAACCGAGCAACTCTAAGGTATTTTTTAGATTTTCTGGATCCAGTTTTGTCCAGTAGCTTTATTCAAGAACTCTCTCTCATACCGCCAAGTCTTCGAGGAGGTTGAGTCCGCCCTGGTGGTACTATCTTACCAGGGTGGGGAGAGGATGCTGATGATGAAGCATGACACTATTATGTGTGTGAGGCATACTCTTCCATAAAGGATGGCTTTCCCACTCAGTCTAACAGAAATCCTGTTATGTCAAATTGTGTGCAAGTGCTGAGCACTTTCCTAAAATGTAGGAAACTGTTTTCCTTGTACCTCTTTGTTTTCTTTGTTATGGGGTGTGACCCCATACCTTTTTGTGATGCACTAGATATTTTTGGGGGGACGTACAGGAGCAAATCCTCCACCTCTCTATTTTGTGATAATAGTAAAATAGGAGTAGTCATGGGCCTACGGGTGGGTCACCCTTTATGTGTCCACCGGGCCCCAATGCCTTTGCCAATCTCCAAACCTCTTCACCAGGCGCCCCAAAGGCGCACCGGGCAGAGGAGGGTGGGATCAGTCCAGCTGCAAATGGACAACTCCATTAATATCCCCTCCAATAATCAGCGCACGTGGCATATGTTTTGCGATTACTTGAAAGAGCCTAACTAGGAACTGCGCCTGGTCAGGATATGGAGTATATATTGACAAGGGTGATGTCCCTACCTCCCAGATGCCCTGTAAGGAGTACAAAGCGCCCTGCTGGGTCAATTGACTTGTGTAAAACCTGGAAAGGGACCCAACGTCACACCCATATAAGTATTCCCCCTCAAACGCTGAGCGTGTCGTGCAGTACGTTTGGCCCTGCCAGCGTTTATGTAGGGCCGACCCCTCAGCCAAATGGGTCTCCTGCAAAAAAGTTATATGCGCACCCCTTCACTTCAAATGAACCTGCACTTTGTACCACTTCATTATACTAGTGAGGCCCTGAACATTCCAGGATATGAACTTATAATGCATGCAACCCCCTGCCATGAGCTTGTAGGAAGGTCGCTCTGTGTACAACAGAGGCAGTACCCAGAGCTACATATCTCCCGCCCTTCACATTTCTAGACAGATATAGCCACCACACACCAGACCAAGCCATACTCGGCATAGTACCCAATAGCACCCCCCAGGACAGTAAGGCAACATTCCCCCCATCCAAACCAAAGAAGAAAAACATTAGAAGACAGTTGTGGTAAATGCACCCACGGAAGCTAGCAGTGTGGTAGCGTGAGCCGAATTCACAAGTACACCCGGTTCCCACTACTCACCATCCGGCTCATACAAACAATGTTCACGGGTGAGGTCAGCCACCTCGCTACCCCCCAAAAGCAGATGAAATCCCCACAGGGTAAAGCGCAGAACCCCCTAGTGTTGTAAGGTTCAACAGGGCCACCGCACAAGTCTCAATTTTAGTTACACGGTTAAACTTGACATCTTTTTCTAAACTGTGACTTTTTGCATGCCTTGCTATTACATGATAACATACTTAGAAATTATTTTGTTTGCAGCACGTTTCGTAGTAACCATTTTATTATATTGTTTGTGCACTTAGTCCAAGGCTAAAGAACATTGAACGTGATGCCCTCAAATTTGGGTGTTTGGTTGGAGACAGCTGTGTGTCTAAAGACAATCA
This sequence comes from Calotriton arnoldi, assembly GCA_963921515.1. Lineage (NCBI taxonomy): Eukaryota > Metazoa > Chordata > Amphibia > Caudata > Salamandridae > Calotriton > Calotriton arnoldi. The sequence continues at coordinate 274,321 of CAWUFW010003054.1, read as the reverse complement.
CATCAGCACTACACCTCCGACACAGTGCGATTGGAACAGTCCTTTTATTATAAAAACCGTCTCTGAGCAAAATTCTGCAGAGGAGCACTTATGCAGATTATCTTGGAACGCTGTGCCTGTGACTAAGATGCAGTCCATCTGACTCTAATCTCCATCCTGTAAAGGAGCGTAACCTGCTCTACACCATATCGGCCTCCTGATACAAAATACACTGGTGTGGGGGGGTTGGTTTGTCCGAAGAGAACTGGCAGAGGGTACTCTCTCTATGCTCTCAATAGTGTATGTAGTATTAGGTAGGAGCATAAGTATAAATATAACCATAATCACACTGTAATGTTATAATGGTTGAACTGTTTATCTTTTTCACCATTCTTGTAATGCTGGTTAAAATGCTTTGTTTCACCCTACTAATAATTGCAGCACATGCTTTGTACACAAGAATTCAATTGTTTCTCTAAATGATTGAAAAGCCAATTTGTATAATTCTTGTGTCTCCCTTGGGCATGCCGGAGTAATGACGAAAGAGTAGATCTGTTTCCACGATTCCCTTGGGGAATTTGAGTGGTCATGTTCTGAGGTTGCAAATGCCATCTTTGTACCCTGGAGGGTTAGGGGTTCAGATGGCGCACTGTGAGCTAGCTAGGAATTAAGCCAACATGCTCTGATGATATGTGTGGACTCAGTCCCCTTATTCTGACAGTTATGTTGTCCAGATACACAGTCCTACTTAATTCGTAGCAATTGTATGACATGGCACCACCAACATTCTAGGTCAGGTACTATTTAACGGGTCTCCTGAGTCATTCTTACATGTGCCCAAAGTCCCTATTCACCTTATACGACGACGTCTATGGTGTTAGGGATTAATCCTCCTCAGCTAAATAGGAAACCCCTAGTTTTTGTCTGTAGGTTGTTCAAGCTTGAACTTTTAAAAAGGATCACCTCATTATAGTTTTTCCCTTTTTTAATTCCAATCATTAAATATGGCACAAGGAGAAGTTGATTCGACACCTGAGTTTGTTAGGAAAGTCACACAAGGGGAAGATGTAACAATACCGTCTTTCTCCTTCCTTGTTTCTGACGTTGTCAAACAAGCATATGCCACGGAGTGGACCCTTGCATATGCCCCGTGTTAGAAATGGGGGTCTCTCATTGTCAGTGGCTTGTACCCTATCCAAGTAGGGACACTTCCTTCTAGTCAGGGTAAGGGAGTTACACCCAAGATAATCCCTGCTCACCCCCTTGGTAGCTTTGTACAAGCAGTCAGGCTTATCTCAGAGGCACAGTGTAAAGCATTTGTAAAAAACGCATACAGCAACACAGTGAAAACACCACAAATGGACACCAGCCCAGTTTAAAAAAAGAAACACCATTTATCTAAACCAAGCAAGACCAAAACGATAAAAATCCAACATACAGAACTCAAGATATCAATTTTTAAAGGTTTAAGCAATTCAGTCCCTAGACCTCTATGGTCTGTGATTTTAGCACAAAGTATCTTTGATGTGTCAAAATCCAAAATGTAAAACAGCCGCAAAGGAGAGATGCGTCGTAAAACACAGCGATGCGTCAGTTCTTGAGTCCCAGGGGAATGGAGGAGTCAGTTCTGCTGCACGCTGGAGAAGTGTTGCGTCAATTTCTTAGTGGGAGGAGAAGCAATGCGTCGAAATCCAAACGTGCGTCCTCTCTGCGGGGCGTTGAGCTGGAAACTTGGCGCACAGGTGTGATGCGTGGAAAATCCGGCCACGCTAGGGCGAACAGGCGCTGCGTTGATCCTTCAGCCGCAGCACATCGATGCAATGGTTTCTCAGCCACTCAGCCAGGCCTGCGTCGGAATCTGAGTGGGTGTCTCCGGCATCGGAGACACGGTGCTCGGGACTCGGCTGCGGCAAAACTGGAGCTACGCATTTCGGGGTGGCGTCGATTCTCCCAGCCACGAGCAGGCACTGTGTCGATCCTTCACCCGCAGCGTGGCGATGTATTGGTCTTTCAATCGCAAGGCAAGCTTGCGGGTGGAAAAATAGACACAGAGGGTCCCCGCATGAATTATTTTCTTCTTTCTGCAGCAAAGCCACCTCCAAGGGCCCAGACCTGGAATTGGCACTACTTGGCAGGTCAGAACTCTCAGTAGAGGAGTCCAGGGGCTGCAGGTGAAGTCTTTGATGGCCCTGATACTTCTTAACAGGAGGTAAGCACACACAAGCCCTTGGAGAATCGTCTCAAGATACAAAGCAAAGTCCAGTCCTTTTCCTCTCCAAGAAAGAAGCAGCAACTGCAGGCCAACCCAGCAAAGCAACACTGCAAAGGGGCAGTACTCCTCCTTACAGCTCTTCCTCATGGCAGTCTCCTCTTGATCCAGAAGTGTTCCAAAAATGTGGGGTTACAGGTTCAATACTTATACCCCTTTCTGCCTCTGAAATAGGTCTACTTCAAAGGATAGTCTTTGTAGTGCACAGTTCCTGTCTTGCCCTGACCTGGTTCAGACACACTACAGAGAGGTGGAGATAGCATTTTGAGAGGACAGGCACAGTCCTATTGATGTATCAGTGACAACTCCTCCCGCCACTCTAAGTCAGGAAGTCCATCAGACTGGTGATGGCCAAACAGGATATGTAGGGCACACCTCAGCTCCCTTTGTGTGACTGTCTAGAGTGAATGCACAAACAGCCAAACTGTCAGTCTAAACCAGATGTTGATTCCACAGACAGGCAGAGGCACAGGATGGTAAGGCAAGAAAATGGCCACTTTCTAAAAGTATAAACTCAATTGGATAACCCGATATACCCTTGTGGGTTTGGGTAACAAACTTCTTAAACCCGAGCGTGTTGGAACCCGCGTCTTGGATAATCCTTATCGCTATCAAAGTTCGGCATGTCAATCGTTGTAAATGGTGAAGGTGCTGTAATCATTTAGCGTCCTGACATGGTGAGAACTCCGCTGCCACAATGTGTTCCAACTCACTCGGGTTTAAGCAGTCTACATTGACTGACTGAAGGCACAAATTGCATATTTTTTCGTATCTTTTACCTGCAAAATCAGCTTTGATACATTCCCCTGATAAAAGGTCCTCTCTACATTAGAATGTTGTTTTCCTGAAGTTGGTCTTATAGATGCATAGTGTTAGAAGACCGACACGTCGACCAACGTACCCACTTTTTTCAACAATAACATTACATGTAATTCTTTGCCTAATATGCAGGAAGAATTTCCTGTTTGCAATAGACATCAGAAAGGGGTATTGTACTTAAGTGATATGCAGATGTTTTTCATTTGGAAGATTGTTAGATCTGTCACTTTTGTTTATGTAACGATTGTATTGTACCCTTGAAATCCATGAATATGATTATAAATCTTCTGTTTATAAAGAATACACCCGTTTGAATATGATTTACTCATTTTTGATTACACTAAACTATTTGCATTTATATGTCGGAATTCACTATTGGGTATTCACAAATGAAATTATTAATTGTTTCTATATAGTTAAGCAAATTCTCTTGTAGGTACTTGTACCAGATAATACACTTTCTAAAAGTGGCATTTTCAACCACACAATTTAAAAACCACCTTCTTGGAAAGATGTGTTTGCCAATCCTGAGTTCCGGTCAACCCAAACTCCAATTCTCCAACTCTTCCCAATTGAAAGTTACACTTTTAAGATGTTACAAGGCAGCTCCAATGATAACCTATTGTAGGAAGCTGGCTCTGTATATACTATATCAAAAAGAGATAAAGTGTGCACAGAGTCTAGTATGTCCCCAAAGGTATAGCAGAGGATAAAGTAGATGATATCTTGCTCTCAATTTAGTGGTAGCTGGGCTGAGCAGTTAGGCTTATCAGGGTAGTGTGAATGCATTTGTTGTACACACTTATACAAGGCAGGAACACACACTCAATAACTAACTCTAGGCCAATGTTTATAAAAATATTACTTTAGTTACTTTTTTTAGGAACCAAGTGGAACTCATTTACAGGTAAGTAGACTTTTCAGTTATGCAATACTTTCAATATACAGTTGGCAAATGTTTATAGAAGCATTAGAAATACTTTACAGGTGTATGAAATACTTTTCAATATCAAGAAGATACTTTGTACTGTTCTCAGGATCAACACTTAGTGCAATACAGAGAAAAACCAATGCAGTCCTATGGGAGAAAACACAGGTAAGTAACTTACAGGTAAGTACACGACTTTCAGGTTCAGGCTCTGGGTTATAGAACCAACACAGGGCAGGGATTAGAACAACACCATGAATGCACCCTCAGCAGCACAAGGGTGGCCGGGTTCCGAGGTCAAAGGTGGTGCCAGGTGCCCAATGCGGGTCTATGGAGACGAGGGGGTCTCAGCAAAGCACCGGTTCCAGGTAGGGACCTGCGGTTTCAGGGCAAGGGCCCTGGGTTCAAAGAACAACACAAAGGGGGCCACAGGTTGGCACCAAGAGATTACCCCCAGCAGCACTCAGGCGGCTAGGTGAGGGTGCAAACAGGTGTCGGACTCCCAATGGAAGTCAATGAGGATCTTCGGTTGAGGAAAAAGGTTACAGGCTCAGACCAGAAGACTGGCTGAAGGAAACCAAAGACTGGAGAGGTAAGTTGGATAGTTGCTGGACACCAGGACACCGTTGGTCGGGCACCCCAAGGTCTGGGGGCTTCGAGTGCATGGGTGTCTCTCGGCGTTGGGTTTCTTTCACCAGATCCGGTTGCGGTCAGGGGGACCCTTCTAGATGAGGCTACAGGCGTCGTGGGGAAGCTCCGGAGAGGTCGTCCAACACTGGATCCCAGGTCAGGATCGCTGGGTAGATGTCACTGGATCGTTGGGCCACTTGGACTCGGGCCGAGGGCGACGGGTGCAGAGTGGTGAGCACTTGCGGTTCCAGGAGGCACTGGAGTCTTTGTTGGAGGTTGCTTTTGCTGGACAAATCCGGTGTCCACGGAAGACAGAGTCTTTATTGAAGGCAGCTCAGGTTTTTGGAGTTGCTGGAGAGATGCTGGCCGTGAGACATGCCGATTTCTTTGAGCAGGGTCGCTGGAGGAGGAGACAGGCCATTAGGGCTGTGGCCGAGCCAGTTGTCGTCTTCTTCTCTACTGCTGCACGGCTTTTTGGTCCTTCTTCTTCGTAGGTCATCGATTCTGAGGAACATGGTTCAGGGGAGCCCTTAAATACTAAATTTAAGGGTGTTACTGCAGTTGGAGGGCAGTAGCCAATGGCTACTGTCCCCTAGGGGAACTACACGCTTTAGATACACCCTCCCTTTGGGGAGAGGGGCACAACCCTATTCCTATTCATCCTAATCCTCCATACCAAGATGGAGAATTCTGAAGAGAGGAGTACACCTCAGCTCCTGACCACCCTAGGGGTGTGCTAAGCCAAGGTAGAGACTCCTACTCTGCTTACTAATTTTCCCACCTGTCCTGCCGCCAAAAAGTGGGGCTAGGACGGGGGGCAGCTTCTCCACTAGTTGGAGCTGCCCAAATCAGCATAACACAAGGTGAGAGCCTTTGAGACTCCCTTCCAAGTGCTGCTGTTCTTGCAAGGGGGAGGTGAGAAGCACCTCCACCCAGAGCAGGCTTTGTTTCTGACCTCCGAGAGGACAAAGGCTCTCGCCCCATGAGGTCGGAAACCTGTCTGGTGCCGACTGGCTGGCAGAGTCCAGTCAGCCAATACACTAGAAACTGGTCGTTTTTCATGGGGCATCTCTAAGATGCCCTCTGAGTGCATTTTATAATAAACTCAACACTGGCATCAGTGTGGGTTTATTATGCTGAGAAGTTTGATACCAAACTTCTCAGTCTTCAGTAAAGCCATCTTGGAGCTGTGGAGTTCGTGTTGACAAACTCCCAGCCCAAGTACTCAAAATGGCTTCACTGCACTTACAGTGCCCAAGAATGGACTCAGACACTGTAAGGGCATACTGCTCATGCAGCTATGCCCTAACCTGTGGTATAGTGCACCCTGCCTTAGGGCTGTAAGGCCTGCCAGAAGGGTGACTTACCTATGCTATAGGCAGTGGTGTATAGGCATGACACCCAGGAATGTGTGGTGGCTATATCTCAGAGACCTTAGGATAGAAGGAACCAGGTTGGACCAGACGGCTGTTGGTAAGGGAACAGTTAGGGTCAAAAAGGGCACAGTTCCTTGACCAATGTGTGACTACAGGCTGTGCCCCCCTCAACAGACCATGATGCGAGTAGCTACAAAAGTATAGCTATCTAACTTAGATGTCTATATCTCATAGAGGTAGGCCCCCTCTATTTGACTTTACATTTATAGCGTAATACCATTAGCATGACCCTCACTTATTGATAGGGTAGGAGAAACAGCCTTTAACCCTGACAAATGCCCCAGACCGATTAGGCTATTAGGAAGGGCAGAAACATGTTGGTGAGCTATACCCCTCCATTACCTTTCAGTAATCAACTTTTATTCATGCCCAAGGTACCACATGAATAAAAGGATACTTGGTGTTATACCTTGTGGTATTTTTAGTTAGTAAGTGGACCACTGTTATTAAGAGTAGAAAAATATCTAAGAACTCCATCGGGATAGTCCAACCCGAGGTTGAGTCTGCCCTGGTGGTATAATCCTACCAGGGTGGGACGAGGTGGCCTATGATGAAGCATGTCATGTTATATGAGTGAGCCCACCTCGTCCAATTCTTGGAATGATCTTCCTCAATAGGAGACCACAAAACATCACACAGGTCTGGGTACAATAAAACATTGAACTCACTTATCCAGACCTGGGATTCCTTCTATCCTAAGGTCTCTGAGATATAGCCACCACATCTAATTTTTGTGTTATATATGTATTGGAGATCAGTGTGTTGTTCTTCTGGGCCTCTTTCCTCCATTGTGTTTTACACCCAGGAATGTGTGCCATGTCGAGTCTTTTAGTGTAGCCACACATAGCATGCAATGGCAGTGTGTATGTGTTTGGTGTGTGGCCCTTTAGGGGCACAATACGTGCTGCAGCCCTAAGGGACCCTCTCTGGTCACCAGCCCCTTGGTACCACAAGTACCTTTTACACAGGACTTTTATGTGGGCCACAGGTGTGCCAATTGTGGGAGCAATGGTACAGGTTTGGGAAAGAACACAGGTGCTTGGGCCTGGCACACAGTCAAGTTAGCCTCAGATATCAGGCAAAAAGTTAAGGGGTAACCATACAAAAAGGGGCGCTTTTCTACACCTATGGGAGAGATAGTCCTTGCAATAGTAAAAAAACAAATTTTAGCAGTATTTCACTGTCAGGACATGTAAAACATACCAGTACATGGCCTACCATTTACATACACTGCACCCTGCCCATGGGGCTAACTGTGGCCTAACTTAGGGATGCCTTCCATGTAATAAAAGGAAGGTTTGGGCCGGGCAAGTGGGCAGCAGCGGCCGGCACAGGTAAGGGCGTTGGGGCGGGGCAGGGCGCAGCAGGGGGGGAAGCCGACAGACGACGGAATAGGTATTTATTTATTTATTTATTTATATATTTAATTATACCTATTCCGTCGTCTGATGAGTTAATGCCCCATCCCACTGCGTTTACCTGTGCCGGCTGCTGCTGCAAGCGGGTGCTTGGCAGATAGTTATGGTAGTTAAAAACTGCCCTTGAAACCACTGCTGTGGCAGACCTGAGACATGGTTGCAGGGCTACCCGTGGGTGGCACAATCAGGACTGTAGGCCCACTAGTAGCATTTGATTTACAGGCCCTGGGTACACACAGTGCACTTTACTAGGGACTTACCAGTAAATCAAATATGCCAATCATGGATAACCCAATCACAAATATAATTTAGACAGAGAGCTTATGCACTTTAGTACTGATCAGCAGTGGTAAAGTGCCCAGTGTCCCACTGCCAACAAAAACAGGTAGGAGGAAGAAGGCAAAAAAAAACCTGCAAAAAGAGCCAGGTCCAACACCCTGGCATGATACCGCAACCATGTAGACTGGGATCAAGACTCGCCTTATTATGTTATACCTATAAGGTCCAGCCTACAAGTGCAACCGCAATATCCCTTTAAGCATGAACCTAAATGCCCAGTTAGAGAAATTCTAACACGATTAGAATATCAAGGCCTAATTGAGCCTTGTAGCTCTCCAATTAACAATCGTTTGTTTCCAGTAGCGAAACCAGATCATTCATACCGCCTAGTCTTAGACTACAGACATTTCAGTAGTCATACATGCAAATTTGTCGTACAAAATTCACACAGTGCAGCACTAATGAACATCATAGTGTACAAAACAACTTTGGTCATTTAAAATGACCTTTTCTGCCAAAACATACCACCTGATCTCATTTCATTCACAGCTATAAGGAGCCAGGAGCAATTCTGTCGACTTCCTCAAGGGTATAAGAACAGCCCAGGTTTGTTCTCTGCTCGAGTAACATCAGCTTTACATAAAATTAACTCAGAAGCATTGTTTTATGTTGATTAAATATACCTTATGGATGATGACTTAAACACATATCTAACCATAGTAGATCGCATAGTTTTGGGATTAGCTGAACATGGCTACAAATTCAACTTCCAAAAAACAAAAATTGCATATCTCAGTCTCCTACGAGTTGTCAAATGAAGGCAAAATCCTAGCACCACGTTTCCTGGAGAAATGTACACTCCTGCAACCACCAAATACAATTAATAAGCTGCAATCACTTTTAGGTTTTCTCAACTTTGGTAGAACATACATACCAAACTATGGACAACATGTAAAACCATTTTATGAATTAATTTGTCCAGACTTTTCAAGCACACATTGGACACCAGAACATACACAGATTCTGAGAACATTGCAAACAGACATGCTTGCATCCAAACACTTGCACACGTTTCAACACAACAAACTTGGTAATCTGTAGAATTGTGGGAGCCACTGGCTATGACACTTTCAACGAAGGTGAAACTGGACCGATTGCATATAAATCACATTTGTATTCAAATGCTGAAATGTGTTTTGCACCTACAGAAAAAATACTGGCTGCACTTCAGACAGCTGTTATAAAGGAAAGCCCATGGCTCAGGGGAAAAAATATTTGCGGTTACTCCCATTCCAGCCTTCGAGACTGTCACAAAGGCCAGCGTTCCTAACACAAAAACCTTACATGCTAGATGGATACAGTGGGCAACCTCATTAACAGCTACTGATGTTGACTATATCTTTGACCCCACTTTACAAACACAAGAATTCCTCCAATATGAATAGGAATAGCTGGGCCCAGTTACGTTTTAACTCTTGACTAGTATGACTACATTGTATATACTGGTGGTTCAGCCCAGCCCGCTGTTGGAACTAAATAGCAATACTCAGTCGCCTGTGCCACAGTGCACGGTGTCATGAGGAATGGAAAATTACAACCTCAGAAAACTTTTACACAATCTCTTGGGGATTGTACTGCTCAGCTAGTTGAACTCAAAGCTGTAATACTGCCACTAGAAAATACCGATCCTCAATTCCCTACACTCATAGTGTGTGATTCATATTACTGTGTCCAGTCTTTCAATGATCACTTACATTATTTACACTTGAATGGATTCAGAGATTCAAAAGGGCATGCTATCAAGCATAAATTGCTTTGGGGAAATGAGGCACACATTTAAAGAATGTTTGCCACAGGCTCAGGTAATTCATACATTGAGTCACCAACGTGTTGGAATACACATTGCAGGGAATTCAGTGGCTGATGAAGCTGCAAAAGCAGCAGTTCAGACTGCTGTAGTAGCTACAGTCACTCGTTCACACTCTAGAGTGGATGGTGACTTCATGGTAGCTGTCAATGCTTCACGCACTGGCACACCATTACTCAAAAAACTTCCAGCAAAATTCTCCTACCTACTGAGTGCCCAAAGCATACCTTTTGCTCGTATTCCCAGAGTGAGGGATCGAGTGATACCAAACCAAGACCGCAGGCTTGAATTAATCATAGCTGCTCATGAGGGATGAGCTTCTGCCCATTCTGGTGTGGCGGCTATTGTTTCCTTGGTACAGGAACGCTATTGGTGGCATGATCTCTACAAACAGACAAAACAATATGTCCTAAGCTGGGTCATTTGTCAGCAAATTAAAGGTTCCGCCACAGCAGACACCTCTCTTAGTCTCAAACAATCCATTGACATGTCTATCTTAAGCACTGTGGACTTCTGCGTTTGTGTGGTTCATTTAAATTTATTCTATTGGCAGTGAATTCATGCTCTAGATTTCTATGGTTGTGGCCACAGCGATTGGCTAATGCTCAACTGTTATAAAAGATCTGAAAGTCTTTATCGGAACATATGCACTAACTGTATTCCACTCGAACCAGGGACCAGCATTTACCTCTAGAGCTTACCGTAATACCATGGGAACCCTCAGTGTGGCTGTGCATTGTTCTTCCCCCATCATCCTGAGGGAAATTCGATAGTGGAAAGGAAAAAACGTGACCTTAGGTTCAGGTCATAGTTGGGTACATCACTTGTATGGAGTGCAGAGAGCTTTAAATAATCTGCCTAGAAGATCCTTGGGTGGCTGGACCCACCTTAAAGGTCCTGTTTGGCATCCAGATGTATGTTCCAGACCTTGATAATCTTAGCACAGTGGTGGCAGATAGGCCTTTTTCCATCAATAAACATTTTGCTGTCTTACAGAAACTACAAGACTTCTGAGTTGAGCGCTCAAATGAAACTACTAAACGTTCTGCCACCGAAGAAGTGAAGGAGCAACCAGCAACTCCTGTCTGGATTTCTAAAATTGGGGATCTAGTTTGAGAGAAGATTACCGAAAAGAAGGAGTTTGGTCCATCATACAGAGCACCGGTGCCAGTCCTTGGCATTGCAGGTACCAGCCCTGTGATTTTGCCACCCTTTGCTGGTTGTAGAAACAAATGGTTTGTGTCTATCAACCTTAGCAAACCTCACCATGTGGCCTGTCCTACACAGTAGGCCACGAGGGCTCCTGGGTAGTTACTTGTCTCCTCTCACTAACATACAGGAAATACCTCTAGAAGCATGAAATAATACCAAAATGTCTACTCCCCAGCCGAGGACATCAGATACTGAAGTTCTACTACTGCTAACACTGTAAACACACTGTATTCCTAACAACAAAGTTATTTATTATCAAAACAATAAGGCTCACTGTTTTCCGTTTTTACTGATTTTTGCAGATAAATACAGACAGAAAACCATTTAATTTCCTGTCTGTATTTATTTTTAAATGTGGCTAAAAACGGAAATTAGGTTCTTTTTTTAAGTGATTCTAAATATGGTCAGTCATGACTGGCAGGCCAATAGATGTATGGATTGACAGGTATAGGCAGTTAAAAAAAATTTAGTATTGAGGCTTAAACATCAGTAGATATGCAAAAGGTTGATACTAAAACTTGATTTACCATCTGTGGATCTTCATATCATTGAAACCTGTCAGACTTCACTTACCTTGCCAGCGTGCATTGCTTACCCCACCGCGCAGCTCCACCTACTAGTGGTCTGCCCTCCTGAGCCCTAGGTCCTTAGTTCGAGGCCCTCCGCCACCCGCAGGCTCCCACCTGCGCCTCATCCCTGGTGGCCCAGTGGTGAACTCTTGTTTCTGTCTGCTGTTGTTTCTTTTTCTTTCATTGCCTTTTCTGTCTTTCATTTTTTCTGCTTCTTTTTTCTGTCCAGTTTTAATTCTGTTCTGTCCTTTACCTTTTACTCGGGTTCGCTTTTTTTCTTTCCCTCTCCCCTCCTCCGTGTACCTCTTCCCACCCTCGCCGCTGCTCATACCCCACAGCCCCTCCCCCTTCCAGCACCTCTCAGCTGACCAGCCGTCCCGCCTCCCCAACACTACTTAATGGCGGCCCCCACTGCTACGATGCCAGCACACTCCACGCAACCCCAGACGTTCAACTGCCTGCCACCTCGCATCACCGAAGGACACCCAGGGGCCGTTCACCTGTCACAAGTGCGCCTTCTCCTGCCTCCGCACACCAGACCCACTGACCGCACAACCCTCAAGAACTGGATCCAACCACGTCAGCTGCATCCTACTCAACACCCGCTACCTCAAATGACACGCCGTGGAGATCTGGGACATGCTCGACTTCATCTCCCCAACGTCGCCTTCTTCACGGAGACCTGGATGAACCCCACCTCAGCCCCGGACATCGTAACCGCCATCCCCGACAACTACAAAATCATCCGCAAGGACCGCACCAACTGGCCGGGAGCAGGCATCGCCATCATACACAAAAACACCCTTCGCCTCACAGCCAGCTCTGACGACCACTCACCCGACATGGAACACCTCCACTTCCAGATCCAGACCAACCCGAACACCACCCTCTGTGGCACCCTCGTCTGCAGACCTCCCAGACCCCGCCCCCTTCAGCGAAGCCATAGCTGACTTAATTGCTCACCACGCTCTCAACTCAATGGACTACATGCTCCTCTGTGACCTCAATTTCCACCTGGACAACCTCGACGACCACAACAATTCATCCCTACTGGAGCACCTCACCACCATCGGACTCAAACAACTGGTCACCTCTCCAACCCACTCAGCAGGACACACGCTCAACACCATCTTCTCCGCAAGCAACAACAACTCCGTCAGCCACTCCTCCGAGCTACATTGGACCGACCACCACTGCGTCCACTTCTCCTTCACCAAACCCACCGTACACTACCATGGCCACCTCTATCCTCGCAGAAGCTGGAACAAGGTCACCGAAAACCAGCTCACCGCACCGACATCCACAGACACTAATGCCTCAGCAGGCAACCTCCACCTATTGATCTCCAACTGCGCCAACACACTGGCTCCCCTCAGGAGACCCTCAGGCAAGCAGCAATCCAAGAAAGCCAGCTGGTTCTCTCCCGCCCTCCAAGAGGCCAGGCACACCTGCAGATGGATAGAGAAAAGATGGAGAAGCAGCAAGATCTTGGCAGACCGCGCAGCCTTCAAAACCGCCATCACTGCACACCACCACCTCATCAGAAAAACAAAGAAAACAGCCATACAGGACCGCATCAATGCCAACGCATACAATAGCAAAGAACTCTTCACCGTGGTCAAAGAATTTGCTAAACCCAGCACGGAGACAGCAGACATTCCCCCCTCGCAAGACCTCTGCGACAACCTTGCCACCTTCTTCCACCGCAGTATCAAGGAGACATACGACGGCTTCGCTACCCAAGACCCACCCGCAACCACCGCACCAATGGCTCCACACCTCAGCAGACCCTGCCCAACTGGACCACCTTTACCTCTGACAACACCCTCAGGATCATGAAGAGCATCCACTCCGGAGCCCCCTCATATCCCTGACCTCACCACATCTTCAACAGAGCTGGCACCTCCATCGCCCCCGAACTCTTCCACACCATCAAATGCTCCATCAAGTCCACCACCTTCCCTGAAAGACTGGAAAAACACAAAGATAAACTCCCTGCTCAAGAAACCCTCTGCCAACCCGACGGACCTCAAGAACTACAGACCCATCTCTCTGCTCCCTTTCCCAGCCAAAGCCATCGAGAATGCCAACAACGCCCAACTCTCCAAGTTCATCGAAACAAACCATATCTTGGGACCTCTCCCCAACAGGCTTGAGAAGCAACCACAGCACAAAGTCTGCACTCTTCGCTGCCACAGACGACATCCGCACCCTCCTCGACCGAGGCCAAACGGCAGCCCTCATCCTCCTGGACCTCTCGCCCACCTTCGACACCCTCTGCGCAATACTCCACAATGCCGGCATGCGTGACAAAGCCCTAGAATGGATACGCTCCTTCCTCACCGGCCGAACACAGAGAGTCAGACTTCCACCGTTCTACTCGGAACCGACAGAGATCAGCTGCAGAGTGCCTCAGGGCTCCTTTCTGATCCCCACCCTCTTCAACATCTACATGGCCCGCTTGCAGCCATCGTCAGAAGTCACGTACTCAGCATCGTCTCCTACGCAGACGACACACAGTTGATTCTCTCCCTCACCGACGAACCCACAGCCACCAAGAGCAACTTCCACAACGGGATGAAGACAGTCGCCACCTGGACAGCTGCCTCAAGTTCAACTCAGACAAGACCAAAGTCCTCTTCCTGGGCTCTACCGCCACCGCCTGGTGGCCCACAGCACTCGGAACCCCACCCCCCATGGACCAGCACGAAACCTCAGCATCATTCTGGACTCCTCGCTCTCAATGAACCACCAAATCAACGCCATCTCATCCTACTGCTTCCACAAGCTTCACCTGCATCTTAAGATTTTCAAGTGGATCCCCACCGAGTCCAGGAAAATGGTCACCCATGTGCTCGTCAGCAGCAGACTCGAGTACCGCAACACACTCTACACTGGCACCACCCAGAAACTCCTAAAGAAACTGCAGGACATCCAGAACGCATCCGCTAGACTCATCCTGAACATCCCCTGCTGCAGCCACATCACTGGTCACCTGAGAGACCTCCACTGGCTTCGATAAACAAAAGAATTACCTTCAAGCTCCTCATGCACACCTACAAAGCCCTCCTCAACTCCGGACCTGCATACCTCAACAACTGCCTCTCCTTCTACACACCCACCAGACATCTCCGCTCCGCCTAATTGGCCTTGGTCACCATCCCACAGATCCGCAAGAGCTTGGCTGGAGGAAGATCCTTCTCCTACCTTTCTGCGGAAACCTGGAACTCGCTGCCTCTACATCTCAGGCAATCACCATCACTGCCTCAAATCGGGAAAGACCACAAGAGCTGACTCTTCGACTGAACCGCAGATCACCCCCCTCACAGCACCTTGAGAACCTTACGGGTGTGTAGTCCCGCTTTACAAGAAATCTGATTGATTGACATTCAAATAAGAGCGTACATTCATTGGTTAAATAAATGTGGAAATATACTAGTTTCAGCTTTATTTTTTCCCAAAACCTAAAATAAATACAGATAAAAATGTACAAAACATTAATATGGATAAATACAGACTGAAATGTTCAAAAGAGAAATACCAAAAAACCGGGGGCCATAACTATCAACCACCTTTGGTGGTACCAACCAGTTCTACTTTACCCCGTGAGGTCCTTGTTTTTGCACATACTAACTGGCTACTTTGCCGCCTTTAATGAGTTTTCCTCGGATTCATCACGTAATTCACTGCATGGGGTACGTTCATTTGTTTGTTGGCTGAAACAGACTTACCTGATTCCACCTTAGTTCTATGTATGGATCTCCTTTTCACAGTTTTTCCTATTCATTTCGATTGGACTTGCCACAGTTTTCTATTTGCTCCTAAAAGGACATTATCTCCCAGAACATTCTGCTGTTGAACTGGTAGCTGAGGTATTGAAGCCTCATTCTTCTTTACATAAAGTATGAAGATACCTGTCCCTTGTGAACATATCTGTATTTCCTGTCCTGGATGGAATTGTTTGGGATAAGGTCCCAGTTGATATTTTTGGTCCTACAGAAACATTGCAAATTTCTTATATAATTAAAGTCTCCATGGATGATGTTATCACTCCTGGTAGTATTTCTGATGACTGGGATGTTACCACTGTGAAAAGCAGGCTTTCTGAATTAGAATGTTATACAGTATTTGTTACTGAGGATTTATATTTGGATTCTGATAACTATGCTGAAATGTTTTGTTATCATCATTATGCACGCATAGCTAGTACTCCAGGGGCATGTTTGAGTTACACACACTAGGAGCATTGCCCAACAACACCAGTGGCTAGTTCAAAAACATACATGCAAAAGTTTGCATATTTTTCTTTTATCAACCCTTTAGACCTAGTTTCTTCTTATTATAAACTTACCGCTTCCCATGTGAAAAAAAATATGCCGACCCAAACAAAATTAATCTATTCAGACTTATTAATTTCCCAGCTGTCCATTCAAGGCCGTGAATTTGAGAAAGACAACACTGAGTTAAAATCAATATGGGGAACAAGAAATTCACACCCAGGGCAATAAGGCTTTGTTTACAGCTTGTCTAATACCTACAAAAATGATTTTCCTAAACAAGAAAGTACAGCAAACCACCTGCCTGGGTTTGGCTACAATTAAAGATATGAATACATCCAACTTTCCCTCTTTTGCACGTTTTAAAAATTGGCAACATTTTGCAAATTTCAAACATGCTACAGAATGGTACATATAATTCTTCACTTTCAGGTTCATTGGTCAATAAACACTAATGGTTGTCATGCATGTTTTTTAAACACCAAAACAGGGTTTAAAGCAAGCAGACCAGACCCCTGATATGTGCAGACACAACACTCAGGAGTGGTTACTGCCTACAGTGTAGGGAAGTTATGCCAGCAATGGTTACAACATTCACCTTTAAGGAACATTTTATCTTTCCTTTCTGATGTCATGGATTTACAAGAGGTTTTGTTGGGTCTTAGATCACCACGTTCTAAACGTTTTGTATATATCATATATAATGACATTTGGAAAGTTTTGCAGCAGGAAGCTGCTGAACTTTTAAGAGAAATTGACAGGACTAATTTGGAAAAGGTTTTAGCTGTTGTGTATAATGACATGACCACATTGTCAACTCATATTAATTCTCTAAATAATATTGTATCATATACATTCGATATAATACAGAATAACATGTCTGTTCTCCAGCATGAACAAAGTCAGCTGAGATCGATTATGCAATTGAGTTGGACATTGCAGATTTTAAAATCAAATCGCATGCCATGGAAATACCTGAATGTGACTGATTTGTTTTTGCCTTATAATTTAACACGCACAATAAAAACAACTGCAAAAAAGACACAACTTACACAATGTTAAGAATAGAGCATTTAGAAAAATTGCCCTTCACAGGAGCTGAGACACCATCAGCCATATGACTGATTCATGGATTTATCTCTCTACCAATTTCGATGTTTCATTTTACAACTTGTTTGAAACACTTTCAAATAGGCAAATATGAGGTGTTAGGGAAGAGATTTGTTCACGAACCCTTGGTTTTATCTTTCGATTACTGGTGTCAGAATGGAGAAACTGAGGTCTTTCTCAGCGGAAACAAATGTGAAACTTCATTTGGCTATTCATTAGTCTGTAAAGAGGTAACGCTTCATGGTGTGTGCAATGTGTCCATGGTTAATTTGGCATGTTAGGGTGTCCGTGCCTTGGTTCGACCAGTATTCAGATTGCTTTCAAATGGAAGTTATTTGATTCTGAACGACCAAGGTTTTTGTGGGATGAAACCGGGAGTACCATATGTGGTGATGGTTTCCAGGGTCCTGACCTCTTGTAATAATGTGTTGTTCCCACCTGCACACACAGTCAGGGAGGTTACCGTATGGCCTTCAATTACTATTTTTGACGTTAACTTTGATTAGTTAAGTCGACTGAAAGCCTTATTGTTTCAAAAGGACAGTGCATTAACATCTGCTAGAGAGAAGTTTGATCTCTAATTTGCAAGGCCTTCTTCTGAAATACAGTTGCTACTGCACACAAATATGCCACTACATTTTGGTGAACTTGTGCACCGCATATTTAATGCTTCAGATGCTGCGGGAGTGGTACACTTTAAGCGATTGGGTCTGACTTTGTCAGCACGTTCCAGACTGTATTTGGAGTGATTTTGTCCTTTATACATTCTTTGGTTTCCAGTGTTTTTGGAGGCATACCACTAGTGTTAGTCCTGATTATTGGAATTTTTGTCCTATTTTTGTTGCTCCGCAATGGATGTTCCACCTTAAGGCCAAATGGTGAAGGAACTACCACACGTCCTGTTGTGTCATGAATGCATGATACAGTACTTTGCAGGTGCGTCTGGTAAGGGCTTCTCTTCAGTGCAGTTCTATGAGACTACAGTTGCTCGAGGATGCTTATTATCAGCCATTCGTGGGTGCCTCGGCTCCTGGATTCTTGGTTCCTGGCTCCTCCTCTGCAGTTACACTGCCGGCTGACACACCATCAGCGGCTGCTGATTGGGCTGGATTCGACCATGTTTGTTCCTTGGAACTTGCAGTCCCGGCCACTGTGGAAACATCGTCTGAGTTTGCGGGTTCCTTCCTGCATCCTATTGACTCTCCGAACATGGAAAACATTTTGGGAGCCTCCTAAAGTTTAATTTGGCTCCTCGTTTTTATTTTAAATTGATTTTTATTTGTTTTTAACAATTGTATATTTTTAATTGCCATTTTTAATGGATTATGGCTTTAATTCGCTTTTTATATGATTAATAGTACATTTTATAATCAGTTTATATTCATTAGGCTTATATACTGTTTGATTTTTTTTTTTCCGATTAGCTGTTAAGTTTTAGTTTGAAGCAAGAGTCTCCTTCTGGCCAAGGAGTGGGTGTTGTAAGGTTCAACAAGGCCCATGCGCAAGTCTCCATTTTAGTTACACGTTTAAACTTGACATAATTTTCTAAATTGTGACTTTTTACATGCTTTGCACTTAAACGATAACATACATAGACATTATTTTGCTTGCACCTTATTTCTTGGTAAACATTTTATTATGTTGTTCATACACTCTGTCCAAGGCTAAGGAACATTGAACGTGATGCCCTTGCATTTGGTTGTCCTGTTGGAGACAGCTCTGAGTCTCAAGGCAAACAATCACCGGCACAATGTGATTGGAACAGTGCTTTTCTTATATAAACCTCCTCTGAGCCAAATTCTTTAGAGAAGCACTTCTGCGGATTATCCTGGAGCGCTGTGCCTGTGACTGAGATGCAGCCCGGCTGACTGTAATCCCCATCCTGCAAATGACAGTAGCCTGCTCTACACCAAATCGGCTTCCTGATACATCATGTACAGGTATGGGGGGTCGGGCCTCCTAAGAGATCTGGCAGACGGTACTCCCACTATGCTCTCGATAGTGTAGGTACTATTAGGTAGGAGTATAAGTATAAATATATTCATAATCACACTGTAATGTTATAATGGTTTAACTGTTTATCTTTTTCACCAGTCTTGTAGTACTGGTTACAATGCTTTGTTTCATCCTACTAATAATTGCAGCTCACGCTTTTTACACAAGAATACAATTGTTTCAATAAATGTTTGAAAAGCCAATTTGTATCATTCTTGTGTCTTCCTTGAGCACGCCTGAGTAAGGATGAAAGAATAGATCTGTTTCCACGATTTCCTTGGAGAATTAGATTGGTCATGTTCTGAGATTGCAGATACCATCTGGTATCCTGGAAGGTTAGGGGTTCAGATGGCACAATGTGAGCTAGCTTGGAATTAGGTTAACATACTCTGATGATATGTGTGGTCTCAGTCCCCATATTCTGATGGTTATGTTGTCCGGATACACAGTCCTTCTTGATTTGTAGGAACCGTATGAAACCAGGGTCCATGTGGGGCACATATGGCGATTATGGTCAGTTAGTGTTAAATATTGTCATCAGCCGACCTGGGAATAACGTGAGTAAGTTCCTGGTCCAGCTCCAACTCCGTCGAATAGTCTGACCCAGGGTCTCTAGATACAGGACACCGTAGGTCTGAGAGTGCCATCAGCCCAGGCTTGCCCCAAGAACCAGCTATAGTGGCAGCTGCTGCTACCGTGTGGTGTTGGTTCCATTGTCGCTGGGCCTTGGAGGGAATGCACCTCTTAGTCAATTGCCGTGTTTTCTCGCCTCTGTGGCCGAGACTGCAGCATCTTGAGACTGCAGATCATTCCAATCCCACACATCCTGCGGTTCCGTGAAGAACTGTGCACCTGCAGTGGTGACAAGCCAGAGTTTTGCCAGGAACAGCATGACATATTAGACCTCCATCTGCCTAAGGCACTTTTTAACCTCCAGGAAGGATGCTCGTTGCTTCTGCACAAGTCTGGAAATAACATCACTCTGTGATTGTCCACATGTAGGTCACCTGCCATTCGTGCCTGTCTCAGAATGTGGTCTCTGTCCCGATAGTGTAACAATTTAGCCACCATTGGTCTGGGAGGCGCCCAGGGTGGTAGTTGTTGAGCTGGGACCCTATGTGCACTCTCCAGGGCAAAGAAGGACGACAGGCCTGATGGAGCTACTTTATCTTGTATCCAGCCTTCCAGGAAAGCAACCCTGCCTGTGCTCTCAATGTCTTCCTGCAGCAATGGGAACAGTGCATCTCGAACTGCAAAGCTAGATCCTCCCTGGACAGGAAACAAGCATCCTAGGACCGGTTTCAGGGTATCACCCCTCATCAGCCAGGATAGTTTGAATCCAGTGGGACAACGAGCAAGGGACCCACGTCTGGGAATACCCATCAAAATTAGGGCGAAAATTGCTGCAGCAACAAATGATGGCCGAAATGCTGAATAAATCAAATATTCACCCCAGTCGAGATCTGGGTTAAATCCATCGTTCTTTTGCTCACTACGCCACCCCAGTTTGGACCCAGCCATATGCAAATCAGTCTTGAGCCTGCTCCTCATGGGAACAATGCTGCCTGAACTGCTAAGCCAGGTTCTCCTTGGATAGGAAACACGCATCCTAGGACTAGTTTCGGGGTATGACCCCTTATCAGCCAGGCTAGCTTGAATCCAGTGAAGTGGCTAGCAAAATAACGATGGTGTCGCCAACCTAGCGACGGCAATGCAGCAGTCAGCCCGTTCATCCTTGCCTGGCCCGGAAGTCAGGCATCTGGGAGGAGCCACGTCGACGCACCAGACCCGGAACTTCAAGAAGACGGGAGATTGCGCCGGCGTGAGGAGACAAAAGAAGACGGAGACCCGAGACGAGAGGAGGGAGGAAGCCAAGCGGAACAAGGCCCCCGGGAGAAAACGCGGGAAGGAGCAACGCAGAGCGAGTCCGTGCCGTTCAGGGGAGAGCAAGAAGCCCAAGCCGGGAAGGAGCCACCTCACCGCCAGTTGGCAAGGGATACCCGCCACGTCCCAGGAAGGGCGTGGCTTCGCCAGGTGCGTGCCCGTTTCTTTAAATAAGAGCGTTAGAAGGGCCAAAGTAAGAAGGGGACGTAGAGGAGAAGGGAGGAGGAAAAGAAAGGGGGAAGACAGAACACATAAATAAAAAAAGGGAAGAAGGGATAGCTCTAAAGGGGGTTTAAAAGAAAAGAGTCTAAACAAAGAAAGGAGGAGAATATAGAGTTTAAGTTGAAGGAAGAAAGAACGGTGAAGAGGACAGCAATATTCCTCTAATGAAAGGAAAAGAAAAGGGATACAAAGCACTGCACCAATTATTTGGGCTACCAAATATTGCTGTTGTATAATGACCACGTTGATTTAGAATTGTAAACGTGCACTGTCTCCCATAATAACGCAAACAACCACTATTCCTATAAAACAAGGGCAGACACTTACCTGCTTCTTTGTTTTTGTCGAGGGTGCTGGCGGAGAGGGCCTCCGACAGACCTGGAAGAGAAGAAGACGAGTGAAACACCTGAACAAGGATTGTGCTCAATTGACAAAATAACTGTATACTCCTAAATAAAGGAGTTATACCTCACCTTGAGACCACTCTGAGTAGTCTTTAAGTGTCAATTTCTGCTAAGTGGTCACAGATGGATTAAACCCAGATCTGTGACTGGGGTGAGTGTTTGAAAAGTTTCAACACTGTCAATCATTTTATTTTGGGATGTTTCTCAATGCGTTCCAGCAGTACCTCCAGACATATGTTAATTCTACAGGCCCTCCCCTCAGCGTCCTTGACCCTGTACTCCAGCTTGCACAACCACTTTTCCACCTCAGCACCCTAGTAGCAGGCCCCAATTCAGTGAGAGCCTTTTCATTGGTCTCAGTAGTCTCAGCACCAGCTCTGGTTAGGAGCACCAGGCCACAGGCACTGAAGACTATGTAACACAGAGGGACTCCCCAATGTGCACCCCATTTCACTCACAGTGTCAGTCCTCTCCAACATCGGGGGAACGCTACCATCTCATGGAAAGGGAGTCGGCCGCGAGCTACGTCCTCCAGTGGCACCATCGGGTACACCAACCCCGGAGTGAGCAACAAGACCAGGTAATTTGGCCTCGAAGGCCATGTGCAGCAGGCAATAGTAGTCCTGCCCCCTCAAGAGTCCGCTGGACACACTCCCCCTTAGTGATATGGCGGGCTCATCTGCAGACGCAGGTAATAAGGATACTCCCATGCAGCACAGAGCTGCGCTGGCCCAGGAATGACTGCAGCGTAATGACCTGCCCAAGTGGCCCACACCAGGCCGGGCGAGAGGAGGGCAAGGGGGTACACCTCAATGCAGCACAAGTCAGCAGGGCCCCTGCTTATAGCACCAATGCTGTGCTCCAGTGTGGGCAGGCCTCTATAATGGCCCACCGGGTGTTCAGGGCCGATGGCAGCACCCGCTCTGATCCAGAGCATACTTGGTTGGCAGCCTCCATGCTAGCAGACAGCCCTGCAGAGCACGCCATAACGCAGGCGGCCCGAAACTAGCCCTTAAAGGCGACGATGCAAATCTCAATCCCGGCAGCGCTGGAACTCGACCTGTCTTGGAGCGATGACCCTCACTCTATTGGCATCAGGCCATGCCTTCCCAAAGCCTGAAGTTGAAGACCGAAGGAGTTTGCAGTTCCAAAGGCGAGTTGCAGTGGTGAAGGTGTGGATATCAATAGGGTGATGAGTCGCAGTTGTCGTTATTGAGAGTTTTTCATTGTGTTGAAGTTATCGGTCTTATGTTTTTGGTAAAGTTGATAGATTATTTGTGTCTGTGCAATTGATGTTGAACAGTTGAAGTTGTTATTGGAATCGAAATAGTCAGGGATCCCGGGATAGTTAAGAAATAATAAGTTGTGGTATTGTTTGTCTGTTAAGGTTTCTTGGTGCAAGTTTGTGAGGTACCATCGACTGCACAATTAAGATAGGAACTATAATAATTGTTGTGATTGTACTAATATTGATTGGTTTTAGTTGAACCTGTTGCACAAAGGGGAAACTGTATCAGTCGGGGTGATATCCTGCTTTCGGGATTTCATCTGTGTTAGTGAGCGTGAGAAAGTCTGAAAGTATTAAAGGTTTATTTCCAATTTGTTTCTTGTGTGAATGAACTACTTGGAATTCTTTAGCGGAGCAGACAAGATTTATTTGTTTATTGTGCTTGCTTAAAGTTGTAGACATTTGTGTACGAGAAAATTGTAAAGGAGGGTGAACTGTTGCAAGCAATGAGAAATACATCAGAGTGTGCCAGGCTGAGATAGGTCAATTAGAGTGAAGTGCTGCACTGATATTGCTTGACGAGTCATCAAGGATTAAACTGCAATAGGTTTTCGAAAAGAGGATTGTGTAAGAATTGAAGGAAAATATTGACGTACATGGAATTATAAAGTGAACAAAAATATTGAACTTTATTGAATTGCTATTTACTCATTTATTGTTGAATTTTTGCAATCATTAAATGCTTTAAAGCTCTTGGAGATCTGATGAGAGGTGATGTGCGAGTCCCAGTTCAGGAGGGTAAAGAGGCTCCAACAGAATGTATAGTTGGTCATTATATGGCAATGAATGTAGGGATCCATACATGTTTGCGACTTTGTCAATGGCACAAGATCACTGAAAATGAAGGACCATTCCGATTTCCACAATATGGTACTTTTGATTTAAAAAGTACTGAACAATTAAGGGAAACATTATATGAAATGAAGCCACCACCAAGACCCACACGGCATTAGCTGCTTGGGAGTGAGCAGCTGGAGTAAATGCATAGTTGAGGGAGTTAGAATGTATCCAGCAATAACAGAAAAACGTGAAAATAAGCGGAAGCAGGGAAATAATGATGAAAAGTCTGCAAGAAAAACTGACCCTGATAGCGATCCGGGAAATGACATTTTACATGCTTTGTTGTCCTCACGCTCACCGCCATATGTGGCTCCCACAATAAGTACAGAGGGTGTTACAACCCCTAGTGCTACAGTGGCTACAGCTCCTCTTGACCCTAATATAACTCAGATTGAGAGACCACTTCCAGTATGTTTTGTTGCAACTGCACCTCTTGAAGCAGCCCCTACAGTAATAGCTCCAGGAGTTACTGCTTCTGTTGTGACTGTTTCTGCACCTGTGTCACATGTTGTATCAGCTCAGACCTTGGGTTTCCTTTAGCAACTGCACCAATAAATATTGTTCCGAATCCTTCTGTCCACGTCCTGTAGGAGGATGTTAGAAATGGGATTTCTGGTTGGCTAAGGTATATACCCAAGCCAGGCAGAACCCACCACTCTAGTCAGGGTGAGCTAGATACACAAATTAGATAACCTGTGCTCACCCTCTGATAGCTTGGCGCAGAGCAGGCAGGCTTATCTAAGGAGGCAATGTGTAAAGTATTTGTGCAACACACACACAGTAACACAATGAATATACCACAAAATGTTCCACACAGGGTTATGAAAAATAGCTTTTGTATTATCAGTAAATCAAGACCAAAACGATAAAAATGTGATAAGTACTTTCCAAGTTATACTTGTTCAAAGTATCACATTAAATGCAAGATTTTCAATCCGTCAGGTCAATATTGTGCTTGCAGCACTTCCGATTAAGTGGGGATTGTACTTTTTCCTCTGCGTTGCGGGAAAAAGAGTGCACAACACGGCACTCGGGATAGGGTTTTGAATGGATCCCTAGGGACCGGGGAATCCAACAAAGACACGCTGCCCGTGAGGGCACGGGTCAGTGTCTGTGACTTCGGGGGCCCGACTCCCAATTACAGTATCTTTCCAGCCATAGTTGCGGGGGACAGGCAGGCCATGCGGGACTGTTCTCACTTGGTTTGATGCAGTCACAGTAGTTTTCACAGCTGCGGCGGCCGGAGTAGGAAGCATTGTGCGCATAGAGGGTCGACGATCCTTGCGCCTCTGGCCACACCCCTCATCACCAGGGCAATGCGTCACGATGAAGCTGTACTGGAAGGCGCTGCGGCAGTGGGTTGAAATCCGCACGCACAGCGGCTGGAAGTTGCAGCACGAGTCGGACTGATTGGAGCGATGACTCTGGGCAAAATAAAAACAGCCTCTTCCGCACCTAAGCTGTACATTGGTTGATGAATACAGAATGCTAGCGACCCCGCATGCTCCGCTTTCCTTCAGTGCTTGGCCACCAGACTCACAGCGGCGCTGTAGTCTTTTATGACCCTGAGACTTAAGTGAACAGGGGGCAATCCAACAAGCCCTTGGAAAACACTGGAAGTTAGTCACAAGGCAGGTGTAGCAGGCAGCAGGCCAGCACAGCAAGGCACGTTGCAAAGTGGCATTCCTTCCTGCAGCTCAACAAGCAGCAGGCCAACACAGCAGAGCAGTTAGCAAAGTGGCAGTCCCTCCTGGCAGCACAGTCTGGTTACAAGTCCAAAAGTGTCTGAGTTTAGGGGGTCAGAGCCCCAGTACTTATACCCAAAAGTACCTTTGATGTAGGGGTGACTTCAAAGGAGTTCTCTGAAGTGCACAAGGGTCCCTTTCAACCCAGCCCATCTGCCAGGCTATTGGGGGTTATCAGTGCCTTGTGTGTGGGCAGGACACTATCTATTCAAGTGGAGTGTGAGCCCCTCCCACACTTCTCAGCCCTGGAAGAACCATCAGAATACAGATGACATTGAGTGACCTGTGCTGTGGCTGTCTAGAGGAATGCACAAATGTATCTGTCGCCCAGCCCAATCTAGATGTGTATTGGAGACAGGCTGTCAAAGCACATAGAGCAATAAGTGCAGAGAAATGTCCACTTCCTAAAAGTGGCATTGCTAAAATAGTAAATTTAAATCCAACCTCACTAGTAAGTCGGATTTATCAATATCATTCCAAACATATGAAACATGAAAAATCAACTCCTCTCTGATCAGGAGATACCACTTAAAAAGGTATAGGGGAATTCCCAATGGTAACCTATGAGACGAGTAGGCCTCACACAGGTGAAAAACAAAATAGGCTGTTTGTCACTACCAGGACATGCAAACCACAACAGTACATGTCCTACCTTTTACTTACATAGCACCCTGCCCTTAGGGCCACCTAGGGCCTACCTTAGGGGTGTCTTATATGTAATAAAAGGGGCATTTAAGGCTTGGCAAGTAGTTTTAAATGCCAACTCGAAGTGGCAGTAAATGCACACAGAGGCACTGCAGTGACAGGCCTGAAACAGGTTTGAACGGCTACTTCTGTGTGTGGCTTAATCAGTGCTGCAGTCCGCTAGTAATATTTAACTTACAGGCCCTGGATATATGGTATACCACTTTACAAGGGACTTGCAAGTAACTTAAATATGTCAATCAGGTATACACCAATTACACACATGTTTAGGGAAGAAGCACATACACTTTAGCACTGATTACCAATGGTAAAGTGCTCAGAGTCCTAAGGCCGATAAAAAGATACAGCAAAACGTGGAGGTAAAAGCAAAAAGATTGGGGAAGTCCACCCTAAGGATGCCAGGTCTAACAGAGGAATAGCTGCAACAAAGCTGATCCCAACGTTGCAAAACACACAGAATGTTGGACTCCACCACAAAATGTTCAATCATTAAGAGAAGGGAGAAGGATTCTTACAATGCCACAAACAGGAGAAACAGAGAGATCAACTACTAGCCAGGAAAGGATGACACCTGTAGATGTACCAAAACCGAAGGTGGAGTTGGAAGAAATTATTAGAGGAAGTCTAGACATTTCACATTTGAATCAATATCAGGAAAATTAATTGATATATGTGAGCAAAGAAATCACAAGCCGTGCAGATGCCACATATGATACATTAACCAAGTTGGCAGGGAAATATGAGGTGGACCGCTCTAAAAGTGTTCGTTTATAGAAAAGCTTTAGGGCACAGTTAATTGATGAAGCTACTGTGAGCTTGCAGGTCTCAAGAATGAGATTGCACATTGCTGAGTTGGTAAAGTATATTAAAAAATGGAGCGATTTTGACAGTGGGCAAAGAAGCAGGGCAAAAAAAATAAACCATCAGATGCTACAGAAGCTAATAGTAAACCACCAACCCCAGATGAAGATGATGTTCTAACTTTCCCTATGAGGGAGATACCAGGTGGAGGGTATGTTCATGTACAGTGGAATACAGTGGATCTTGCAACAACTTTCCAAAATTAAGAGAGAATCCTGCCCAGTGGTATACACAAGTGGACAGGTTTGTGAAGATTTCGAAAGTTCTGTGGACAGACATGAATACTTTCGTTGGTATTGTAGTACCAGTTGATTTATGAACTGAAAGAAAAATAGGTGTGCAGCAGCCTCGTACTAAACCTCCAAGGGATGGGCGTACCCATGCACCCTCACCTGTAGTGATAAAGTATGATGAGGTGATTAGCTTTTTGAAAGAAAAAGTTCCAGCAAGGGATATTGATTGGTTGAAGATCAATAGAGCTATTTGAATCAGTGCATGCTTATTACAAACGATTTTGCAGGTGTTTAAACAGCACAGTAGCAAGAAAATCACGAAAAAAAAGCTATGGGGAGTTTTGTGTCACAGTTTGTTCTTGTGTTGCGACCAGAAATCAGCATGCACATACAACAGAATGTATTTTGTTGGCAGACAAAAAAACCTGTAGATGAGATCCTGAGGTATGCAAAATACTGTAGTGATGAGCAAGAAATGAAGCAGAAAAGGCTTAAAAATGTATTTTGGCTCAGACTATGCTGGCACAGAAGGAGTTTCAAAATCAATCATATGTAAGGAATGTTGGTAGAATGCAGGGTGTTGGTTACCAGAATGGACTACAGATGGCTCAGGGTGGAGTAGGTGTTCCTCAGGGTAGAGATCAAGGTGTTTTGGTTGATCCAAATTCAGGGGTAGATATTGCAACGCATGAAGAAATCAGCTTGTAGCGGGTTAGGAGGCACATACGGGAGACAGGTGGGGGTCAAAGAAGGCTTTATTGGTCTAAGAACACGCCTCTGTCGTGAGACCGGTCTATAATAAGGCAAGGGTTGTTCTTCTGTCTTCTCTCTACGTTCTCGGTCCCTCGGCGAGGTCCGCACCCTTCGTAGCCGCTCCAGCACGGGTCCGTCCGGTACAGAGGAAGCGTGGATGGGGAAGGAAAGAGAAAGTAGCGGGGTGTGAGTGTAGTGCACGTATTCACTAGGTTGACAAGGGAAGGGGGTAGTGAGGAGTCACACGGTGCGTAACACTTCTACAAAGGTGAGGGCAGTGCTCAGGATGGGGGTACCGGGATACGGGGACTGATGCACTAGGTTCTCGGGCTCTCACTTTTACCCACCCAGCCCGTCAAGCGGTCTCGTACCTGCGAAAGCCACGCTCCTCCTGGAACGTGGCTGGGCGATACACGGGAACGTTGGCCTCCTGGCTCCTTTCCGTCTTGCGACCGTTCCGCCTCTGCTCCTGCTGTTGCTTCCGTC
Source organism: Calotriton arnoldi (assembly GCA_963921515.1). NCBI lineage: Eukaryota > Metazoa > Chordata > Amphibia > Caudata > Salamandridae > Calotriton > Calotriton arnoldi. Next base: position 246,112 of record CAWUFW010003054.1, on the reverse strand, counting down.
TGCTTCCCTTGGTTCTCGACTCCTCGACTCCTCCTGCGCCTCCGGTGCTAGCACACCCGTACTTCCGCCTTCCTCCCGTCTTTGAAGGGCCGACCTCCTCGTCGTCATCGAAGGGGGCGTGGCTCAGTGACCAGTCATCCCACTTAAAGGAAAGGTGTTCCTTTTCGTCTTCCACGTCCCCGGCTCGAATGTCCGGCCAAGTCCATTCGTCCTGCTGCAGGAAAACAAGAGGGGTGTCGGAGGTAATCACACTCTCCCCACCTTCCTGTGGGCGCATCCCGCTCTTCATCCGACCGCCCTCGTTACACACCACCCCCTTGGACTCTCCCGATCGGGGAGAGGAAATCTGGAGAGGTAGTCAGCGCTCCCATTCTCTGAGCCTTTCCGATGTTTCACAGTAAATGAAAAAGGCTGCAGGGAGAGGAACCACCTAAGAACCCTGGGGTTCAGAGCCATGTTCCTGCTCATCCACTGGAGGGGCGTGATCTGTGTATAGGGTGAAGGGGCGGCCCTCGAGATAGTACCTCAACTTGTCGATAGCCCATTTGATCGCCAGGCACTCCTTCTCGATGGTAGGGTATCGGAGCTCCCGGGGAAAGAGCTTTCTGCTAATATAGAGGATGGGGTGGTCCATGCCCTCGGGAGACAACTGTGATAAGACGGCCCCAATTCCATAATCTGATGCATCGGTGTGGAGTATGAAAGGACGGGTAAAGTCAGGGGAGGAGAGCACGGGACCAGTGGTTATAACCCGTTTCAAGCCGTTGAATGCCTTCCACATTAGGGGCGTGGGGTGTAAGAGGGACTGTGCTTTTACGTCTTGTTTGAGGGTATCGGTCAAGGGGGCGGCTACCTCTGAGAATTGGGGAATGAAGCGACGGTAGTACCCTATCAACCCCAAAAACGCTCTCATTTCCTTCTTGGTGCTGGGGAAAGGGGTTTCGGCTATCGCTCTGATTTTCTCAATCTGGGGTTCAATCATCCCGTGGCCTAGTACATAACCCAGATATTTCACCTTCTGGTAACCCACCCTTGATTTCTTTGAGTTTATGTGTAATCCGGCCTGTTGCAGGGCGGATAAGATGGTCTGGAGATGGGCTAGGTGGGTTTTCCAACAAGGACTGAAGATCACTATGTCGTCCAAGTACGCAGAGGTGAACGACTGATGTTCCCGGAGCACCGTGTTCATGAGGCGCTGGAATGTTGCTGGTGCCCCGTGTAGGCCGAAGGGAAGAACAGTAAACTCGTATAAGCCGTCAGGTGTAGAAAAAGCGGTCTTCCTACTATCTTCTTCCCGTAGGGGTACCTGCCAATAACCTTTGGTCAGGTCCAAGGTGGTAATATATTTGGCTTCACCTAATTTTTCGATCAACTCATCGATGCGGGGGATGGGATATGCATCGAAGGAGGAGATGTCGTTAAGGGCGCGGAAGTCCATGCAGAACCTGGTACTACCATCAGGTTTGGGCACCATCACGATGGGTGAGGACCATTCGCTTCTAGACGGTCGTATGACCCCTAGGCGTAGCATCTCCTGTACTTCTTTTGTACTGCCTTCCTTTTTGCTGCGGGGATTCGGTACGGCCGCTGTTTGATGGTCTTTCCTGGGGGTGTCTCTATCCTATGTTCGGTCAAGGTGGTTTTTCCCGGTTTGTCCGAAAAGACGGAGGAAAAGGGAATCAGGGTTCTCTGGAGGTCTTCTTTTTCCTGTTCTCTCAGTTCCTCGTTGATAACCAACTGTTCCAAGGTAGAAGAGGAGGGGCGTGCGTCGGTAACGTAAGGTGGGCAGCTTTCGGTGGGGGTCCTAGCCATTTTTTCAGAAGGTTTATGTGATAGGTCTGGCTTCTTCGTGGGGTGATCTGTAATTTGTAGCTGGTTTTCCCAATGGTCCCCACGACTTTGTAGGGTCCCATCCACTCCGCCTGGAACTTCTTCGTGGACGAGGGTAGTAATACTAGGGCCCAATCATTCACTTCCAGTCGTCTCCATCGTTTCCCTTTATCATAGGACGCCTTCTGTTTTTCTTGACTCTTCTCCAGGTTGGAATAGGCCAGGTCTCTCAATTTTCCTATTGTTGACTTTAGGGCCTGGGTATATTCCAACATCCCACGTTCTTCATCGCCCTCTTCCTTCTCCCACGCCTCCTTGGTCATCTCCAGGAGCGACCGGGGTTGTCGTCCATATAGCATCTCGAACGACGAACACCCCAGACTGCTCTGTTTTTGCCCCCTGATCACGTACAATGCCAGTGGTAGTACTTGGTCCCATTCCCGGCCGTTCACGGAAAGCATTTTCTTTAATGTGGTTTTGAGAGTCCTATTATACCTCTCTACTAGGCCGTCGGTTTGTGGGTGGTAGACCGATGTTCTGATCTGCCGCAGTTGTAAAATCCTGCATACCTCCTTCATTAGCCTTGACACAAAAGGGGTACCCTGGTCGGTCAGGATCTCCTTGGGGAACCCCACCCGGGAAAACAATTCCAGAAACTTCTCGGAGATCAGGCGCGTGGTGGTGGCTCTCAGAGGGAAGGCTTCCGGGTACCTGGTGGCATAGTCTATTATAACGAGGGCATATTGGTTCCCTCGGCGTGTCTTTGGTAGGGGTCCTATCAGGTCCATTCCCACTCTTTCGAAAGGGGTACCTATTACCGGGAGGGGTTGTAAAGGGACCGCTGGGGGCCGATGAAGGTTCTTTATCTGGCAAATGTCGCAGACCTGACAGTGGGTTTTAATATCTTTATAGACCCCCGGCCAAAAAAAATGTCTTAACACGTTCTGGGTAGTCTTTTCGCTCCCTACGTGTCCTGCAGTCAAGTGTGAGTGTGAAAAGAACATGATTTGCTCCCTAAAGGTCTGAGGAACCAAAAGTTGAAGGGTCTTCTCTGGAACCCTGACGATATAGAAGACCGTTTTTTATAAGAAAACGTGGATAAACAGGGTTGGTACAGTCCTGTGTTCTATGGGCTTGTTCCCATGCATTGAATAAGGAGGAGTCGTTAGCCTGGGCAAATTTGAAACCTTTGTCCAAAGTCCAAGGTTCAGGGGTTATGAAAGCGGGTACTGGTGATGTCGCTACCTGTCCTCGTTGGGGCTGTGGGGTCTCTTTCCTAAGGCGGTGTATGAATAGGTCTCGGAATTCGGGGTTATCTGTCCCAATTATGAGCTCTTCTGGTAACCCCTCCAACACCCCCACCCGGAGGACATAGGTGCTACCGTCGGAATGGACCAGGGGTACTACCGCCACGGGGTATGGCTTGACGTCTCCATGGACGCACCTGATGTGGACCATGGTGTCGGGGATAACTTGTTTGGGCAATATGAAGACCCCTGTATTACGGACTGCCTACAACCCGAATCTAGGAGGGCCTTTACCTTGGTCCCGTTCACCCGTACACTCACGTGAAAGGCGCTCCCCATCTCAGCGGAGTAAAGAATGGATTTGGGGACGTATCCCACCTCCATTGGTTCTTCGGAGGGTTTCCGTCGGGGCACAACCTCGCGATATGGCCCCAGTCCCCACACTCGAAGCATTGGGGTCCCCTGAACTGTGGAGTCTCTGGTCTGCTGGGTCGCGGTTTGTGTGGTTCCATAAACGTATGGCTTCTCCTGTCTTGTTTGAACACCAGGGACCTACTGGGTTTCTCATTTTCCAACCCGCTCTGCTTGGGTTGAGCCCGGGAAAACGTAGCGGCCATATCCATGGCTTGTTCCGTGGTCAGGTGTGAGTGCTGGCGCAACCATTTCTGCGTGTTAAAGGGGAGAGCGTCCAGGTACTGTTCGAGATAGATCTTGTCCATTATCTCTTCTTTGGTACACATATGCGGTGTTAGCCATTTATCCGCAGCCATTTTTAGCCGGAAGAACAAGGTTTTTGGGTTCTCTCCCGGGTTACCTCTCTCCCTTCGAAAGCGTACTCGATACGCTTCAGCATCAAGACCTAAGTGGTCCAATATGACCGTTTTAATATCAGCATACGGGGTGTTTCCGGCTGCGTTAGCCACCTGATAGGCGGCTTGCGCTTCTCCTGTCAACAATGGGGCTAGGAAGAACGGCCACTTCTCCACGGGCCAACCGCAGGCCCGTGCGGCGCGTTCGAAATTGAGCATGAAGGCGTCGGGGTCCTCTCCCACTACATACTTCTGTAGTGATATGCCAGAGGGCCCCGGGGTTGGGGTCCGAGGTTCTTGCGGCGTGGGGAGCGGCTGGTCACGCATCACCCTGTGCAGTCCCTCCAACTGAGCGGTTATGGTGTCCTTAAACGTGTCCCGGTCCGCTTGCGCCGATGTTAGCTGTCTCTCCACCGCCCATCCCAGCTGTTCTTGGCCCTTTACCAGGTGCTGTATGAGGGCGTCCATCGTGGAATTACAGATGGGTGCCTCTATGCCCGCATTCTCCACCACTTGTAGCGGGTTAGGAGGCACATACGGGAGACAGGTGGGGGTCAAAGAAGGCTTTATTGGTCTAAGAACACGCCTCTGTCGTGAGACCGGTCTATAATAAGGCAAGGGTTGTTCTTCTGTCTTCTCTCTACGTTCTCGGTCCCTCGGCGAGGTCCGCACCCTTCGTAGCCGCTCCAGCACGGGTCCGTCCGGTACAGAGGAAGCGTGGATGGGGAAGGAAAGAGAAAGTAGCGGGGTGTGAGTGTAGTGCACGTATTCACTAGGTTGACAAGGGAAGGGGGTAGTGAGGAGTCACACGGTGCGTAACACTTCTACAAAGGTGAGGGCAGTGCTCAGGATGGGGGTACCGGGATACGGGGACTGATGCACTAGGTTCTCGGGCTCTCACTTTTACCCACCCAGCCCGTCAAGCGGTCTCGTACCTGCGAAAGCCACGCTCCTCCTGGAACGTGGCTGGGCGATACACGGGAACGTTGGCCTCCTGGCTCCTTTCCGTCTTGCGACCGTTCCGCCTCTGCTCCTGCTGTTGCTTCCGTCTGCTTCCCTTGGTTCTCGACTCCCTCGACTCCTCCTGCGCCTCCGGTGCTAGCACACCCGTACTTCCGCCTTCCTCCCGTCTTTGAAGGGCCGACCTCCTCGTCGTCATCGAAGGGGCGTGGCTCAGTGACCAGTCATCCCACTTAAAGGAAAGGTGTTCCTTTTCGTCTTCCACGTCCCCGGCTCGAATGTCCGGCCAAGTCCATTCGTCCTGCTGCAGGAAAACAAGAGGGGTGTCGGAGGTAATCACACTCTCCCCACCTTCCTGTGGGCGCATCCCGCTCTTCATCCGACCGCCCTCGTTACACAGCTCTTTGTCACTATTGCAACAGGCTCTGGCATTGGAAGAGGGAGTGTATACGGAATCCAAACCGAGTAAGTGTTGATGGACAAACACAAGGTGTTAATTAAACGCAACTGCAAAATGTTCCAGTTCAGGTTCCAATCCAGCGAATTCAGATGTCAACACAGTCACAATTTCCAATGATACAGGTCCCAGAAGCTCCAATGGCTCCACAGAATATGGGTAATCCCAGATTCAATATGAATTAAGTACCAAGAGCAAATTCAAATCTGTTCCAAAACCAGAACCCATTTCAACAGTTTCCCTTGTTGGAGAATGTTCTGAAATCTTGCAAAGTGGTATGGAAATAACCACTGAAAATGGAGAACTGAGAGTTGAAAATAAAGGAGTTGTTGAATCACCAGAGCAACCGAATGATCCTGATGAGAGGACGAGAGTGAGAAGAGAAAGACCCCTATGGAGAGCAGAATGGCCAAATGGTAGGAGACAATTGAGATCTAGAGTGTCAGTTGAACACATACCACAAACCGTCATTGAAGAAAGAGAATCCAATGGTATAAGCGATTTTGAAAAAGATCAACAGACACCGAGGAGATCCAAGAGAGCAAGAGCACTGTGTTGCAGCTATTCTGCACCCGAATGGACCTACTACACAGAGAACGTGCCTAATGCAGAAGATCAAAATCCTAACGAACTGAGATCAGAATCATTTGAACCTCCATGATACGCCACAGTAAATCAGCATTTGATTTACATTTTTGAAACCATATTACAAATAAGATTTGACAAGCACAATTTAGTGAATTCAAGACTGGAAGTTCTGATACAGCACACGAAAACTGTGTGTAAATCAACCTATGAAGAAACTGTGCTAAATAATCATGACAATTATTGTCTGACAATGATAAATAAAAAAGAATTAAGAAGAATTCCATCACGAGTTGTGCCTGAAGGAAGCCTGCAAGTGCTGGATGGCCTCCACAATAAGGGTTTACAAGTGGGGGAGGGAGGGGCAAATCAAGCTAGCTGTTACACTGGTTAGCCACGAAAGACACGGAGGCTAGAGTAGTATCCAATATTGTGGATGGGGCGGACAGGTGGTGGAAGACTCGCAGGGGATCACAGCTGTATTAGCTTGATACTATGAAGTGCTATATGTATCTCAGGCGCACCCAGATTGCAAATCGCCGGCCTCTCTGGTTGTTGGATAGCCCGATGTCTCTTTTCACTGATGTTGACAGACCACTTGAGGAAGTGGGAGATGCCTTGGCTGATCTAAATTCCGGGAAGACACTGGAACTGGCTGTATGATCACTGTCACTGTATTTCTATAGCTGCCATCATGTTATTGCTCCAGCACAAGCAGACATTCCAACAACAAAGTTTGCCAGGCGGTCAGCAACTCACTGTCAATAATGTTTCCACCGCTTGGTAATCCTCACTCCCAGCTGCACAGCACCTCTCTCAGGCATGGAGCCTGAGGCCTCCAATCCTGGGATTCTTCCTCCAGCAGTCCCAGTTATATACCAAAAGGTACCAGTGCCCCACTGCTGCAGCCTGCTGCCTTTGACCACCGCTGCAGGGTTGGAGCCAGCCATCCTGCTCCAGAGAGTCCAGACGCGAAGGCTCAGTTCAAGACACACACCAGCGCAACAATCAGTTCAGTAGGCGTGGCCCAGCTTGAAATCCCCAGGATCGCAGCTCTATTTACAGATCCCTCTCCGGTTACCCCTCATGATAGATGCCACACCGAGAGTGCCCTCACCACAAGGACTGCAGCTGAGGCAGCGCAGCGCAGCCACAAGTATCGCTGCTGCGCTGCTGCAGCACCTCAGCCCTCGTGGTCCCACAGGCCCAGGCTGGGCCCTGCCATCTGGCCGCTCCATGGGGCTCCATGGGGCCCTGCAGGACAGGATAACGTTACCAGCAGGTATGATTGCTCGTCTCGGTCAGTGCATGACAAAATCTAGGCTGAGTGAGTCATGATTCTGCAGGATTGATGTGAGGCATACCAGAGCTCCTGGCAAATGCGACTCTTTGGCCATCTTGGCACGCCACAGCCCCTTCCTGTACTATAATTATGAGTTTAGTTTAACAGCAAGGTTGCTTTGAATATTATTTTGCTAATGGTGATTTGCTTTTAGTTTATGTGCCTATGTTTACGAATTTTAATACTAATTCTAGAGCAAACTCAGTGGAAGAATTGGTCTTTATTCAAAGTCTGTCACAGAAAATGATATCCCAAAATTTCATAAAGCTAGAATTACGTGTAAATTAACTAGACCTGAGAATGCTTTTACTAAAGAATTGGACAAAGGGAAGGAAGAGATTGTGAGGAGGGCAAGTGGAGGCAAAATGGTGGGTTGGCAGAAAACAGAGGAAAAGAGGAAAGAAGCAGGAATTCAGCCATAGTTAAATTTGGATATGCAAAGGGAGGGAAAATTGTGTTATATGAGACAAAATAAACAGGTTAAGAATTCTAAGATGGTGGAATGTGTTGCGAATGTGCACAGAAATTTGAAGTAGTGGGATAGCAAATATTTTCAGGGAACGATCCTGTTATGCCTGATGTTTATTATGTGTGCGTTAAGAATGTGTATATTCAGCTTCCTGCGAACTGGATTGGCAGTTGCTATTTAGCTTGAGTGTTTCTAAGGTGTATCATGCAGATGAAATGGAGGATAAGCGAATAGTAACGCATGGAAGAGCTAAAAGTAGTGCTTTACAAGTAGTAGGTGACATTTTTGGTGCTATGATTCCTTCTGTACGTGTAGGTTTTAATGATTTGAGGATTAGAAAGCTATCTACATTGGTGCTTTAACTGCTATTAACTCTGAGATTGTGGCAATAAGGGCAATGGTTTTGCAGAACAGGCTTGTTTTAAATATCTCAATCGTGAAAGAATGAAAAGTGTTGTGCATACTACATATTCAGCAGTGCTGCACATATATTTCTAATACAAGTAACAAAATTAACAAGTTTGTCACTAACAATTCAGATGTTTCAAGAGAGGTGAAGTATTTGGAGGGGAAGGTGCCTGGGAAGCAATAGGGAAAGGATTTTCTGAAGTTGATAAGTGGCTTGTTAATCTTGGTAGTGGATTGCTAGGTAAGGTTTTAAGTCCCATACTAATAATTGCAATTTTTGTGATATGCCTGTTTCTTTTTATAAGGGTAGTAAAAATGATTACTGCAAAGGGTGTGTCAAAATGTGATTGAGGAAAGCAGCTGACTGGATTGAATAGGAGAAAAAGGGAATGTGCAGATGTGGAGTTGGAGAAACTGCAGGGCCATATTTTTGATGAGCTGAAAGACCTGAAGGAGTCTAGATGGAAGCTGCAAAAGTGTTATATAAGGGAAGCTTTTAGTAAGAAGCGTGAGTGTACTATTTGGTGACTCCCAGAGGCACGAGGGGGAGGGATTTGATGATGATATTTTCAAATTCAAATGTTTTACATTCAGATCAACATTGACATATAACACACATATGCACTGAGTGAGTATCTTTCATGTTTAGATTGACCATAGCTAATGTAGGCCACAATTTAAAATGGTGAATGTCGGATCTCCATTTTGTCCATCTTGTGTGTCTTATTATAAGAGAAGCTGATCCAGCAGTCTCAAAGGATGTATCTTTGTTTTCTTTTCCCATGTGAAATGTTTTCTCCTACGCAATTCTTGGAGAATGTACTAACAAGTTGTTGTGATGCACCTGCAGAATACAACTTGGCCCAAATGTATCTTTAAGTTGCTGATAACTGTTTGTTCAAGGACGTTTAGACTACGCTCACTATGTAGTAGCATGAGAAAGATAATGAGTTTGTATTATATGCTTGTGCCTTAACTTGATTTCTCCTTTGTCTGTGAATTGTGCGTAGGTGTATAAAGTGTTAGAATTGTGTGATTTAAGCTAATGCAAAGTAGAAGGTTCTTCAAAATCTTCTTTGCCTGACATTTAGGCAGTTACACTTACACTTGCCTTTAAGCAGATTCTTTTGTAATGCTTTTACAGAAGAAACCTACTTACTAATTTTTAGAAACTCTCCTTGACTTAGCAGAGTAGGGTTCTCGCTTTATGGGAGTAATGATCTTACTTGCCTTTCCTCAAAGACAATTTTATAACAGTTTGTGTTTGTTTATGATCCTTGGATTGCTTGGAAATATATTGACTATTGCCTTCATGTATTGATTATCGATTTACAACAAATTTGATTATTTGAGTTGATAGCTTTTCTAATCTTGTATTAAACCTCTGTGGTTTTGAAACTTAACCACTCTCTGTCTTCCTTGTGGAGCCTAGTGTGCTTCACATTATTGAAACGGATTGAATTTTGATGTCAGCCTTGGTTGGAAATAAAAGATTAATTAGTGAGCTTTCTGAACCAGAATTTGCATGGAGGAAAGTGCCCTATCATCAAAATGAGACGATTTAGGAACGCATTGTAAGGTGACACTGCAATAAAATCATGTGGTAGTTAACTTTAATCACAGGGAGAGCCCAATCTGTTTCCAGAGATGAAGCACACCCATTCTGATTCATTGCTCTGACCTCAAAAATAGTGTGTCCCTGGATTATTGAGGCAGGAGATCTCGATGGCACCATATATTGTGGATACAATACTGAAGGACAAAATAGCAAAAGTTTAAGTTTTCCGTACCTAATTCCATATCTATGCATCTTAAACATATGCAAATCGTCAAGGTGCATAGGTGTGTAGTTAAGAATAGTAAATCTATATTTCCTCTATATTCACTTAACTTTCAATATTTTGTCCCTCCAATTCTCTCCATTAGTGTATCTCGATATTGCTAGGCTCCATATTCAACAGTACAATCCTCCAAAATCATTTCTGTCGTGCTTGTGTTAAACTTCTTTTCAGAGAATTGTTTAAACGATATACACACAAATACATGAAGCGCTTGTTTCAATAAACTTTGAGTTTGTACATTTGTGTGTTCTTTCTAGAAGACAGCACTGCAATTATGCCTACTTACTTTAATAGTTTCCCATTTACAACCTTTAGTCATTAGTTTTAAATTCAGCTACGTTCTGACTGCTCCATCTACATGGTCACTGCATATAGACAGTAAACAAGGGATAAATATTTGTTTCTCAAATGCTGGAGTGTGCGCTGGTGGTACAGGAGAACATACCTCCAGGTGATATCATAAAGAGGCTAACACACTCTTTGAACAGTTGCAAAAAAGGAACTGAGCCTTTGGTGGCAACAAATCAGATGGAGTATTTGCTGTTGCCTGTGAATCCCCACCTACAAGGGATCAGCAGCCTGTAAAACTCATCTCCTACAGGATCAACAGCAGTCTGAAAAATATAGTTTCAGTTCCTGACAGGGTGTTCAGATTGTATGTTATTAAAGAGGCCTGGGCCTGAGGAGTGGAGCCAGACACAGTTCTACATATTGTACCTTACCTCAACTCTTTGTGAGGCAGAGGAGATGAGGGACCTTATGTGGAAGCAGTAGTGCAGTCAGAGATCTCCTGTGATACACTGAAGTGAATTTCTGTTGGCCTACATGAATTGCGCCTCTCCCCTTTGGCAACAATGTGGCTTGTGCAAGGGGTTCGTTGGTGGTAGCAGCATGCTGATCTCTCCTTCTGAAAGAACTCAGAAGGTGCCACTGTAATGACAATGACTGAAAGCCCACTCCTCCCCCCATCAAGAGTGTAGAGCGGAACCGAAGCCTGATACAGTTACCATTTCTCTGTGGTGTACTTGTTCTATAGTAATTGAGTGGCACCAATAACAGATAGTGTCTGCTCACAATGCAGCATTGCAGATCCTCGTTTGTGATTTTGCGTGGTTCTCCCCTAACTTTTTGCCTTCAACCCTCCTCTTTTGCTGAACCCGGTTTTGCTTGCCTTTAGGACTTTGCACACTTTACCTCTGCTAACCAGTGCTTAAGTGCTTGTGGTGGCTCCTGTGAACATGGTAGGATTGTCTTACACCTAATTGGCATATTTAATTTACTTGTAAGTCCCTAGTAAAAAGATACTACATGTGCCCAGGGTCTGTAAATTAAATGCTACTAGTGGGCCTGCAGCACTGGTTGTGCCACCCACTTAAGTAGCCCTTTAAACATGAATTTGAGCTGTTGTGGGTTGTTGGGGGCATTTCTCTGGGCAACGCTCATCACGATCGGGGGCAGGCTCTTCCTCCTGACCCTCCTATCCCGGAAATCACTGTGTGGGCGGAAGCAGGCGCATTGTGGGGCAGCGCACTAGCTGCTTCCCGCCCATGGTGAGATATTTAAACGGGGCCGCAGCGCTGCACACACGAGGCTGCTGACTGCCGCTGTTACAGGCGCATTCTTCTTAACCCTTTAGTCGGTTTTACAACTGCTGCTAATTTCTTTAACTGTGCTTTTAAATTGCATTTGTCACTTACTGTATTTGAATTTGAGCTGTTGTGGGTTGTTGGGGACATTTCTCGGGGCTACGCTCATCCTGATCGGGGGCAGGCCCTCCCTCCCGACCCTCCTATCCCGGAAATCACTGTGTGGGCGGAAGCAGGCACATTGTGGGGCAGCGCACTAGCTGCTTCCCGCCCATGGTGAGATATTTAAATGGGCCGCAGCGCGGCCGCACAGCGTACGCGCGCAGCAGGCGTGCCGCTGGCGCACCAAAGGCAAGCCGGTCTGCGCCCATCCGCGGCCAGCGCCAGCCACGCTGCCAGCGGCTCTCCCGATAGACGCATCCACTGGTCCAGGGAACAATTACTTAACATGAGGATCAGGAGCTGTGAGCATATCTTTAAACCTGACTACATGGGGTCGCTCCCACCAACAGACTGTCACATTTGCCAGTACTCTCTAGGGTCAGGCTCTGTGCAACACAACTACGCGCCTTCCTTAAAACATGCCTCTAGTGATCAGACCCAGACCCACTCTCCCACTATTAGGGCCTGCTTGATTAATTGCAGATCCCTCCCTAGACACGTGGATGAAATTTGTCTCTCGTTGGAGACACATGCATGGGATCTAATGTTCCTTACTGAAACCTGGATTAAAGACAGCTCTAACCCTGACCTCACACTAGCCATTCCAGCTAGTTACCGGCTGCTAGGGGTCAACAGGGCTGGTATCAAAACTGGGGGAGGTGTGGCGGTGATCCTCCGAGCGGACTGGGAAATTTCTCATAGGAAGATCGAGAATTTGGGGCCACTAGAAGCCATGTTTTTCTGTATTAAGTTTGCCCCCAGGCCTCGCAATGGCCGGGATTTTAGTCTACAGACCCCCCAATTCCCCAGTCGAGCACTTGACAAAATTTTATGAGGCGGCAGCTGACCTTTCGCTCAAGTATGCAAATTTTACTATCCTAGGGGATTTCAATGTCCATATGGACGATGACAACTGCACCAAAGCCAGACATTTGGCTGATACTTTCGACGGCCTTAACATGACACAGCTGATTAATAGCCCCACGCATTCTGCCAGCCACACGTTAGACCTTATTTTTTCTAACACTCCCAATCTGATAGTTGAGCACACTTTACCAATCATCTGGTCGGATCACTACGTAGTACCTTTCAGCCTGGCACTGAACTCTGGTATTTCCAGACCTTATCAAATCCAAGAAAATAAAAGGCTGTGGCGCAACGTCACTATAAATAGCATGACACCAGTACTTGCTACTTCTCCCCTCCAACTGTCAGGCAACCCGGACTCAGATTCAGTAATCTTCAATAGCTGGCTATCTTCAGCGCTAGACATTGTTGCCCCTCTTAGACCTATCTCTTCCTCTAGGCAGAGACCATCTGCCCCTTGGTTCTCCCCTGAGCTCCGTGCTGTGAAAAGCCACTGCAAAAAACTGGAACGCTCTTGGAGAGTATCCTACGACCCCGCGGCGAAGATGGCATATAAAAAAGCCTTGAAAAACTTTCATAAACTCAAGCGCTCCTCTATGAGAGACTATTTCTCCAATAAGATCCAACTAGCGGGGAATTCAGCTAAAACTCTCTTTAAATCTGTTCAAGAGTTTACTAAGCCCTCCGCCACTGCCAGCACAGTGCTTCCTACTGCCGCTCTGTGCACAGGACTGTCAGACTTCTTTCAGGATAAAATCCACACTATATACACCTCCTTTCCCCCCCCCCCACAGTCCACCTCAGAGCCTACGGCCGTTCCCGTCAGCAAGGATGTAATGACCACTTTCCACCCTCTCACTCTTGATGCTTCACTGCGAAAACTCTTAACTTGTAAATCAGGGTCACCCGGCGATCCATGTCCGGCTCAGTTTTTTAAACTCCTGGCACCCAGCATTAATACCCCACTGAATCCTCGTTGAGCTCAGGGATCTTCCCGGCAGTATGGAAACAGGCTTACCTCTTGCCGATCCTTAAAAAACCGGATGCCGATCCTGCTGCTTTAAAAAATGTTAGACCCATTTCACTGCTACCGGCACCTGCAAAAATTCTCGAACAAATAGTCCAGGAGCAACTCTCCAACCATCTGGAATCTAGTAACCATTTTCATGACTCCCAATCCAGCTTCAGAGCTGGCTACAGCACGGAGACTGCCCTCCTTGAACTATCCGAGAGTATTCGCGAGAGCAACGATCTGGGCAAAGCAGCTATGCTTGTGCTACTCGATCTGTCCGCGGCCTTCGACACGGTGGCCCACCCCATTCTGTTGGATAGGTTAAAAGACATTGGTATTCAGGGCATGGTTCTGTCCTGGATCCGGTCCTTTCTGGGGAACCGGTCTCAACAGGTCTTTCACCGTCCTTTCATCTCGGACGAGAAGCCCCTGCTCTGCGGGGTTCCCCAGGACTCGGCCTTGAGCCCTCTCTTTTTCAACACCTACCTTTCACCTCTCACGGCGCTGGTGGAATCGTGCAGGGTGAGGGTGGTCTCCTACGCTGACGACACCCAACTGGTGTTCTCCTTCGAGGGGCGCTCGGAAGCTGCCTTTTCCAACTACAGGAATTGCCTGAGTAACATCTCGGCATGGATGTCATTGAATTGTCTCAAGCTTAACTCGGACAAAACCGAGGTACTTTTTTTTAACCAAAAATCCCCCCCCCCCCCCTCCCTTGTGCTCTGGTGGCCACGGGAGATAAATCCTCCTCCCGAGCCTGTTGACTCGGCGAGAAATCTCGGTTTTAGATTCGACAACGAACTCTCCTGCAAAACCCAAATTAGGCAAGTCTCCTCCTCTTGCTTTGGGAAGCTTCGCACGTTGCGGAAATTCCTACACTTCCTTCTCCTGGAATGTAGATGCACAGTTGTCCATGCTCTGATCACATCCCACCTGGATTACGCTAACAGTCTCTTTCTGGGTGTTCCAGTCTATCTGACTCGGCGTCTGCAGATAATTCAAAACGCTGCTGCCAGATTGATCTGTAAAATACCTTTCCGCCACTCCATCACCCCACACCTGCGGATCCTGCACTGGTTACCAGTTGCCAGGCGCATTGAATTCAAGGCCCTTACCCTTGCTTCCGGGGACTAGGCCCGGCTTATCTGAGAGCTAGACTCCAACACTACCATCACAACCGGACCCTGCGTTCTAACCACCAGTGTCTCCTTGCCATCCCCCGTGTTCGCAAGGCCAGGACGGATGGCAGAGCCTTAGCAGTCAGAACCTCTAAACTTTGGAATGCCTTGCTACTTTCCATCCGCTTATCGGAGTCAGAACTCACTTTTCGGCACGCCCTGAAAACCTGGTTTTTCACCAGCACCTAGTTTTCTCTTCTCGCTTGTCTGCTTCAGCCTGCCTCAGCGCCGGGACACCCCCGTTGGGGGTAGCTGTGCGCTCTACAAATTCCTTAATAATAATAATAAACATGTCTCAGGCCTGCCATTTGAGCCTGTGTGTGCAGTTGTCACCTGCCATTTCGACCTGCCAAAATAAAACCTTTTGCCAAGACCAAATCCTCCTTTTTATTACATATAAGTCACCCCTAGGGTAGGTTCTGAACAGCCCAGAAGGCGGGGTGCAGTGTATTTAAAAGTTGGACAAATAACTTTCAGTTTTAAAGATAATTGACAAATGGGTTGTGCCCTCATACAATAATTATAAACTATAAATTGGAGATTGAATATAGAATATCCACAAGTGATCCGTTTAAGGTTAAGAAGAGATTAGTAAGAAGATAGATATTAAAAAAAGGTATTGTATCTCACTATTTTTAATATACTCAGTCTTGTTCATTCCTTGTCACAGAGATAGTAATTCTTCCCTTGGGAGTGTGACAGTTATGGGACTGTTCGATCTATTGACCGATTTCTGTTTTTGAATATACCAGGGATTAATGGTTCAACGTCATATCTTATCGTATTTTTAGATTACGAATTGAAGACCTTACGCTGTAAAGATGTGTGGGAGGTAACATGTTCACAATTTTTTGCGGCGACACCTTTTTTCTAATATCTAACTTCTTACTAATCTCTTCTTCCCTGTTCAACATGCCTCCCTGGTGGCACTGGTGTTTTTTGGCTATCTCAAATACTATTCGTATCTAATCTTTGAACTATTTGGGTGATACATATATATTGAATCGTTGCAAATAGATGGGTGCATATATATGCACTATTATTTGACTAATATCAAATAGCTAGACATTATCATGGATATATTGTGCACCTTGGTACTTACCTTGTTGTAAAATAACAATAAGATGATTAGAATTCTGTTCCAACAAAATGTTCTGATTGTTAGTACTTTGATGTTTTTTTCTCTTCTTGTTTTGTCTTTTGTGTGTATATCTGTTTGGTATGTCAATCACTTATTATTATTATTATTATACGGGTTTTGTAGTGTGCACAGCTACCCCAGGGGGTCTCCCGGTGCAGGAAAAGAAAGCAGAAAGGAGCCACAGCGATCAGCTAAATAAGCCATGTCTTCAGGTTCTTACTGAAGGCAATTAAGGAGTGACAGTTCCTAAGAGAGACCGGAAGAGAGTTCCTGAGTTTCGGGCCCGGATAGGAAAACAAGCATCCCTTCATCCGAGCAAGGTGAAAACCTGGGTGTTACGAACAGTGAGAGGTTGGATAATCTCAACTGTCGGGTAGGCACATAGGGTGTCACCAGACCTTGAATATATAAAGGGGCCAAACCATGTCGGGCCCTAAACATGTAGCACAAAGCCTTGAATTTAATACGCTTGTCAATCTCAAGCCAGTGCAGTTCATGAAGCAGAGGAGAGGCCGAAGCATGTCTAGGCAGCCGGAAGAGTAGGCGAGCTACCTCATTCTGAATGATTTGTAAACGGCGAATCGAGGATTTATCAGCGCCCAGGTACAGTACATTGCTGTAGTCCAATCTAGATATCACCAGAGCTTGGATCATAGTTCTTTGGGTGGCCAGAGGAATAAGCCAAAAGATCTTTTTGATTCATTTGAGAACAGAGAAGCAGGTAGCAGTAACCTTGGACACCTATGGTTTCAGAGAGAGTTTGTTGTCAATAATAACGCCAAAACTCTTGACCTTAGTCGCCGGCATTGGTAAAGGGCCAAGTAAATTGGGCCAATGATTGGCTCCCCAGAACTTAGGGTTGTTTCCCAGAACCAGGACCTCAGTTTTATCCCCCTTAAGCTTCAGTGCGTTATTATTCATCCAGAGGGAAACACTCTTCTAACCCAGGTGGAGTGAGGAGGGGTCTTGATGCTGAGCAGCTGATAATGAAAAGATAATCTGGGTGTCATCAGCATTAGAAAAGAGAGTGAGCCCATACTTCTCAACAACAAACCAACATAAATGTTGAAGAGCATGGGCTTAGCATGGATTTCTGAAGAACACCCGAGGACAGAGCTGATGTCTTGGATATTACATTGGCGAGAAGACCTGGAAGGTGCGATCTTTTAAGAAGGAGGTCACCCACCTCAAGGCAAGCCTTCTATGCCCAAGGCCTCAAGTCTACCTGCCAGAATAGAAAGCGATACTGTATCAAATGCTGCACTTAAGTCAAGCAAGATAGGAGCAGCCGTGCCGCCACAGTCAAGCTGTTGCCTAAGACATTCTGTTACCCCAAGAAGAGTGGATTCAGTACTATGTGCTGCCCTAAAACCAGACTGTGATGGATGGAGCAACTGATGAGACTCAACAAATGAAGAGAGTTGGGTATTAACATGCTTTTCTACAATCTTGGAAAAGATAGAAAGGAGGGAAATCGGATGGAAATTTGCCCAACAGGAGAGGTCCATATCAGCTTTTTTTAGCAAAGGTAGAACAAGGGCATGTTTCCAGTTCTGAGGGACATACCCGTCACTCAAAGAAGTATTGAGGAGTTTTAGAACAACAGCTAGGACAGAATTGTCTAAAAGTCTCAGTTTTGCAGGAAGGAGGAAGGGGATCTAACGGGGAGCCAGACTTTATAGATTTTAGTACAGTTTTTAATGTTGCTATGTACAGAGAGGACCATGCCCTAACATTAGTGGGCTCCACAAGCTTATTAGGCGAAAGGTTCACTTTCTGGTGACCTTCCGATAGAGCAACAGAGTGAGTAATGATCTCCATGTTAATGGCATCTGGC
Source organism: Calotriton arnoldi (assembly GCA_963921515.1). Lineage (NCBI taxonomy): Eukaryota > Metazoa > Chordata > Amphibia > Caudata > Salamandridae > Calotriton > Calotriton arnoldi. Next base: position 228,381 of record CAWUFW010003054.1, on the reverse strand, counting down.
GCTAGTTGACGATGAATTGTTTCAACTTTGCTTTGAAAGAACAAGGCTCACTCGTCACACTGATGTTGGGAAAGAGTAAATGGAGGCAGAGTGCTGCTAATCGCTGAGAGCTCATTTACAACTTTAAAAAGAGTCTTCTGACAATGTTGGGAGCTAGTAATCTTCTCAGTGAAGTACGCTGCACGTACCGAATTACAAAGGGCATGATATTTTCAGCGCCACCACATATTCGGACTTGGCCTCAGTCGCATAACATTTCCTCCATTGTCTTTCTAGAGTTTTACAATGTTTCTTTTCATGCCTGAGAGACTTGGTGAACCAAGGAGCAGGAGAATGCATTCTGCGTATCAAATTAGATGTAGGAGGCAGGATGGAATCGGTGGCCTCCATTAACCATTGGTGCACAGAACTTTGGCCTGGGTCAGGTTGAGAAATAAGGGTAGGCATTGTATTGTGAAGCAGCTTATTCAACTCTGAAATGTCAGGTTTGGACCAGTTCCTGGATCTAGGTTTCGGAACAGGCCGAGAAAGAGGGGGGCAATCGACCCTAATACTAAAAGGCACAGCACAGTGATCAGACCAGCAACATTGTAGAGGAGGTGCAATGGACAGGGCTTTTAAATTAGAAAAGATAGGATCTAGAAGATGCCCTGCGATATGAGTGTGTGCAGAGTTAAGGTGGGCAAGATTGAGAATGCCCATATCGTCGATAAAAGATGAAGCTAAGTTATCATTGCATCTTCGAGATGAAGATTGATATCGCCGAGCACGGTAAAATTGGCTAACCGCAAAAATATGGGGAGCCTATTTAGAGCTTATATGACAAAATTGTGTTGGTACTTATCAATATGCATGTTGTGTATTGTACTTGTTTCACATTATGATATGGATTTTAATTTATCAGCCTTGAAAAAGCCCCAAGCGTGCTCGCCATACGGAGCTAATGTATGTAACTTTAAACACCAAATTGAATAAACATATGGATAATCAAAATAAATGTCAACCTTAAACGGCTCACTTATGGACATTTTATGATCAATCTCCAATTTGGAATGTATAATTATTGTATGAGCGATACAAAAGGGGATGATGGACGGAACGTTTGAGCCAATCAAACACTCACCCCCAGTCAACCGATCTGGGTTTAATCCATCATCATTCTTTAGCTCACTCCACCACCCCAGTTCAGACATGGCCATATGCAAATCAGTCTGACCCTGTGCCTCATGGGAACAGTCCAGCCCGAACTGCCAAGCCATGTCTTCCCTGGACCGGAAACAAGCATCCTAGGACCGGTTTCTGGCATTCCAGCCGTCATCAGCCAGGCTTGCTTGAATCCAGTGGCAAAGTGAGCAGGGACCCACGTCTGGGCATACCCCGCCAACTTAGGGCGAACAAAGCGATACAAAGGGGATGATGGACGGAACGTTTGAGCCAATCAAACACTCACCCCCAGTCAACCGATCTGGGTTTAATCCATCATCATTCTTTAGCTCACTCCACCACCCCAGTTCAGACATGGCCATATGCAAATCAGTCTGACCCTGTGCTCATGGGAACAGTTCAGCCCAACTGCCAAGCCATGTCTTCCTGGACCGGAAACAAGCATCCTAGGACCGGTTTCTGGCATTCCAGCCGCCATCAGCCAGGCTTGCTTGAATCCAGTGGCAAAGTGAGCAAGGGACCCACGTCTGGGCATACCCCCGCCAGCTCAAACGCTCCGTCCATCATCCCCTTTGGTATCGCTTTGTGCGCCCTAAGTTGGCAGGGTATGCCCAGACGTGGGTCCCTTGCTCACTTTGCCACTGGATTCAAGCTAGCCTGGCTGATGATGGCTGAATAGCCAGAAACCGGTCCCAGGATGCTTGTTTCCGGTCCAGGGAAGACATGGCTTGGCAGTTCGGGCTGGACTGTTCCCATGAGGCACAGGGTCAGACTGATTTGCATATGGCCATGCCTGAACTGGGGTGGTGGAGTGAGCTAAAGAATGATGATGGATTAAACCCAGATCAGTTGACTGGGGGTGAGTGTTTGATTTGCTCAAACGCTCCGTCCATCATCCCCTTTGGTATCGCTTTGTGCGCCCTAAGTTGGCAGGGTATGCCCAGACGTGGGTCCCTTGCTCACTTTGCCACTGGATTCAAGCTAGCCTGGCTGATGACGGCTGAATAGCCAGAAACCGGTCCCAGGATGCTTGTTTCCGGTCCAGGGAAGACCTGGCTTGGCAGTTCGGGCTGGACTGTTCCCATGAGGCACAGGGTCAGACTGATTTGCATATGGCCATGCCTGAACTGGGGTGGTGGAGTGAGCTAAAGAATGATGATGGATTAAACCCAGATCAGTTGACTGGGGGTGAGTGTTTGATTTGCTCAAACGCTCCGTCCATCATCCCTTTGGTATCGCTAATTATTGTATGAGGGCACCACTTATTTGTCAATTATCTACAATGTGGATGTGAGGGGCCAATCCACTTAATAGGTTGATCCATTAAAACCAATTAATTAAGTCCCGTCCTATTTTGTGTACACCACATGACTTATATCCCTCCTTCTCAGAAGACTTTTAAAGTTTTACATGTCCTGGTAATGAAAAATACTTAAATTCATTTTTCACTACTGCAAGGTCTGCCTCTCCCATAGGATAACATTGGAGCTACCTTATTACATTTAATAAGCTGTAAATTCCAATTGGGAGCAAGTAGACAGGTTGAGTTTGGTGTCTAAAGATTTTAAATTAAATGCCCTCTTTAATGGAAAAGTCAGATTTTTTGTCATAGTTCTGAAAATGCCACTTTTAGAAAGTTACCATTTTCTATCCTAACCTGTTGGTGCCTGCAGCCTGATCCTGGATCACATGGCTACGTGTAGTTGGCAGTTGGTCTTTGTGTATTGCTCCCAGCCAGTGAGACAAACTGTTAGAAATGGGATTTCTGGTTGGCTAGAGCATGCGCCTAAGCCAGGCAGAAACCACCACTCTAGTCAGGGCAAGGGAGTTACACGCTGAAGATAACCCGTGCTCACCCCCTTGGTAGCTTTTCAGAGCAGTCAGGCTTATGCCAGAGGCAATGTGTAAAGCGTTTGCGCAACACACAGCAGCTACACATTAGGCACACCACAAAAGAAACTCCACACAAGGTTATATTAAAAAATAGCCTTTGTATTATGCATAAAAACACATTAGAACGTAATCACATATATACACTGTGCCACCTGGCACTTGGTATGACTTTACAGGGATTATATACACCACAGGGCCAATCGGGCCACTGTTGTAACATCACAACTCACAGTTAGTGAAGACAACAGTAACTACTGGTAAGGGTACACTTAGCATGAACACATTAGGCATCAACCCTCAGCAACCGTGCACCCTGTAAATACTAGTAACGTACACACTCTAGCAAATCACCCTCACACTTGGTGTAACCAGTAACTACTGGGAGGATGGCACAGGTGAAGACAACTTGTATGTCCATAAACACCTAAAACACGTGAGGAGGGAAAACACCTAACTCACTTGGCCCCTCGACAATAGTCACCAACGCACTTTACAAGGGGATGATCAGTCACTATAAAGCGTAGAGCACAGCGCTTCCGTGCGTCTACTGCCGAGCGCACATATGACCTTAGGCGGCCTGGGAACTGGAGGCCTCCGTCGAGTTTCCACCCCGCTTTGTGAGCCAAGAAATGCGCCTTTCCACAGTCGGGGCTCAGGCCAATGCGTGTCCCTCAAGCAGCTGCCCATGATCTGGCGGTGCAGCTGCGAACACTGATTCTTGCTCCCAAACTCGGAGCAACACAAAGGCGGCTCAGGGCGGTCAGGCCCAACGTCGGACAACCTCCCCTTTGCGGGAGATCCTCCCTGGCCCACTGACCTGGTGATTGCTGGTTGGGGCCTTCTGTCCAGGCCTCGTGAACCACGGCTGCCCGCAACCAAGCGCCGCTGCAGCCCGGGGATGCAACAACAAAAAAGAACTGATGGCAGGGCACGGTGCAACGCCTCAGTCGGCTCCGTAGTCGTTGGCCCAGTCTCCGACCAGGCTTAGCAACATGCGGGCTCCCCTCTTCCTTACGGGAGCCCCACCCACAACCAAGCGTCCTTCGCCTGACTTCCTTTGTCCTCCCTCGGGGTCACAGAAGCCCGCGAGGCTCCTACTCCGTCGATCCTGTCAGCACCACCCCCAACCAGGCTACAGCCTCTGCCTGGCTTCCGGCCTCTCCACCGCGGGGCTGGTTGTCAGATAACAGCTCAGTAATGAGCGGCTGCTCTCGAATGGCAGATCCTCACGGCGCGAACACACACTGCACCTGCCGCATCTTGGAAGGTTGAGCCCACTTCTTGAGCTCTGAGAAACAGAATTTGCCAGCGCCCTCCACGTTGTTGGGACAACAAAGTAGTAAACGGCCCCTGCTGCGATTGGGTGCACAGCGCTAACCACGCTCTGCTAGTAAGGGGACAGCAGAGCACTCCAAGCGCACTGATGGCTTGTGCCAGGGAAAATTAAGCGCTCACAACACGCTAAGTCCCAAAATCACCCAGGGCAGTGCTGGGCACAGGCAGGCCAGCATGCAGGGCCTCCCAGCAGAGGGCAGCCCTCCAGCCCCCTCAGTCAGCAGCTGGGCCCCAAGGCGGTTCCTCCTGGCGCCCAGCAGTCCTCTAGTAAGCACCAGTTCAGCACGCACAACAGTACATGGGGTCACAGCCCCAATATTTATATCCCTCAAGTCTTTGTTCTGCCCTGGCATTGGGCCTTGGACCCAGTCCAAACCAGTTCGGGGGGGCACTTATCAAGTGCACAACAGTCCCCATTGTTAGTGTAGGCTCTGGCCGCAGACACACCACAGGGGGGCGGAGCCAGCATTGTGGAAGACAGTCACAGTCCTATTCAGGTTCAGGTGCTACTCCTCCCACTACTCCAAATGCAGATCAGGCCTATTCAGCCTTGCGCTGACTCACCCAGGCCTTCTGGAGCCACTGCACCTCCCCAGCCCCTGTCATCCAGAGCCAGACATGCAATACACAACAGGCAGGGACAAAGACACATAGCACACAGAAATGCCCACTTCTAAAAGTGGCATTTCTAAAATAGTGATAATAAATCTGCGAACACCATTACGCATCATTTATCACCACTATTCCAAACATACCAAAATTGATCACGCCACCCCTCTCATATCAGGAATTACCACTGAAACGCATATTAGTGAATTCCCAATGCATTCCTATGAGAGAGCAGCCTCACAGCAGTGAGAAACCAAATAGGCTGTTTGTCACTACCAGGACATCCCACACAGTTAAGGCACATGTCCGACCTTTTACCTACACCGCACCCTGCCCATAGGGCTAGCTAGGGCCTACCTTAGGGGTGACTGATATGTAGTAAAAGAGGAGTCACAGATGTGGCAACCACTTTATGTGCCACGTCACAGCGGCAGTAAATTGCGCGCGCAGGCCCTGCAATGGCAGTGGCCTGAGACAGGTTTGAAAGGCTACTTTGGTGGGTGGCGCAAGCAGCGCTGCAAGCCCACCTGTAGCATTTAATTTACTGGCCCTGGGTATATGAGATACCTCTTTACAAGGGACTGATAGGTAAATTAAATACGCCAAACAGGTGTACACCAATCTTACCAGGTTTACCATAGAGTGCACATGCACTTTAACACTGAACAACTGTGATAAAGTGCCCAGAGTCCTAACACCACCAACAACAGGTCAGAAAAAGTACCGGAGGAAGGCAAAATGTTCTTGGATGACCCTGCAAAAAGGGCCAAGTCTAACACAAACGGGAGATAGGTGTTGGCAGGATGGCCCATGCTGAGTTAACAAGGGGGAGGAGCTGTCACCTACCACACTTGCACATCACAAAGGCTGGGCACTCTCACAAAGGGTTTGACACTACTCTATTTTGACCCCGGACAAGCTGGGGCCAAGGCAGGGAGGAAACCTTAGGGGAGTGGAAACCTCTAGAAGCTTCTCCAACTTCAAAGTGGGCACCAGGTATAAATATTGGACCCTTGTGCCCAACTCTCCACTACACTTCTGGACCTGTGGACTCTGCCAAGAAGAAGAGAAGTCCTGCCACGCTGCTGGACTGCTGCCCTGAAGGACTGCTGCCCCACAGTGCTGCCCTGCTGCTTTGCTGCCCTCTTGCCTGGGTAAGAAGGACTGAAACTGCATCTCTAAACCCAGGACCCCAGAGTGACTCCAAGGGCTAGTTGTCTGTCCTCCTGATCAGAAGCCTCAGGGACAGCAGAGGCTTCCAACAACCATGAACCCAGCACCTGGACTCTGCCATCTATAAGTCTTGCCCTCCCAAGTAGTGCCACCCCAGTCCTGGACCCTTGGCAGTCGGCCTAGAGGTGCTATGACAGCCCATCGATGGATTCAGCAAATACCGATGCATCTCTTCCACATCGTGGCGCATCTCCCTCAAATCTAGCGCATCACCTTTGCTACTTGACACACTGTCCTCAGAACTGACGCATCGCCTCTGCTGCGTGGACTTCCTCGATGCAAGGACTTCACATTGCAGCCCATCGGAACCGCCGCTGTGCGACGCATCTCCATGCAAGGACATCGCCTTGACTAACGCAGCCCATCAGAACCCCTAATGCATGACGCATCTCCATGCAAGGACATTGCATCGCACCCCGGAAGTGCCACTGTGCAACGCATCTCCTCACCCAGATCTCACATGGCCTTTGCTGCGCTATGCATCCTCAACACTGGACACCGCATGTCTTCGCAACCAGGATTAAGGTACCATACTCAGTGGGCCCAAGAAGGTCCCTGTAGCCGGCCCACGCCCCATCGAGGTCAGCCTGAACTTGTGAGTTTGCCCCGGTAAGGTGCGACCAGATAACAAAGTTGGTGCTTTGTGATTTTTGGTGCTATTTTCACTGAAATCTTTAAATTGCGTATCTCCGGTTCTACTGATTGGATTCACATAATTTGGTCTTGATTTATTTATTAAATCTTTCATTATTTTTCTAAATTGGTGTGTGAAATTTCTAGTGTTGTGTTTTCATGTTATTACTGTTTGAAGTGTTGCACCAATACTTTACAGATTGTATCTAAGTGACTTCACCCTGACAAGGATTGTGGTTGCTGCTTGACTAAGGTTTCACCCCCCTCAACCAGCAACCCAATTTCTCACATTGTTCATTTGAATTTAAATCCGGAGGCATACAGAATCCATTTTAAGACCTGTCTCCTACTGATTCATGACTCACAAATACGACTGTTTTATTCAACAACATTACTTTCTGATGGGGTTCCATTACTTAAACTAGCATCTATCATGAGAAAATCCCTGCCTTGACATGGGCCTACTTGGTTGCTGCTGGTGAAATGGAATTGTTTTTAATCAACACCTATATTCGTTGAACAATAGGCAAAACGGAATCTAAGTGATGCATTCTATGTAAAAATACATTTTATCAGTTCTTTTTTCGGTGGGGTATTTTAATATTTGTGGTACTTTCATTCCATTCTTTTTTCTTTACTGTGTCACCTCCGCCATCTGATCCTTTCTCCATTTTACTTCCAACAACCAGCACTTTGATCAAATACCTCTCTGCATCTCCAAACCAGATTGGCATTTGCATTTTTTAGCGAGCGAGGGCAGTACTGCCAGTCTGATACTTTCTTGGTTTATAATATCAGACTTACATTTGTGACTTTTGAAATATCGTGTTTCTGTCCTTTCATTTTTCTATATTTTGCTTCAAATTATTCCACTTAGAATAGGAAAAAGATGCGCACTGCAATTTAATTGTTGCAGTGATGAACTGATATGCTTAACCTTCGCATACAGTAGGCTCGATTCACAAAGGTTTTTAGGTCTCGCCTGAGCCAGCGCATGCGTTGCTCTGGCCGAGACATTTAGTAAGTGGGCTTTTAAAAGTCCGACCACACGCTTTTGCTGGTCTCAAGCTTGTGGCTACGAGCACAGCCGCCATCTGGCTTTCCTCGCGGCACCCTTACAGCGCGCGATGAAAATTCCTCGCACAACAATTCATTTCGGGATCTACCCACTGCAAACAGAGTTAAATCATATTAATTGTTCACTCAGAATATAGCATCTGAACGCACTGGCTTCAGTTAGGTAAAACAGTACAGGCGATTAGAATGCATTTTTCCAACACTTAAAACACAAATCCGCCTTTTTACCTCCTCATTGTTGTTTAGAATGGAATCATTAGTTTCCAAATTTGCCACGGTGTTCATTCGGCGCTCTTTGACCTATTATATTTCATTCCAGTCGATTGTTTTCGATTCATCAATTTCATGCTCGAAGTGCCGCTCTTGTACCAGGTTTTAAGTAATTCCTAATAATCATACACGTGAATGTGAGGACTTAGGTTTGGCATATATATTGCTAACAGTGTTTGTACTTGAGACTAAATTAAATATTACCCGCATTGCGATTTTACTCAACCTTTGATAAATGCTTGCTACATTTCTTTGTATTAAGATTTGAAAGCCTGCTTCCAAATGTGCTTTCTACCTTGGACTAGGGCTGTACCGACTGCCATGACGATGCCGGCTTCTTAGAATCTCCCCATCCAATGCCTGTACACATCTTTCTTTACCCTCACGCCCTGTCCCCCAGCCCCCGTTACCAAAATGAACTGCACCCTCTTCTACAAACTAATGTTTGAATGCTCTCCATTGCCTCAGCCTCACTTCACATTTGGTTACTGTGGTTGAGACAGAACGACATTGTGGCATTACCCAGAAGTTTATGTGCAAGCATGCAATACTAAGGGCCGGATTTAGATCTCGGCGGATGGGTTGCTCTGTCAAAACAGTGACTGATATCCCGTCCACTGAAATATAAATCCCATAGGAAAAAATGGGATTTATATTTCAGTGGATGGGATATCCGTCACCTTTGAGAGGGAGTAACCCGTCTGCCGAGATCTAAATCATGCCCTAATAGAAACTTTTTGAAGGGCAGCTTCTTAATGCCTTCCACATACAGAACACATGCAGCTTCTTTTGAGTCTGTGCCAGCCAGTAGCTGTGACTTCAACAATGTCAGTCATCAAGAGGGCTAGAATGGTAGGTTCCTTTGGAGTCTGAAGTCACTGTCAAGAATATACTTTGCGCTTTTGTGGGTTTTTTTTCTCTTTTTATCCACAGTTTTTTCTCCATTTGGCCACTTCAAGGCACTTCTAAGTGTTTTGGTATGAGCCCTTTGTCTGAAGTCGTCAGGAAAGTCTTAATTCAGGTGATCACCAAAAAAGCTTTTGACATTAGATCTTCTAACTAGTGTTAGGTAAGGTCATTGGACAGTTTATGGGAGAAGAGTTGTGGTCCTTCTTAGAGTTTGTCAGCTTTGTGTGTTGAATGCCATCTTGACTTGGTGCATCTTCACAGCTCTTTCGATGCCACCCTGGGTAGTACTGATGTGGGCTCTGAGCCAACTGGAGATGCAGGCACAGGACTCTGATGGATCTCAAATATATTTCTTATGATTAACATGGATTTTGGTGATGTGCTTTACCGGATTAGGTAAGCTATCCATTATAATATTAATATCATTTTCCCATTCTCATGCAGTTAATCCAGTGCTTAATTTGAGCCATTGGTTTCCGGAGCTCGGCACCGGCACTTAATTGCCAACTCTGGCACTTATAACAGGTGCCACATGGTGGCGCTGTTTGTATAATTTTAAGATGAGCAGATCAACAATGGTTTATTAATGCAGTATATATTAAAACAATTAATACTTGCCACCCAAGCCATTGTAATGCCTTGAACAGTCTGAATTGTCACACTTGTACAGTGTGATGGTTAGCAGTGCAAGTTAATCCTGGATTTGTGCAGCGACTGTCTGCTCTAAGCATTTTGTTTCAGTAGTGGCTCGTCGAAGCCTGATCATGCCTTGCCAGAAGGGTGTTTAGAGTACTCCCAGTTATCAGTCTGATGGAAATGTAGACAGTGTTCCCTTTTTGCCTCTTGGCTGTTACTGAACTCAAGCAGAACAAGCATTTGCAATGCAATAGGTCTCGCATTTGCTAGAGTTTGAGCTATTGGCATTGTAAATGACAATGTTTTTTATTTATGTGTTGGTTTTTAAAACATAAATAAAAGGCATTGTCATTTACAATGCCAATAGCTTAAACTCTCGTAAATGCGAGACCTATTGCATTGCAAATGCTTGTTCTGTAAGCAGTTGAACCTTAAATGTCGTAGATGCGAACTAGACATCAGTATTCAGGCTGACTCACACTGTCTTACTCCAACCTTAAATATAACTTACTTATGAATTTGAACGAGTAAGACTTACTTTTTCACAGAAGAAAGGTGCCTTACTCCCAGAAATTAATATGTAAGTCACACATAAGTTCAAAGTAAGCCATACGAAAATACGGCCTAATTTTAAAGATGTAATTCAATCTAAGACGCAAAAACTCACACAAACGAATTGGGTCTTCATTGCGCAGTGATCTTAGAGAGCGCAAGGCTTGACAGAACGTGTGCCACCCCCTCCTTATCTGACAAATCCTGCTTTTATATGATGGGATACAAATGTTTAATCCTCCTGCAGTCCCAGCCCCAGAAGAATACAGCAGACTTCAAGTCATTATTAATGACTCGAGAAGGTGTGCCCCAGAATATCGAAACCACAATATTGATGGGGCACAATATCCTTTCCTCTTGGTGCTCTGTAAGTTACCAGGGTACGCTATTTTGCCTCCAAATCTGAAAAGGTCACGATCTTATTAAACAAGCATTGGCAAAGCCAATAGGTCTCGGTGATGTGAGAGCTATTGGCTTTGTCAATGTTAATGTCTTTTAGCCAAGAGCACATAATTTAAGCATAGAAGTAAGTTTTTGGTATGGTACAGAAGTGACTTTCTTCTATATAAAACCTGTCTGGACCTACAAAGGTTGATGGAGGGTGTAAAAATATATTTTAGTTCATATAACTTCCAAGTCATCATGTGAAATGTTTAACCAACTTCAAAGATAATTTTTAAAAAAATGCTAAAAGATAACTGCCAGAACTTTGACACCGGATCAGAGTAGAAATAAATAAAGGTACAATTAAAAGTAGCGAAATGCAGTGATATCTCTGAATGGGGGTGTGCAGGGAAACAGTGACTAATGTGAAGTATCCAATGAGTGCAAGACTGGTTTTGGACAGTGTGCCCAATAAAATCAATGGAGAGTAAAACAATTTTAGAGAGCGATGATGGTTTTCAGGGCAGGTGATCCCATTCAAGACTCTGGGGAGCATTTTTTTTTCTGTTTTGGAAGGTAAAGACTAAGCCAACGAGGCTGACACGTGACTTGCGTGAGATATTTGTGCTGTGGAGTTGAATGATGAGAAACGTCTGCAGATGGTCACTTCTCCGTCACCTCCTGATTTTACATGGGCAGGAGGCGTACTCGCACCAGTGTGGATAACATGTGCACACACACCTGGACACACCGTGTCACTTACCAGAAGGCAGCAGCTGCCTTGGGGTGCAACACAAGTTGGGACCGGAGCTGCCGGTGAAGATGCACGAAGCAACTGGAGGGGCAGAGCCGGGCTGTATAGAAGCAGAGAACGGGAATACAGCACCTTGAGCCAGGGGCTGGAGGCTCCTTTGCCCATGGAAATTGTGCATGATTAAGATCGGCGACAAGACGCATACAGTGTCAACAAGCAGTGCGGAGGAAGGGGGTGGGGGATGGGCCAAGGAATGATGCGGGAGAGGATTAGGGCACTGGCAAGCAAAACCGGGACATTCATTTTAAAAAATCCTCCCACTTTGAAGTCAGAGAAAGAAAAGTAAACAGGAGCCCTCGGAAAACAGCGTCATATATTTGACCTGGGTCTTTGAATGCACAGCAAATTTGATGAGATAAGAGCAAGATTTACAGGCCTGTTTACAGAAACGTAGCTCAGAGCGAATGAAAACACAAGCGCTCATGTGACGTGCTCTTAAACAAAGAAAAAAGTAGTTTCTAAAACAGTTTCTAAAATGGGAGCAGTGGATGGATAGTAGTAATTGGTCCATGCTCTCGGGGAGGGCGAAACACAGGAAGAGGCATGACTCATGCATGCCATGGACAAATGTGGAGAAAGAATATGAGAGCGACGACGGAGCCAGCAAATGGGAAGCCTATGGGTGGGCTGAAGCCCATATATTGAATACAACAGTCTGGCGCACCAGCAAGGACACCTCCAATAGGGCAGCTTGCAAGACCTCCCTCAACCTCCACCACCGCCTGCTGAGGGCAACAAAGAAGACAGCCCTTGCCGTACGCATCAAAACCAGCGCCAACAACACCTACAAACTTTTCAACATTGTTAAGGAATTCTCCAACCCAGCTGCCAGTGACAACAACATCACACCCTCACAGGAACTATGCGACAACCTCGTCCACTTCTTCCACGACAAGAATGCAACCATTTACCAAAACTTCGGACCCCAACCCACACCTATGGACTTCGACAGATACGCCACAATCATAACTGACACAAACCACACACTGACCACCTGGAACATCCTCTCCACCACCCATGACACCACCTCCATTGTGAAATCCATCCACTCTGGAGCTCTCACAGACCCATGCCCGCACCACATCTGCAACCTCGAAAACCAAAGGATCGGCCAGGAAGACACCATCCTACTCAACACCTCTATCAGCACAGCAACATTTCCTGAAGCCTGGAAACATGCTGAAGTCAGACCACTCCTAAAAAGAACCTCTGCTGACCCCTGCGAACTCAAAAGCTACCAGCCAATCTCCCTGCTCCCATTCCCAGTGAAGGTACTGGAAAAGATCATCAACCATCAACTCCTGACACACCTCGACCGAGGAGAAACATCAGCTTTGATCCTCCTCGGCCTCTAGGCAGCCTACGACACCTTATCCCACCACACACTGATCGAAAGACTACACCTCATCGGCATCCAAGGGGACGCACTCAGATGGATCATCTCCTTCCTCACCGGAAGAACCTGGAGGATCTACCTCCCACCTTTCACCTCTGAACCCAAGAAGATCACCTACGGTGTCACCCAGGGCTCATCCCTCGGCCCCACGCTCTTCAACGCATATATGACCTGGCTGCCCAACGTCATCAGATCTTACAGTCTAAACATAATTTCCAACGTAGATTACACCCAACTCATCCTCTAACTCACTGATGACCCCACCACCACCAGAACCAACTTCCACAGATGCATGACAAACGTCGCTGACTGGACGAAGAACAACTGCCTGCAGCTGAACACAGACAAGACGGAAGTACTGATCTTTGGCAACAGCAGCAACACATGGAACAACTCTTAGTGGCCATCAGACCTAGGGCTGCACCCACTCCCTCCAGCCACGCCAGAAACCTCGGAATCATCCTTGACAACAAGCTCACCATGAAATTACAGATCAAGGTCGTCTCCTCTGCCTGCTTCCTCACTCTGCGCATGCTATGTAAGATCTTCAAGTGGCTAACCCTACACACGAAATGCACTGTGACATAAGCTCTCATCATCAGTCGACTGGACTATGGCAATGCCCTCTATGTAGGAAACGCCGCACACCTTCCACAGAGACTTCAGACCATACAGAACGCTGCAGCCAGACTCATCCTTGGTCTTTCCCCGACGAACCCTCATCAAACCCCATCTCAGGAAACTCCACTGGCTCCCCATACAGACCACACGCCAATTAAAGCTGCTGACCCACGCACACAAGACTCTACACAACCAAGGACCCACTCACATTAACCACCTCTTGAACTTCCACCAACCATCGAGAAGACCCCACTCTGCCTCCCTTTCACTTGCCCATACTCCTGCATCTATGGATGCTCCTTCTCCATCATCGCAGCAAAGACCTGTAACAGCCTCCCCATGCATCTCCAGACCAACACCTCACTTCTGGAATTCCAAATGGCCCTCAAGACCTGGCTGTTCGAATAAGCCTCCGGGGCCTGCAAGCTCCTGGTTACCCTATTGGGTGATTAGCCGCGCTTTATAAATCCTGATTGATTGATTGGATAGTCTCCTCAAGACAGATCATGCCGACTGGAATATATATGGTGGACTTAGCTTTATCACATTGACAGCACTTTTGGACTCCTGCAGTACCTACTCTACTTATTGATGTGGCAAGTTGTTCCTGAAAAAGGGATGGGGGCTCAGTGACTGTCTCTTAGGCCTCTGACTTGAGGTGTGTAGACTTAAACCAGGTGTTAGAACTGGAATTCCTGGTTGGCTGAGGTATGCACCCAGGCAGGCAGGAACCACCACTCTAGTCAGGGTAAGCTAAGTACACACTAAAAGATAGCCCGTGCTCATTCTCTGGTAGCTTGGCACAGAACAGTCAGCTTTATCTAAAGAGGCAATGTTTAAAGTATTTGTGCAACACACACACACAGTAACACAATGAATGCACCACAAAAAGACTCCAAACAGGTTTAGAAACAAAGATTATTATATTCTGAACAAAACAAGACCCAACCAACAAAATTCCAATGTATAGAAGTTGAGATATTGAATTTCAAAAGAATAAGTGAAAAATAGTACTTAGAAGCAAATAGTGTTGTAGGGGTTACTTAAGGTCGCGATGGATCGGGCCAAAGTCAAAGTTCGGGCCAACCGTGATGAAGCGCCGGCCGACTACAGGACCCATGCAGGCCCCGGTGAACAAAGTACCTTTCCTGGTCGCAACTGCAAGATGAGTTGTTGAGCTGCGTCGATGTCAATCCCCCAGGTCGAGGATGTGTCAATTCTTCTCCACACAGTGATGGCGATGTGTCGGTTCCAGAGGTGAGACTCCGGCCGAGCTGTGTTGGTTCCGTAGAGCTGCACCAGGTTTCTCCATGTAGTTGAGGGATGCGTGGATCTCAGCGAGCTGCTGCTGCGGCAATGCACGGTTCCTATGTGTCAGGCTCTTGAGGCGCTGCATTGGTTCTGATAGCGCAGTGCCGATTTTACTACCACAACCAGGTCGATGCGCCGGTTCTGCTACACACAGACAGGAGATGCGTATCTGGGTCTACTTCCATTTAACCAGGTAACAGGAGCAGGGGTTGAGACTTTGATATACCTGAGTCTCAAGCAACAGGAGGCAAGCCAACAAGCCCTTGGAGCACACTTGGAGTGAAGGCGGAGTCCAGCTCTCCTTCAGCACAGTCAGAAAGCAGCAGGCAGCAGGGCAACAAACAGAAAAGCAGGCCTTCCAGATCAGTAGTCCAGTTGTGTCCTTTAAGCAGCACAGCAGTTCTTCTTGCAGAGCTTCAGTTACAAGTCCAGCAGTGTCTGATTTTAGGGGGTCAGAGATCCAGTACTTATATCCAAAATTGCCTTTGAAGTGGGGGTGACTACAAAGAGTGGTCTTTGAAGTGAACAAGTATCCTTTCAATCCAGCCCTGTCTGCCAGGCTATCTATGGGGGGTTAAACAGCCCTTTGTGTGGGGACAGGACACTAGCTATTCAGTGAAGTGTTAGCCCCTCTCTTCCATCCTGCCCAGGCAGGTCTTTCAGAATGCAGATGTATGTAGATGGGTACTCAGATACACCTAGCCTGTCTGTTTGTGGCTGTCTAGAGAGAATGAACAAAGTGTAGCAGTCAACCACCCCAGATGTGTATTGGAGACAGGCTGCAAGGCACATAGAGCAGAAAGTGCAAAGAAATATCCACTTTCTAAAAGTGGCATTTCTAAAACAGTAATGATAAATCCAACTTCACCAGTTAGGAGGATTTATCATTACCATTCCAAAGATATAAAACATGAACTGGCTACTCCTCTGATTGGGAATGGCAGCTTAAAGGTGAATTAAGGAATTCCCAATGTTACTTTATGAGAGGGGCAGGCCTCACAGTAGCTGTTTGTCACTACCAGGGCATGCAAAACATAAAAGTACAGGTCCTACCTTTTACTTACACAGCACCCTGCCCTTAGGGCTACCTAGGGCCTACCTTAGGAATGGCTTATGTGTAAGAAAAGGGGAGTTTAAGGCTTGGCAAGTAGTTTTAACTGCCAAGTCGAAGTGACAGTAAACTGCACACACAAGTGCTGCAGTGGCATGCCTGAGACAGGTTTGAAAGGCTACTTATGTGGGTGGCACAATCAGTGCTGCAAGCCCACTAGTAGCATTTAACTTAATGGCCCTGTAAATTAAATATGCCAATCATCTATGCACCAATTATACACACATGTTTAGAGAAGAAGCACATGCACGTTAGCACTGGTCACCAGTGATAAAGTGCTCAGAGGCCGAAGGCCAACAAAAAGATTCAGCAAAACGTGGAGGCAAAAAGCAAAACGTTTGGGAGAAGACCACTCTAAGGATGACAGGTCTAACATCAGGCCATCACGGCGCAAGGACTGACCAGAGTTAATGTTCCTGGTGGCAATGAAGATGAAGTCCCAGGACATCAGCAGTTTCTTCCTTTCCTAGATTAAGCATACGAAAAGACTCTAGGCTACTTTGGTAGGACAGATTCTATTTGGGCTTTCGTGACTGGAGAAAGGTGGCTAGTTGACAGAGGGTTATCAGTTACCATAAATTATTGTTTTCCTTTCCCGGGTAGATTGTTCTCTGAGAAAACAGTGGTTAAAAAATTCCACTCCTGTTGAGATCACCCAAGCTCTCCACCATCCCCCGATTGATCTGCCAGGAATTCATGTTACTGTATGCAATATATCTCTATTATTAACAGAAACAGAGCTTTCGTACACTGCCCAGCCCCAGAGGCAGACTCAACAGGGACTGGCGCCTTCCTGTCCTCTTTTTTAAGGTATAGGGACAAGAACACTGGAGAGCTTTGCTACTTCGTTGAACGAGGTTCTCCACTGATTGAGCAATGCCTGTATCACAAGAGAACACAACTCAAACATCTATCTTGCAGAGTGGACTCTAGAGATGGACCTGCCGCTCTAAAGTCTCAGTAGTCACCAGCGCGAGTTGAAACAATCATCTCACCAGTGCCAAGCCAGTACATTTTATTCAGATTGTCAAAGCAACTGGCTTGCATCACAGAGCCCTGGAGAACAGACTCTCTGAATCGCACAGTGAAAACAGCAGCTCAGGGCCACCATGCCCAGAGAGAGAAGTGAGTGTCTAGGGCTGAAGAGGGACTGGTATTTGGAGGGCCATTATTTCCTGAGTGCTTGGCGTTTTTTGTCTAGACACTGACAACGAGGTTCAGCTGAACCAGTCTGCCTGACCTTGAGGGGAAAAAGGGTCAAGTAACATTGCAATTCCACCTTCCCCTTCCACTCATACCACTTATGTAGGGCCAGTGGGGGTTCCCTTACCTGCACAAGGGAGGTGAAAGATCCCGAAGTATGTGTGTCTGTATCGCACCAGCTCCAAATGTAAGCAGCATTGAGCCTGGAGGCCCAGACCCTTTGACTCACTACCTGGTTATTCTTCATAACAAATGAAATCCAATGTTTTTCTTCTGCAGTTCGGTACATCAATATTCTGTATTTAAGACTGACAGTTTATGAAGAACCTTTTGCCAGTGTGTAACGGGTGGGAACAAACGGGAGGAGAGACAGGTCGTGTGAGGGAAGGCTTTATTTTTCCAAGTATATGTCTTCTTCTAGAGAGGGGGTTCAGTGGGAGACGGGACTCTTCCTCGCTCCTCCGGCGTGATTGGTATCCTGTTCGGGATGTCGTCCGCTCCTCCTCTCTCCGCCTCGGTGTATGGGGGTTTGAAGGCTCCGTTGCGGTGGATCATCAAAAAAGGGGGAGACAAGAATCGGGATTTAGGAAGTGAATGATACGGGGCCCATAGGTAGGGGAGTGAAGGGACACCGCACTCTGTGACACACGTCCTCTATGCTAAGGTGAGTGATTGTGTTCAGGGTAGGGTGTAGCGGGTTGTAAGAGAGCGAGGTCTGGCTACGTTTCCTTACGCCGATCCCTCCTCCCTGCCCAACCCGCGAAACGTTCCCGTACCTTTGTGAGCCACGCTCCTCCAGGAGCGTGGCCGGGCGACTCGTGTTGTCGTTGGCCTCCTGGCACCTCCGTGTCTCCCTCAGGGTCTGCTGTCCTGGGCGACTCGTCCTCGCACGCCTCGTTCCCTCCGATGTACGCGATGCTCTGCTCCTCGGCTCCTTCCGTCTCACCGGTGACATTCCACCCCGTCTTCCGGGAACCTCCTCTTCTTATCGCGCTGCACGTTATGACGTCCATCGGGGGCGGAGTCTCGTCGTCCGGGATATCCCAATTAAAGGCGCCCTCACCATATATCCCCGAGGAGTCCAGCGGAGAAAGAGGATGCATGCTCCACTCATCCTGAGGAGGGGAGACAAGAGGGGGGGGAGAGGGATGTTGACGACCACCAGGCCACCTCTTCGGGGAGTCTCTCCGTCAGTGGTCCAGCCTCGTCACACAGTGGCACCATGCAAAATACAGGTCTGCTCCAGACGGCCGTTCCAGAGCAAAGGACGCTATTCACATATGCAGCTTAAAAGCCACTATTCACGCATGCTGCTTAAAGTAAAGATTTAACAAATGCATGCATCTGTGTGCAGCCCATGCGCGCAAAGCGCTTTCAACAGTTCCTGAGGCAGTTACTGGTCTAGCCTGCAGGCGTCATGATCATGAATAGCCACACTAAGAGGATGTCAAACAGCAAGGATGGATCAATAATCCAATCCAATCAAAAATCCTTTATTCGGTCTTAAAATTAAGATCATAAAAGTATTTACAATAATGTGTGATACATTAAAATATTCATAAAATTTACATACAGACTTGATAAAAATAGTGTAAACAGTCCTCATTATAATGATCACTTCATGTCCGTGTTAAAAATACTAACAATAGTAAGCACGGCAATAATTAGTCAAAGATCAACTTCTTTCTTTTTTTAATACATAGCCAGAGATAAGATGCCAGAGCATAACATACATAGGGATTCTCCAGCAATTTAAAGTAAAACAGGGCCACACGACAAAATTTGGAATTGTACCTTTTACATATCGGAACTATGAATTTACGACGTTCATCTGAGTAAAAACCACAGAAAAACAAGATATGAAGATCATTTTGTACAGACTTTTTGTCACAAGGACACAGTGCAAGGTCAGAATGTTTGTATTGATTACCTTGGAACCCTAACATCAAAGGTATCATATTTATGCGGAATCTCAGTAAAATATATTTATGGTAAGAAAGTGGTACATCGGCCAAATACAAAAAACTTCCCTCCATCAATACTGGTGTTAATTCATAGAGACGGGCAGCTTGGGAGG
Organism: Calotriton arnoldi; assembly: GCA_963921515.1. Taxonomy (NCBI): domain Eukaryota; kingdom Metazoa; phylum Chordata; class Amphibia; order Caudata; family Salamandridae; genus Calotriton; species Calotriton arnoldi. The sequence continues at coordinate 209,153 of CAWUFW010003054.1, read as the reverse complement.
AATAGTTTTTTTCCCTTCTCAGATATTGTGCCGTAAGTATAAATGTCTCCACCAGTTTGCTTTTTGAAAAAGATTTGCAGGTGGGGGGATTTTTGAAAAGGAGACTTAACCCAATTGCCGAGAATTCTGCTTCCACGTAATGCAGCCACTTAACCCGGGTAAAATGTGCTGATTTTAAAAGCAATAATATCAGATTTTGCGTGAGAGGCACTGTTGTCCTACGCCAAATAGAGTGCCACAATAGGAGCGAAGCCAATTTGATAGTGTCAGTGATATATGGTAAATCCAGCTCCCTATGTAGCACATAGTTTGAGTACGACTGTGGGACAGAGGTAAAAGACTTAAAAAACTTATTCTCTATGGATTGGAGAGTAGCAATGGGAGCCATTCTCCAGATTGCTGCGCCATAAACCACCGCCGCCTTAGTTTTGGCGTGGTAGATCTTTTTCATTGGTATCAAGGGTTTGGCTCCCAGCTTTTTCGCAAACTGTTTCAATGATCCCAAACTTCTCTGCATGCCTAATTCTCTGCCCTCCACTAATTTAGCCCAAGATTAGTTCTTATCAAAAAGGACACCCAAATAGGGGAAAGAGTCCACCACCTCAATCTTACCAGAATCCATAAAAAAAACTAGGAGGTTTATCCTGTTTCCGCCCCCCGCAATGATGACAAAGGATTTGCTTTGATTGACCCTTAGATCTAGTAAATCCATAAAGGACGCATAGGCCGAGATGAGGTGTTGCAACCCCCTCCCTGTTCTTGCCATCAAAACGGCATCGTCCGCATATGCCAGCATAGGGAGGCGCTGGTGGTTTTCAAGTACCGGGACATCCAAGGCTGCGGCCTCTAGATGGTTCCACACACCATTCGTGTAAATCGAAAACAAGAATGGTGCCAGGACGCAGCCTTGTCTTACCCCTCTCAAGATCTTGAATGAGAGGGTACACTCCCCATGTCTCCCATAGCGGACTGCGGATGAAGCATCCGTATACAGCTGCCTAATAAAATCAGTCAGGGCCTGATCAAATCCCATCTCACCCATTATCTGCCAGAGACTCGGGTGGGACACGCAGTCAAAAGCTGCGGAAAGGTCCATAAAGGCAAGATAGATCTTCCCACCCTTGACTCTGGTATATCTATCAATAAATAGTGACAGGTTCAGACACTGATCAACCATTCCTTTGCCCTCCTGAAAGCCGTATTGTGATGGCATTAAAATATTTTTAGACCTCGCCCAGTCCTCTAGTCTTGTTAATAAGAGACGTCCCATAAGCTTAGCCGTTGTATCAATCAGAGATATTGGGCGATAATTTTTTGGATTATTTTTGTCACCCTTTTTATGGATTGGTACGATGGTACTCGTTTTCCATGACTGTGGCGGGCCTATTATGGCAATTTTATTAAAAACATTCGTTAATAAAGGAACCCATGTATCTAGGTTATCAAAAAAAAAGTCCATTGGAACACCGTCAGGGCCCGGAGCTTTACCTCGACTGCAGGCATCGATCCCATTCCTAACTTCACTAAGACTAAATGAAAGGAATGTCTCAGATGCACTAATAGGAGGGGTGGAACATAGTCCATTGGGGAAAAATACTTTTGAAATGGTCCACCCAGGACTCCTCCCCCACATTGACATCGAGAACTGGATCGTTGGGACTTTTAAAATGGGGGCCATTTACTATTCTCCAAAACTCCTTTGAGTTGCCCAAGGCCGACGCCTGCTCAAGATTGTACCAAATTTCTGCCTTTAATGCCCTTTCCCTATTTAGCCTAGCCGATTTATAATCCTTTCGTAAAGTCGAAATTTCTACGGAATTTCTAGGCTTAGCCCTTAAAGCTATGGTAAGGGCTTTCTTCGTCCGGGTACAACTAGAATCAAACCATCCTTTACCCCTTTTCCTCTTGTTGACATCATTCTTAACAAGGGATTGCCTTATACCTTCCAGAAAGTCTACAAAGGATGACACGACAGTCTGAGGATCGTTGTTGGGATCTAGGCAGTCAATTATATTGGGGAGGGTTCTCAGTGCAATAATTGGTATCTCTTTTTCCTTATCTATTTTAGGCCATTTCAATTGGAATCCATTCCGTTTCGCTAAGATTGGCTGATCCATTGTCTGTAGGATTGGGACTGTTTTAAATTTAAAACTATAATCGGATTTAACCATTGCGTGATCGCTAAAATTTTTAATTCGATGGTTACTTTCTCACATCTTAGGTTTAAAGGATTAGAGACCAATATAAAGTCTATTGTAGATACCTGTCGGTCTCTACGGAATGTAGGCAGTAAAATATCATTATTAGATGCCAGCCCATTAAGAATCACCATATTCCTTGTCGACATTAGAGTATTAAGGGCATTTCCATATACATTATGGGTAAAGTGATAAACAGGGTTACCCCTGTATCCTCCACCCCACAAACCTTTCTAAGTTATACCTACAATGGTGCAGGTTGAAGTCTCCCAACCATATAATATTTAAAACCACCTTATTAGCCAACATAATAGTCGCTTTCTCAATGGCTCCATTTACCTCATCCAATATTTCATGCCTATTGGTAGTAAAGTTGTTGTTATAGAAATTTATTAATAGCCAGTTCTCTTGGTTAGCAAATTCCAAGGTAACAAGGTGAAAATATGGTGAGTTACTTTCAATCATTTTAGTTTTGGCTGATAGGGTATTAGGAATCAGTGTAATCAAACCACCCTTTGCTCTTCCTGATGGTGAGGGAATAGCCCTTGACTGAAATGAGCGGTATCCATTTACGTGTATATCCTCTATGGCCCAAGTCTCTTGGAAGCAGATTATATCATAATCCTTCCACAAGTTAAGCCATTTCTCATCCCCAAGTTTATTTGTGAGACTTGCAATATTCCAGGATACGATACTTAATACCTCTGCAGACCCCCCAATGATATTTGTTGGTACTGTTATCAGGATGCCACCAGCTTCAGTAGAGGGACATGCAGGGGGTGGTGAAAGCTGCCTACTCTCTCTTCTGACATAATGTCAATCACATTGGTCCAGGCCTGATAGAGGAGCAAATCTGTTTACCAATGAAATTCCCTTTCCACTCACCCCCTTTTGATAATCTGGGTTTTTCCTAGGCTGTAGTGAAAAGCCTGACACAGAGTGTAAAGAAGGCCTGTAAAAGTAACCAAGCGAAACGGCAGAAATCTGTGTTCCAACGGGAGGAAATCTAGTCAACTGATCGAGGAGATAATTTACAACATGAAAGTTTTTAAAGTTAATCACAACACAGTCCCCCGTAAAAGTTTTCTTTGACCCACCCACCCACCCCGCACGTCTGGCCATAATGATTTGGTTTGCGAGGTAAAAAGCCTCATTGTTGGGACTGGGAACATGTAAATTTAACCAATGTAAACATTTGTCCATCAGCTGCACAGTAGACTCCATTTTACCCATGCTCAGCCGAGGAACATTCCGCAGAACTACCACCAGAGGCATTGCTGCCGGAAGAAGATGGATCGAGTGTTCGTCACTGCTGAAATACTGCCCTGCATTTCCTATATTATCTGTATTATCGGGGCCCCCCCTTCGATCAGGAGGCTGGCTAGTACGGAGTGTAGAGCTTCCGGGGCCAGTAGAGGATACCACGTCTACTTCGCCACAAAGTTGGCGAGGGCTCCTAGATCCCAGGTTATCGCCTTCTGCTGTACAATTAGACGGTAACACTGCGGCCTTAGGTGCACAATGAGGTGAACCCCGTGTTGGCATACTAGGTTCGGGGTGGTCAATGTGACTGTCCTCGGTATGACTTAGATCTGTGCTGACCTCACCTCAGTTGCGTTGGCCTGAAGACTAGTGATCTGAGTGTTATATAGAACCAGATCACTTTCCAATGAGGTCAGTCTCTCCTCAATTCTTATTAGTTTATTAATAAGGGGGTCCAATAGGCGGGTGACCGAAGTTTCTATCCGCTTCATAAAGTCCTCTTGCAGAAAGAAGCTATCTGGATCCCTCAAGGTACTAGGTTCTGATACCCCTGGATCAGAGTCATCAGGCCTTAAGCGTTTACCGGAGCCACAGGCTCGTGTAAAATTCTTCTTTATTTGGCCACTCCTTTTCTTCACTGGAGGACCCACTTGAGTCAAGTCCGGAGCCGGAAGAGACAGAGCTGACTTGGTCCGTGTCATTATACTGTCCGTTACAACTAAACCCGAGATTACAGCGGGAGCAAGGGGAACAATCGAAGAATTTTGAACCACCCGAGATGGAGATGGAGAACTCAGAGGCAGAGATGGGAAAATGACAGTATTTGAGGTGCTCAGAGTGCCACGGGAAGAGCGTTTTTGCTGGATAAGAGAGTCCAGGGAAAGCCGTCTTTCCGTTATTTCTATCTTGTGCGATAGAACATTTTCCGCCCTAGTAAGGAAGGCATCCAATGTGCCTACAACACCCCCCCTGGTTTCTCCTTTTGCCCCTTCCTTTTACTCATAGTCTAAGCACGGGGATAGAACCAAACACAGTGAAGACAGGAATAGGGCACAGTACCTTATCTCAACGTGCAACTTAAAGGGGGGACCCAGCCCGGCCTCCTTCGGGCTCCGACGGGCCCGCCCTTGGCCCGGCCTTCGCCCGCGTGCGTCCCGCACCGCGGACCTAAGGCGGTGTTTTGAAGCGCCTCCAGGCGCGCGGGAAACCGGGAGCTGTAGTCTTCTCTCCCCGTCCAAAAGAAACACTGGATTAGCGAGTTCAATAATCAATACACCTATGCATGGCACTATGAGATTATAGGAGGAGAGAAAGCCCGAGGGTAACAAAATGTGCTTTTCATGATCAATGCAATGAACGCACAGAACAGCCTCCCTAAAGGAGTGGAAGAGACAACAGAACATACACATGGAACCAATCATCCACAATATGGGTAAAGCCGGTAAGAACAAGCAAGCTACAATCAATGTGTCAAGACAAGGCGGAGTGCAGCTTTCATCACACTTTCATTACTGACACAAATGCCAGAGATTTTTTTGTTTGTTTGTTTGTTTTAAACGTTTGGTTTTGTCTTAATTCAGCACCTAACCAAAAGGTCATTTTAAACTTTATTCATTTATTTAGAGTTTTATATAGGGCTAGCTAGAGCCGAAGGTATCGGAGCGATTTAAGCTAACTCGAGCAACATGCAAGGATTTGTGAGTCAAACAGTCAACAAAAGAGTATAGAACAAGTACAAACCCATCCCTCTTCTATCCCTACACTATCCTTATGAATCCAAATAACAGACTAACATGTCCACCGTCGAAATGAATTTCATATTTCCATATACTAATTCAACACTAATCCTTTTTGGGTTCCGGAGTAGCGTGCTACTCGCCGAAAAAAGTTTCAATGCCCCGTTAGGGGTAGTAAGCGCTATATAAATGCAATTACTATACGCTATGGCTTTGATTTATACGCAAACAAACGGTTTCAAGTTCACTGAGCAAACAGTTGTAAAAGAATTCCACATCTGCCAGAAATTCACGTTATTGTATGCAATATATCTCTATTATTAACAGAACCAGAGCGTTCGGATACGGAAAGACTTCAGGTAACTTTGGTAGGATAGATTCCATTTGGACATTCGCGACTGGAGAGAGGTGGCTGGTTAACAGCAGAGTGTTATCAGTTACCATAAATTATAGTTTTGCTTTCCCGGGTAGATTGCTTATTTAGTATTTTCAATAGCCTCATAAAACATTTCTCTTTCAATGTGCTTATTGTCTCACCACAGCCGGGGAAAGCACAGTACACTACTATATTTGTAACAAAAAGCCAGCCTGATTCCTCCATTTATTGGGTGCACACAGCAGTTCGGTCTGACAGGTTTTCCAGCTGTAGCACAGAATTGCTTTAATTGCCTATAGGGAAACAATGGCTGGGGTTTGAGCACTCCAGCTTCAAGCTGCTATGTCATACAAGGTGAGACATGGTGAAGAGCACTGAAGATGGGGTTGTGTGGAAAACGGATAATTGGAAATCTGCGATTACTGCTTAGAATATATATCAGTGCAAAAGAAAAGCCCTCTTTTAACAAGCAATATCACCATGAGAAAAAATACACTCTACTGGGGGCAGGCCAGTTCCCCTCTCACAATCCTGCTGTCACCCACAACCTGCCCGACACATGATTTTTCTAAAGAGTCAGATACCTAGATAGCACTAACAGACAGAAGACTTCCAACTTTCATATGAGTATATTTCAATCATTATTGTAATCCAAGCACGTGGGTGCCTGGGAAGCCACACAGAGGCAGTAATCTGCGTCTGAAGGCATAATTAGCATTAAAAGGAATAGACAAGTCTAATAAACAATAGATACTACCAGTGGCGGCTGGTGAAATTTTAAACTGATGGGGCAGAAACAACTGACACGTTTTACATTAAGCAAGCAACCTGGCCTGTTCGTCAAAAATGGGGGAGGAGTCACGAAGGGACTCAAAATGTATAAAGTGTGAAGTGTTAAGAATAGTGAGGAGACAGCCTTCTCAACGAGAGCAGTTAATTTCCCCCTAGCACAGGCTCCATGCTCTTCTAGACAGTGCATTCCACCCGTTTCCCCCAGATTTGCTCTCAGTGGCGGCTCCTCCGCTAAGGCAGAGGAGCGTCGCCCCACTGCTTTTAGCAGTGCAAAGAGGGACAACTAAAATGATAATAACTTGACGTTATTATCATTTTATTTGTTCCTGCTGCTTGGCAGCTTTGTGGGCGGGGCTGGGCTGCTCTGATCTCAGAGCAGGGGGAAGGAGTGGTGGGCACTCTGTAAGGTGCGCAATGACCCAGTCATTGCGCACTTTGCATGTTCTCACCCAAGGCTGCAGTACAGCCTGGGTGGAGAACATTCCCAGGCCCCCAGCCCCTGGCTGAGCACCGAACCGGGGTACTCAGACCAATCACAACGCTGCATTGCAGCGTTGTGATTAGCTATGGGGTGCTTGCACAAAAGCCAGGAAGAGGACGAAGGAGAGGCGGCGGAGGCCAGCCAGCTGGCCGGCCGTCCGGCTCGCCGGCAGGTAAGTTAATTTTATTTTTATTTTTAAACCCCCTCTCCTCTTGCCCCCCTCCCCGCCCCACTACTGCTTCTCGGGAGCAGCCGCCACTGCTTATCTGCCTCATTTAGTCCCTGGCGGCCGACGCACTGTCTTTCTTTATTCTACTCAGACACCTATCATTTGTCACGCCTGGGCTGTTTGGTCTGGACTCGCCACAGAGAATAGGAGGCCCGCATACATCTCTTCTGCCTCACGGGGGTGTGGAGGTTGCAGGAGACAAGACAGACTGTCTCAGACTCAATCCGTTGCAGTTTGAGTCAGGTTCCTCGCAGCTATCACCAACAGGAGCAATAACCCACCAAGCTATCTGTCAAAAATATAGTGAATGAAGGGGTGAAAATAGATAACATTTAGAAGCAAAGCGGCGAACAAGCACCTCTTCTGCAATGATGGCCAGTAGTGGTGAAGATGCAGCGAAAGACCTCGTTTCTCCAGCAATGCCATTCCCTTCAGGTTGTAATCAATATTAAAGCACTAAAATCGATGAGGTCTGGCCTCCCAGCGCGCGCAGAAGCAAATCGTTTGGCTGGTTCAGAGCCTCCCTCTTGATTCCCCGTCCCAGGAGCAGCCCACGCTCCTCCATCACTGCAGGTCCTGCCAGCGCGGGGCTGGGAGAGGCCAGGCCCCAGTGAGGAGAGAGGCTGCCTGAGGAGGCACAAGGCGCCGTGGTGGCCATCAACTATCCGCTCCTGCCTCTGCTTTATGGCTTTCCTAATTTGGCTCCTGCAACTATTATAGCCTTATAGCCCGCTGCCGAGGGCTATACTGGCTGTTAAAGGCCCTGATCCCGAGTTATAGCGAGGGAGAGGGCCTTTAACAACTGGTATAGCCTGAGGCAGAAGGGCTATAAGGCTATTAGAACATTCCACCCACTAAGGGTAGAATGTTCTAAATTAAAAATGGAGAAACAAAAAGACAATCATTGGAATGTTGGAGCGCTGGGCTTATACCAGCCATTATAAGCCCAGAGCAACTCCATTGTCTTCAATGGAGCTCCCAACATTCCAATGTTCTAATAATGTAGTTAATGTTGAGATTATATATCTATTTTCCGGTATCAGGCCGTAATGTATACCGGCCATTTTTCCGTTGCCGGCTCCTACTCTGTTAAATCAAGCAAGTTGTCAATTAAGTGCTGACTGTGGAAGTGGATACCGTCTTAACAGAAATCTAACTGCGAAATAAAGTGAGGGGCCAAGGTGGGGGGGCTTACACTTCAAGGTGCTCACGAGTGGCGGGTGGGTGAACCTTCCTGAGGAAGGGGAAATTCAAATGGCTCAAGTGGGTAATGAGCTCTGGCTACGAAGTGCTCTGTCAGGGCGTTCACAGCCTGGAGTAAAAAGTCAGAAATGAGCCCTTCACCCACAAGGCCTCTTACAACTTTGCCTCCCCAGATTTCTAGACGCATCAGATCTGAGGCAATCTTCAGGGAAATAAAGCCTGAGAAAAGTGCCATGTGCATTATAGGGGAGTGCGGCTGAATAAAACCTGTAGTCATGAAAACAGACACAACACCCAGTGTGTACATTAACACTCCTGAGCAACGTGCCTCGTCGTGACCTGCCATCCCCACCGTACTGACTCTTACCTTCTTCCAAAACATCCTAGTCCTTCTAAGATACTGCGCCTACCCGCACTCTTCCCCATGAGGCAGTCTGCTCACTGTTTCTAATGTCTTCTCTTGCAGTGCCCGGTGATAGCTTAGCAGGCGTCTCTCAGCCAATCAAGGCGCTACTCCCTTGCTGTTACACAGCATGAGAGCAGCATTAGGATTAGCTTGAGCAGGCAAGCTCACTGCTCATTAGCAGACTGGGAGACTGCTGCTTTGAGCAACCCGCTCACTAATGTGCAGTAGACAGAAGCCTCTGGCGCGCAAGTCGGGCAAGGCAGCCATCCAACCCAACGTGTGCACTTTGTGGGCATAGGTGCTGTGCGCCACCATTGTCTATCAAATTGTTTAAGCCTCACCCCCTTTCGGAGCCACCGACCGAAATTGGCCCGCGGCTGAAGGCTGACTGCCGCCGCGGGTGCAATTTAAACTTTGAAAAGTTTCTGTTTAATGTTATTTCAATTACACATGTAATAGGGGGCAAAATATTAGTGGGTCAATGCCCCAACGCCCTAAGGCAGGAACCGCCTCTGGAGACTATGCAAAAAGACACTACGTTATAAAAAAATTTGACCCGCTAGACACATGCCACCCACAACTGCTGATCCACGCTCAAGAAAGACTGCAGAAACACAAACATGTCCTTAAACACAAACTGACTAGAACTTTTTTGTTCAAAACCAGGTCAAGCAGCAAAGTGGGAGGGGGTTGGGGGACGGGCCGACAACACCGGGACATTAATTTTAAAAAAATCCTCTCACTTTTAAGTCGGAGAAAGAAAAGTAAAGAGGTGCCCTCGGAAAACAGTGTCTGACATTTGACCTTGGTCTTTGAATGCATAGCAAATGTGATGAGATAAGAACAAGCCTGTAACAGAAATGGAGCGCCGAGTGAGTGAAAACATAAGCGCTAGTGTGAGGAGCTCTTAAAGAAAAAAAAAGTAGCTCCTAAAACAGTTCCTAAAATGGGAGCAGTGGGAGCGACGATGGAGCCAGCAAATGAGAAACCTATGGGCGGGCTGAAGCCCATATATTGAATACATGTCTCTGCGAGACAGTGCATGCGCTGTCTAGCAGACACCTAAAAATGAATTCAACGTCTACGAAAAGAAGGAACGGGTCAGTTTAATCCAACTCATGTATGCCACTGGTACCAAAATAGTTACCAACATCGACCCAGGACAAACCTCATTTCACTGGACTTAATAAAAAGCACACAATAAAGATAAACATAGAGGTCACTCACTCACCTTATGTCTAGTCTCCCATACATACGTTGTTGCCATGTCCCTGTAAGGTTGTAGTAATGCAACCTACCAGGCATTCAGAAACAAATTGGTATGCTGCCAAGTAATGTAGCTCCTACAAGTCTGACTTGAAGGACTCGGCTCCTTTGAATCAATGGCCAGGTTTGCAGCGTTTATTTGTTTCCTCCTCTTTATATCCTATTATGCATTGTTCCTTTGTGAGCAGTAATGCCTGGAGCCATATTGAATGTGTGAGCACTTCCCCATTCAAGAAAAGCTGCACAATTGTGTCTCTATACAGAATAAGCACTTCAGTGGAAATGGGTTGTGCTGTACACTGGTGGCATGTCTGTGTCGTGCTGCGTGGGGAGAACATTCAATGATGTGGACAAGGCACTTTGAACCACCACCAGGCTGCTAGCTACACCCACTCCTTACACCCTTGCATGGCCAACCCCTTCAGGATACCAGACAGCAGCCAGTCCAGTAACAGGAAGTCCAGCAAAAGACAGACAGGGGAGCCGCGCAGATTCAAGTTGTCGGTGATGCAATAGGAGTGCTTGGCGGCGCTGCAGCCATACTCGAGCCCAGCTCTTGAGGGACATTGGCAAAGACACAGAGCTGTGAGGAGCGGTGCGGCTTTGATGGACAGAGTGGAGAGCACAGTGGGCCCAGCTCAGCTTTTGTTCCTGTGACTGTGCACTCCGGGCATCTGTCGGATACTCTTCCTGATACTATGACTGATGATATTGTAATTTTCCCTTTCTGTCGTAGACTAACTGCATTAGTAACTTGACGCCTTTGGGCATTCGTTTGCACTTTATAAATTGCTCATTCATTCATTCATTCATACTATACCGATTCAGTGCTCAGGATATCAAAATTCTAAGTACTTCGCTTCCAGTTGAGGGCCAGGCAGTCCTTAAACAAAAGAAAGACTGTGTGCTCTTGTTTGAAGGACCCTGTGCTGGAGAAAGGAGGGGCACTACAACCCCCAGAAGGCTCTGCGTCGGGGGTGGAGTCACATGTGCCTGGCGCTTATAGCGCATTTAAAGAGCCCACAGGGTGGGGAACGCGCTTCTTTGGAAGTTCCTATGCTTGAGAGAGGAGGGGCACCACAAGCCCCAGAAGGCTCTACGTTGGTGGCGGTTTCACATGTGCCTTGCGCTTATAGCGCACTTCAGAAGCCCGTAGCATGCCTGTCGGAGCCTGAAGGAGGCTGGGCTGGGCCAACCTTCTTGGCTTCACACTGGAAGGTGCCTTTTGTTTATACTCCCCTGTGTTTACATACCTCCTAATTGTGTGTTTTGACTCAGTTGGTACGGCTGTCATCTTGTTACCCAAAATGCGGAAGAAGAAAATCCCGGGTCACGATCTGTTTCTACTCCCCCAGTGAAAAGTACCTCCATCGACAGAATGTTGGAAAGCCCTATGGGACTTATAAGTACTGAAATCACCCTGACAGAAAGAAGACTTTCCTTGAGTTTGAGTTTGGGCTCCGCGACATCTTCCATAAACAGTGACACACCCTCTGACCCGATGTTAGGCTTCCCTCCCACTACTCCAGCTACATATGTTGTGGAACCCATCCATTGCAGCTATGACCGATAGTCCACAACCTACAGCAACAAGAGGGCAAAACGAGGGACCGATAACAGGCAAGGAGAGGTATCTAACAAAACGACGACCCTGTAGTGTCCGGCTGGACACGTTCTAGTGTTCCGCCTGTGATGTAACCCACACTATTCACCCACCCATCACAGGCGTCACCAGTCAGATGACCCTGTTAATGAAAGGGGCCGGGCGCACGTGCCCTGGGCCAGTTGCGAATACCATAACCATGTGTCTGTGTGCCTTACTGATGTAGCATGTGGGCCCTGGGCCCACAACACCACATTGGCGACGAGCGGGACTTGCCCGTGTGTGTGCAGCCGCCGTTTTGAAGGTGGTTGAGGGGGAGAAGGCTGCCCGTGTAGAGGGCACCCCCTGCGAGCCGGCGCAGGACGCGCCTGGTGGCCTGAGAGGCGTGAGAGGAGCCTGTGGCGGGACCCCTGCCACCAACTTGTTGAGGCTCCATCTGAAGTGGGACCCCACCCCGCATTGAAGAGCCTGCTGCTGAGCTGTCCGGCATGGAGTAAGCCCCCGTGAGGAAGGAAACGCAAGGCGAGCGAGGCCGGACTGCGTAGATGCCGGCCGCCCCCCAGACTTTCGTGAGGCCGAGTGACGCCTGATCAGAAGTGGGAGAAGTTGAGCCATGAGGGGCGAAAGCAGAGGAGTGCCCTGTTCCCTCCTACCCCGCGAAGAACACTGCCAATAGCGCAGTACCGGAGTTTCCAGGCAGCAGCGCCAGCGCCCCCCCCCAGCCTGCGAAGTGAAAGGGGCGGGAATACAAAAGTGAGCGACGACCGGCTGCAGCGTCGAGAAGGTCGAGTGGAGTAAGTGGGACGCATGAAGTGTAAGCCGTGGTGCTCCAACCCTCAATAAGTGAGGAGGACTGCCGGCAAGAGGAGGTGGCGGCGGCGGTCGGTAACCGAGACCGCCTGCGACGCCAAGACGAGGCACCGGAGATTCCCAGGCGGCAGCTCCAGCCCCCGCGCAGCCCGGGAGGAGAAAGTGCCTGCTGCGTGGGGCGGGAGCGATTATGAAAGGGTGGTCGAATGTCCGCCGCATAGAGAAACGAAGAGAGGTTTAAGAACCACACTCGGAGACTGATAAAGCCTGTGTGTTTCCCCCTTCCCCTACGCCGCCGGGACTAAAAGAAAGACTTACCGGGAGATGAAAGCAAGTTCTGCTGCCCGGCCGGAGGTTCCCCCACAGAGTGTGCGCCGTTGGCTGCCTTCACGGATGGTGCCCTGCTCATGGAGGCAGGGGCGTGTGGCAAGCAGGTCTACAGGAGTAGCCCTGGATGGACCATGATGGCCGCCGGTCATGGATTGAACCGGCGAGAGAGGGACCAGTTCTGCCCATGCTGCAAGGTGGCAGCGGGCCAAGCTACACGCAACCTGTGAAGGCCCCCACGAAGTGAGAGAGCGCCCGGAGCGAGAATAAACGCTCTGCACCAAAGGCCACAGAGCTAAACTAAAGTGAAGCCTCAGAACAGAAAGCAACACTGCCGTCTAGTGGCCGCTATGCGCCACTGCAGTCAGGAATGAAAGGCTCATAGTGTAAGGACAAGCCTGCAGCAAAGTTAACCCAGTTGCTGCAGCCTACAAGCAGTGCCAAGAACAGAAGAAGCTAAGTCCAGGCTTGTATTAGAAAAAAAATAATAATAAACAAAACAAATATGGACATATGCATTGCAGCCTTCCCAATAAATAGAAGAAAAGAGAACAGTTTCCAACCCCAGCGTTAACACAACGGAAAGACTGCCAGGACACGCAGAGATTGCAAAAGGAGAGGCAGCTCCATGGGCAGATGTAGAAAGGAAGAGACAATGCGCAAGAACGCGCCAGGAGTTCAGGGCACAACAGCAGAAAGCATTCAAGTAGCCCGAAACTGCCCCAGCCAAGAAGGACGCTGCCAAGAAGCCCAGAGCTGCCCCGGCCAAGAGAAGCATCAAGGAGCCAAGCACGGTCCAGTGAAGGTAATAGGACCAAAAAGCAGTCAAGCCCCATGAAGGCGCAAGGGGAACGTTTGTAGAGCGCACAACCCCCAGTGGCTGGGTGACACCACCGCAAGCAACAAAGAAGTGTGAGCACATCAAATGCCAGAAGAGGACGCCATGGAGAAGGACCAAGAGCGCGGAGTCCGAGGTGCGCTGATGCAGCTACCCAGAAGCTTGACAGCATGGGCAGGCGCCCAGGAGATAGAGGCATCTCCACAGAGAAGAAGCAATGCTGAACACAGAAGGGAGATCCTCTACATCTCCACCAATCCAGCGAAGCCCCACAGTGGGCCGAAGACAGCACACAGTGTCCTCCCTCACACTGCCTCAAGACGGAGTCGCCAGAAGCCCAAGACAGGCAAGAGGAGAGTCGCACACTCCACGTGGCAAGCCGCCACCACGACGTATGTTCCGACGTCAGGCGACACGTGGCTGCACGCCACAGTCACACCGCCAGCATGGAGCACGTCACTCGGAGTGACCAACTCCGCCAAGCATGCCCGGGAGAAGGCGGGATCAAGTGCCACGACGGCGCAGCCTCAAGGCGCAAGCACGACGCCCTCGAGTGAAGAGAAGAGGAGCACCGCGAAATCCCTGAGGAGGGTATGGTGCCCGTGCAAGGCCCCAAGAGGAAGAAGCAAGTCCTACTGACAGGATAGACCTGCGACAGGTCCGCAGAAGAGTGAAGACTGTCCCAAGAACTTGACGCGAACAGCTATGTGTCCATGTGGCGCAAACATGAGACACGTGGCAGGACGCCACATCCAAGTGAGGACCTGGTCGGAAGGAGGAGAAGAGAGTGGCAGGACGCCACTCCACGAAGGAAGGAAGAACAGTGGCACAACGCCACAGGGCAGACAACCACCACAGGCGCGCAGAAGAAAAAGGAGCAGAGCGACAGGACAGAGGACTCGTACCACCACAAGATGAGCGCACCCAGAGACACCAGACAGCCATCAAGCCGGACCGACGTCCCTGGAGACAGCCCAATGGGAGAACCAAATGTAAGCCGCAGCTAGCGCGAACCGCGTCTCTCTCCAAAGCTTCCCAGTGCGACCGTCCAGTCCTGAAGCCAGACCGACGTCCCTGGAGACAGCCCAATGGGAGAACCAAATGTAAACCGCAGCCAGCGCGAACCGCGTCTCTCTCCAACGCTTCCCAGCGCGACCGTCCAGTCCCAAGCATCGGCAGTCTAAGTCGGACGGCATCCCTGCTTCTCACCGCAGATGCCACGGGTGAAGAACAGCCTCAGCAAGATTAAGACACGGGCTGCGAAGTCCCTTTAGTCCTCCTCACTCCACAAGGTCACCCAAGACAATAGCTCTCCGCCTGTTGCCCAACTAAAGGAAAATAACCATGTTCATTATCCAGGTGCATCATCACCAAGGAGCGTCGCACCACCAGAGTGGATCCCCGCACTCCAGACAACCGGAGTTCAACGAGGCGAGCCACCCAGGAACCTTCTGTGTGCCCCCGTCAACCTGCAGCCTGCCGAAGTAGAGCA
Source organism: Calotriton arnoldi (assembly GCA_963921515.1). Taxonomy (NCBI): domain Eukaryota; kingdom Metazoa; phylum Chordata; class Amphibia; order Caudata; family Salamandridae; genus Calotriton; species Calotriton arnoldi. Next base: position 194,133 of record CAWUFW010003054.1, on the reverse strand, counting down.
TACCCGGCCATTGGAATATCCACCCTTGGGATTACACAAGACTTGGCCGTGGCCCTGTTGGGAGTTCCGCAGCGACCCCTAAGCGCGGCCTACGCAAAGGCCCGCACAGCCACGCAAAGGCCCGCACGGTCACGTGGCAATCCAGGGGCAAGGGCCTCGACGGAGTTCCTGCGAGAAGGGAATCCAAATAGGAGAGATGCGTCGGCAGCAGCTCCACGACAGGCACGGAAAACATGGAGGTCACAGTCGAAGACTGGTCACCCAAAGACCATCAGAGGAAGGCACAGAACCTGAGTCCTGACGGCGAGAACATCTAGATGGTGACACCACCCTCTGCGGCTACATGAGCGACTTGGCTGTGAGTCCTGTTGGCAGTTCCTCAGCGACGCCTTCGCGCGGCTTACACGAAGCCCACACGGTCCCATGGCAGCCCGGCAGGAAGGCCCTCCAGGAGGCTCCAGTGAGAGAGGAGTCCAGGCGAGAGAGGCAAGTCTGAAGTTGCTCGGCTGTCAGGAGCGAGGAAGACATCAAGCACGTCGCCTCCAAGGAAAGGCCTCACACACAGAGATCATCTCCAACAGCTGTAGGTTTGTCGTCCACCGGAACCTGAGCGCCTGAGAGATCTTCCAGAGTGGACTCCACCACCGCTCCAGATGCACCAATACTGGAATTTTGTACATAGACCCCAACACCGCGAGACCAGGCCGGTCTAAAGTACATCGCCAAGGCGGACTAAAGCATCCTGACCATGTGGTCCAAAGCTCCAGCGCTGCCTGGCTGACGGCCTGAAGAGACTCATTTGGTGCTATTTGTTGTTTATTTGTTTTCTTCCAGGTTGGACTTTTGTTTGTTTCTTTTCATTAAAGTTTGGGAGGGATGTAGTGTCCGGGTGGACACATTCTAGTGTTCCGCCTGTGATGTAACCCACACTATTCACCCACCCATCACAGGCGTCACCAGTCAGGTGACCCTGTTTATGAAAGGGGCCGGGCGCACGTGCCCTGGGCCAGTTGCGAATACCGTAACCATGTGTCTGTGTGCCTTACTGATGTAGCATGTGTGCCCTGGGCCCACAACACCACAGACCCCAGGACCTGCCCTTTACCCCCCTGCAACTCCGTTAGGAGACTCAGGAGATTCAATTTCAAGTTATTCTTGTATAGAGCACCTCGTGGAGGACTGTTGCACTAAATTTAAGATGCTTTTAAAGGCTGAACTTTCACTTCCTATTGAACGATTAAAAGCCATTGAGTCACAGCTTGTGACTTTTCCAAGGCAGGCGCCTTAAACTGCCACTGCCTCGAATGTTGCAGCTGTGGAAAATTCACAAACACTTGATTTTCAGCCAGTCCCTCGTAGTTACATTTCATCTGGCGTGGTCAGGGGGTCAATACCCAGTACAAGCCGCACTAGCCCTATCACTCTGGTGCCTGGGCCTAACTCAATTTCACGGTCACAAATGCCACTTATGAGTGAGGTCAGTTCCAGCCAGAGGGGTGCTAGTTCATTAATAAATCATAAAATATGGCTGGTCACGTTGTGAAGGAGACAGCCTTGAATCCCAGTCGTATTACTATTAGCCTCCCTCCTGCAGCCTGCCCCTATGTGGTGATTCTCACTAGAGTTCCCCCTCAACGTCAGGGCCAGGGGGAGTCCTAAGAGGAACTATATAAGAAAGTTTTGTATTGGCTTGTACGTAACAGAGGTTTCTCTTTCTTCTTCGCTGGTGATATTCTGGTGACTCAAAGGGTTTGTTAGATTGGGACTGGACCAGTTGACACACATGGTGACTGTTATCATAAATGTTAGATCTCCCCTTCTGGTACAAAGCCTGTTGTTTGGGTCCATTAGTAAGGCTTTAGCCAGGGGTAACATAGCTCTAGTCCCACTAGGATAATTTTATAAACCAAGATCCTCTCACCCGCTGATCCGCAACTGTCCGAAAACCATGCTCACCGATAGCGGCTCAAGAAGACTTGTGGATACACTCCAAGTTCCACAATTTGTTCAATGGGCAGGGCAGGCTTTGACCCTCCCTCAATTTGCACAGTGGACCAGGTTCTCATACCTGTAGCAAACCATTATGAAGCTTTATCCAGTGGTTCACACGTAGGTTCACTTTCTGATGCTACTAAGGCCCATCCTCCCACTGACAATTCAGCAGGAAACCGTCATTGACAAAGGGTTACAGTTCATGTTCACAGGATGCGAACAACCACCTCTTTTCTTCTGAGTTGGAACATTGCTGAGCTTAAGGACAAGATTACTAACCAAGCCTGGCTTAATTTCATTGCTAAATATGATTCCATTGCCCTACAGGAAATTAGGGACATAACCCCACCTTCTTGCGCAGGTTTTGCTTGTTATTCTTGTTCTGCAATCCCTTCCATACGTGGCAGGGCAAAGGGTGGCCTCTCTATGTGGGTTCAATTGAAACTAAATGTTGAAGTGTTGGTATTAGACACAGGAAGTTCTGCCTTTCAAGCCCTGCTTATTAAGGACAAAAAGAGTTTTTTTATTTTTATTTGATACATTTCTACAATAATGATTTTTCAAATTCTGTATGTATTCATTTCACTTAGTTGTTTTCCTTTTTAACTCATTTGAAACCTTTAGGGGTTAGAGTTTTATCCCAACTTATTTATATTCTCTGTGGGAATATTAATGCCAAATTAGCTGTAAACTTCGAGAAACAGGGGACCAAGGGTTTTGAATTTCTCATGGATCATCCACACAATAGAGGAAAGGAGCTAGGTCAGCATCTTGCTGTACTCAACCTTGTTAACATTGTCCAAATGTTTAAAGCAGATGGACACTCTTTGGCCTCTGTTAGAGGGTACAGCTGTGCTTCGATCATTGACTATATATTTGTGGCAAGAAATGTTTCATCCCGCTTTTCACAGGGTGCTGTACTAGAGTTAGAATGTGGGGGGGGGACCATAACACACTAACTGCAGTAGTGCACTTTCCAGTTCTCTTGGCAAAAATCCTTGCTAAGTTAATACCTGGTACACAGTACTCTAATGATAGCCTCGGACTTGTCTGGCATTTGAAGGAACCAGGGACCACCCTTGGTTTACCTTTGAAGAATCATCTGAATATATTTTTTAAACTAAATGGCAGAAGTGAGTGGGGATGTCATGTTAGCCCACTATGAAGATCTATGCTCATGTATCAAGAGAAGTTTGATGAAGGAGTGCCCTTGATGGCTTAACAGGCATTGTTCAGCCGCCAACCGCCAGTTAAGAAAGGCGCTCTCAGCCACACCAAAAGATCCTATGGTGGTCTGCGAAGCCCAGAAGTTATATAAAAGCACCCTGAAGTTAAGGAAGGAGGCACTGAACAAAAGGGATTGGGAACTTTTAGAAAATGCAGCGTTCTCAAAGAATAGTAATGTTTTCTAGGATATGGTCAAAAGGATTAGGCAAAGGGAAGCCCGGGCCAACTCCCTTCTGAGCTGTAATGTACAGGGTTAGGAATAGGTTAGGCATTTCAGCCTAGGGAGGTCAGTTCAGGTTAAATTGAATAATCCACCTACATTGTCTGTTATCTCACTGGAAGTGGCAGAAGCCATCAGGCAAAGCTATGGTAACAAAGCCCCAGGGTCGGATGGGGGGCCTATGGACCTCATCAAATGTAATATTGACCTGTTGGGCCCCCTGCTCATGAACATATTTAACAATTCACTGTGCAACAAGATCCCACGTAGTTCCCATCTTTAAAAATTGAATCATATGTCACCCAAATGCTATCACCCTATTTCCCTTATCAACAGCACTTTCAAGAGTTTGGGGTGGGTAATCTTTAATCATTCGAGACTTTGGTTAAAACAAAATAATATTCTGTGTCCCCATCAATTCTCTTAGGCAATTCTCAAGCTCTTAGGCATCCCTAATGTCTGCTATAGGGTATGTTCTATTTTTGTGGCCTAACGGCTAGAGCGGTGGAAGTTGGAGCTGGAGAACCAGGTCCGAGACTCGGCAGGGACGCACAACATTCTGTGATTCTGGACAAATCACTTAATCTCCCCTTGCCTAACAAATATGAATGTGTCCCTCTGTACGCAACTGGTGCCGATGTAAAGCGCTCTGATACCTTTGAGTCTAGTTGAATATATGACGTTACAACGCATGCAATTACAATGCATGCTTTTACAACGCAGCCTTTATATCGCAACTACCATTAGATTGCATGATTTTACAACACATGCCATTACAACGCATTTTTTAAAACTACCATTACAACGCATTCCGTTACAACGCATTCCATTACAACGCATACCATCACAACGCATACCATTACAACGCATAATACTTTTAGGGCAAACAGTAGGGTAAGTGTTGGATAGTGTAGGGGTAAAAATTACTATTCCCACTCCAGTGAGTGCAACAGTAGGGTAAGTGTTGGATAGTGTAGGGGTAAAAATTACTATTCCCATGTACCCCAAAACCCATACCCACCCTAATACTAAAAAATCTCCATTACTTACCTTATAATGCATTGTAAGGGCATGCGTTGTAATGGCATGTGTTGTAGTGACATGCGTTGTATTGGAATCCATTGTAATGGCATGCGATGTAAAGGCATTTGCGTTGTAACAGTCAGGGCCGTTTCTAGGTGTTTTGCCGCCCTAGGCGAGAATTGAAAAATGCCGCCCCCTCCCTTTTACTACCATCACTCTCTCCCCCTGTCATCCAGGCTAGAGAGGCACACCCTCTACTGCTGAACCCTTCTATGTCACTCTCATTTACTATCAGGAAACACGATCACAACAGTCAGTCCTGCAAACGACCTCAACGAAAGGCCCAGGCCAGACCGTTACGGTAGCCATACACTCACAGAACTATGTACACGGGTGCCCAATAGAGCCTATTTTTTAAATCCAACAAAAGAAGGGGACTAAGGGCTATTGAGAGGTCCAGCATACATGCCCTAAATAGACTAGCAAAGAAAAAGGTATGCAGTTCCTGTTGTGAGGGAAATAGGAGGGCAGGGGAGGGGACTCGCAAGGTCCCTAACTACAAGTGGGTAGTGTTAGTGAGAAAGGAGGGGGACTGGGAAGTCCTTCCTTTCGGAATGAGGGCCCTCACACACCCAGCCTGCTGGGTGTCATGCTTCATCATCGGGCATGCTCCTCGTCGGGTCGGCGCTGCAATCCCCGACGGGCACCCTATGCAGGGGCTCTTTGGCGGAGATCTTTAATTCCTTGCCGTATGGTGCAGTGGGTGTAAGGGGCCTTAGAAGTGTAGAAATGCAAATGTGTGAATTGTGTGAATTAAAACAGGGAATGGAAGAGACAGGTAAATTAGACTTTAATGATCCTGCCTTCCCCTGATTAAAAATGGAGTTGGCGACTCACTGCAAATATGCTGCAGCGTGTTATGCTCAATCTCATGTGGTCAACATGTTTCTTGCCTGTTTAGTCGGGTGGATCTAGCGGCAATTCCTCAGGACCTAGTGAAAATAGTTAATCTACACTCAAATGTGGTGAGACTGTGATGTTCTAGCCTATTTTTACCACAAGTGACACCAAGAGGTAAAGTACCTGTTGATGCGACAGCCAATCTGAAATGGAAAATGGCAAAATGAAAGCAAATCATATCAGAAAACAATCATGCTGTAAATACTCCTACCCTCGTATCCCTCGATAGTGACACCAGATTGTGCACTTTAACAAAATGCGGTGAGCATAGTCAAAAACATGGTCACTTATGTCAACCAAAATTGCCCCGCTGTGGTCGATGCCTACGTATGTACATATGTGAAACGCAGCGGGTTCAAACCATGCGGTGAGTGATTACAAAGGTTAAAAACTAAGAAGTAGCAACATGGTGAGGTAAAGGTAGTTTGAGCGCCTAGTGTAGGATGCGCGTAAGTTGGTAGAAAGGGGGGGGGGGGTGTGGTTGGAAGCCTCTGGTGTAGCAAGAGACAGGAGTGAGGTGGCTATCAAGCAGGGACCCGCGTCGTGGATCGTTACTCACGGACAGATAGGCGCGACACCCAGCCCTTGTCTGCCGGCGTGACAGGAGGTCGCCCCTCAATGAGAGGTGCTCGCTCCATCCGCCGAACAAGCAGTACGCCGAGGTCCGCCATCTGTAATAGAGAATTCGTGGGGTACGCCCCCAGGATCGCGGGTGTGCTGCTGGTGCCGAAAATCGGCATCCAAGCCTGTGCCTCAAAGTATTTCTCGTACAGGCAGAAATCCGACCAGTGTTCCTCCAGTCCTAGGAGGGAAATAGTACTCACCAAATGACTGCGCCCAGGTGACGAGTGACCTACCCTGCACTGCCGGATCCGGGAGGTAATGGTCCCAACCAGGCTGGGGTTTAAATAATAGTGGAAATGGCGCGCAGGGCGGGAACATCTCCTAAAGGGAGCCGGAGACTAGTGTGTACTTCGCCCCTGGTGGAGAGGAGTGGAGATGTATGGTGGCCATTTTGGAGGAATATCAAAAGTCACAGCGGGCGCCATCTTGGAGTGGGCAAAAAATGGGACGGGACTATGGCAGAAACTAAATGTCATGGATAGAGGTAAATATCGGGGTGTTGCTACGTTGCGTTTAGGCTACTCCAGGGGATATCTTCGTTGAGCCCATGTTTATCAGTGGACAGACGAAAAATCCATCTTTGTTCAATCCTAAAGAGTGCCCCTGGGGAGATGGCAGGATGCGCTTCCAAAATCACCCAACTCAAATTGTCACAGGTATGTCCAGCAGACTCAAAATGTGTGTACAATTTGGTAGTTACTCTGCGGCACCGTATATTGCTCTTGTGTTCACTGATCCGAGTTTTTACAGTCCTCGTGGTCATACCCACATACCAGAGATTGCATGGGCATGAAAGTAAGTAGATGCAATTGGTGGTGTTGCAGTTGGTGTGTTTGGTTAGTTTCCATGTAAAGTTGTTGGAAAAAATTATTTCTTTGGTGGGTTTGGTCAATGTGCATGCAACACAAGAACCACAAGGGTAGTGTCCTGAGACTGGTGGCAGGTCCCATAGAGCTCTCTGTGTAGGTTTAGTTTTGGTTATTGGTCTGGTATGAATCAATATGTCTTTGAGGTTGCTGGTTCTTTTGAACGCAAACCTTGGAGTAGGTAGTTCTAAGTCCCCAGTGTTGAGGATACCCCAATGTTTGCGGATAATGTTTCTAATCCTATTAGAGTCTGGAGTAAAGGATGTGACGCAAGTCAATGTCTCTATATGTTCTTTATGGTTTGTTTCCAAAAGGGCCTCTCTGTTATTGTGCCTCGCCCTCTTCATGGCTTGTGCTACCTTATGTTGTGGATATTCTCGTGCATGTAGGTTAGCCATTAGATTCTTGGCTTCTAATTTGTAGTCCTCAACAGAGCTACAATTCCTCCTGATCCGGAGGAATTGGCCGACCGGTAGGTTCTCTTTGAGGGCCCTAGGATGGTGGCTACTAAACAGGAGGAGGCTATTACTGTCCGTGGGCTTTTTGTACAATTTGGTACTTAAGCGACCCTCATTCAGAATAATATTGAGGTCAAGGAAGGGGACCATACAATCTGAGATGGTGTGTGTAAATTTAAGGTAGGGGTTTAAAGTGTTGACCCATACACAAAATTCATCACAGGTAGTCCTTTCTCCCTTCCAAAAGATCAGGATATCGTCGATGTAACGCTTCCACAATATAAGGTTATTTAAGTAGGGATTGCCAACATCGAAGATAAGTCTAGTCTCAAAAGCAGCCACGTACAGGCAGGCCACACTTGGAGCAAATGTACTGCCCATGGAAGTGCCCTGTGTTTGGTGGTAGAGTTTGTTGTTATACTCGAAAAGTTCTCGGTAAGGGCAAGGGTGGCACATTCCATGATAAAAGGAACAGGTGTAGGTGAGTTCCAGTCGGTGGAGTTGAGAGCATCCTCAATCACCTCTAGGGTGGCACGTTGAGGGATGTTAGTATACAACGCCTCTACGTCCAGGGTTACCAACATATTTATTTCATCCTGACCTTGGAATCCCTCAATCAAACGGAGTACATCAGTGGTATCTAGCAGAAATGATGGAGTCTCCTTAACTAGAGGCTGTAGGAAATAATCACAGAACCTGGACAACGGTTCTAGCAATGAGCCGATGCCTGACACAATGGGCCTCCTGGGACTGGTCTCACGCCCTTATGTATTTTTGGTAGGATATAAAAGTACGGCGTTATGGGATCTTTTGTGACCAGGAATTCTGCCTCTTTTTTGCTTAACCATCCTTCTGTTTCTGCTGTAAAAACCATGGTGGCAATTAGGGTAGTCAGTCTCTTGGTGGGGTTCACAGAAATCGGGGTGTAATAATCTACCTTACCGAGTTGTCGTAAGCATTCAGTCTCGTAGTCACTAGTGGCCATGATTACAGTGGCCCCTCCTTTGTCCGCCTGTTTGATGGTTATGCTCGAGTCCTCTGCAAGGGATCTAGCTGCTGACCATTCATCATTGGAGAAATTGTGAAAGGGGGTTTTGGACCTACCCTCTGTCACGTCTTTAAGCACTGCCTGCTCAAAGGTTAAAATTTCATTGGGCACCATGCTATTGTTGGGTGTAAAAGTAGAGGGATTATATAACCCCGTATCATTCCTAATTGGTGTTGGTCTGTCTTTGAAAAATGCATTAAGCCTCACCTTACGGAAGAAGCTATGTATTTCGCATTGATCTCTGAAATGGTCAATTCGGGGGTGGGAACGAAGCCTAGACCTTTTCGCAGGACTGTTGATTCTGTCTCCGTGAGATTCCTAGAGGAGAGATTCACTATTAGTTTTTCTTCCCCCTGCTCATACTCCTGGTCTCTACGGAGTTCTGGGTCTGTTCCTGCCAGTGTACTTGTTTGGCGGTCCCTCTTCTTCGCCCTTTTCCTCTGCCCCAGCCTCTTCCTAAAAAAGGCTGGTTGTTGCCAGCGAAGAATTGTGGTGGCCCCTGTGGGTAACATGGTGGACCCTGCGGGTACCCTGGAAATTGCCACATTGGAGGACCTTGATAGGGTTGCATGGGGTAGTGGGGGAATCCCGGTCGTGGTGTACGTCTGGGATTATTATTACCCCAACTTCCTGTGCTAGAGTCACTACTCGAGGAGGAGCCCCTCCTTATTTGCATAGTACCCTCATCTGAGGAGTAACTAGTTTTGTTGGAAATAAAGTCGGCCTTGAGGTAGGGGTAGACTTTTTCTTTGTCGAACCTTTGAATATCTTTTTGCAGTTTACTGATCTTTTGTTTCATCAGAAACTCTTTGTTTTCAGCGATCTCGTTGTTAATTTCAGTAAGCTTGCCCTTATATATTGTCATCACGATCGTGGTCTTGAGGTTACTCTCGGCTATTTGTATCCTGACAAGGAGGGCGTCTGCTAGTCTTTTCGCTGTGTTGATAATCAGAATGAGTAAGTCCCTAGTGCATTTCCATGACACTAGGGACCATTCATTTTAAAAATTGTGTCATCCAAGAAGAGGCGGGGAAAGTTGTTAATTATGAGACCATTAGGGGCTATATTGGCCCGCAAGTACTCGGTCATCATAGCACCGTGCAAGGTAATTTTTAACCATTCCCGTTTCATGGCCGTTAGTGAGGACCAGTCATCTGCCTGGCTACCTGAGGCCGAAGTACCGTCGGAACCCAGGATTGAGGGTGTCTTTAAAATTTCTGCTGCTACTTCATCACCGAAGCTAAGTCCCTGAACTCCCTCCATGATATCACAGTGGAGTCCGGGGATCAGGTCTTACGAGTTGATCAGTGATCAACTCGAGTTGTGCAATGGGCCAGGGAATGCAATTTGCGTTCCTGGTAACCTAAAGTCCCACGGTGCCAAGCCGTACTGGGAATCCAACAAAAGAAGGGGACTAAGGGCTATTGAGAGGTCCAGCATACATGCCCTAAATAGACTAGCAAAGAAAAAGGTATGCAGTTCCTGTTGTGAGGGAAATAGGAGGGCAGGGGAGGGGACTCGCAAGGTCCCTAACTACAAGTGGGTAGTGTTAGTGAGAAAGGAGGGGGACTGGGAAGTCCTTCCTTTCGGAATGAGGGCCCTCACACACCCAGCCTGCTGGGTGTCATGCTTCATCATCGGGCATGCTCCTCGTCGGGTCGGCGCTGCAATCCCCGACGGGCACCCTATGCAGGGGCTCTTTGGCGGAGATCTTTAATTCCTTGCCGTATGGTGCAGTGGGTGTAAGGGGCCTTAGAAGTGTAGAAATGCAAATGTGTGAATTGTGTGAATTAAAACAGGGAATGGAAGAGACAGGTAAATTAGACTTTAATGATCCTGCCTTCCCCCTGATTAAAAATGGAGTTGGCGACTCACTGCAAATATGCTGCAGCGTGTTATGCTCAATCTCATGTGGTCAACATGTTTCTTGCCTGTTTAGTCGGGTGGATCTAGCGGCAATTCCTCAGGACCTAGTGAAAATAGTTAATCTACACTCAAATGTGGTGAGACTGTGATGTTCTAGCCTATTTTTACCACAAGTGACACCAAGAGGTAAAGTACCTGTTGATGCGACAGCCAATCTGAAATGGAAAATGGCAAAATGAAAGCAAATCATATCAGAAAACAATCATGCTGTAAATACTCCTACCCTCGTATCCCTCGATAGTGACACCAGATTGTGCACTTTAACAAAATGCGGTGAGCATAGTCAAAAACATGGTCACTTATGTCAACCAAAATTGCCCCGCTGTGGTCGATGCCTACGTATGTACATATGTGAAACGCAGCGGGTTCAAACCATGCGGTGAGTGATTAAAAAGGTTAAAAACTAAGAAGTAGCAACATGGTGAGGTAACAGCAACTCACCTAAAACTATCTTGAGATTGGCCCCTTCAAATCCCGGCAAGTGTTGGACACAGTAAGGTGTTTGTGTCCTGGGGAGGGAGCCCAAAAGAGGAAAAGGTAGTTTGAGCGCCTAGTGTAGGATGCGCGTAAGTTGGTAGAAAGGGGGGGTGTGGTTGGAAGCCTCTGGTGTAGCAAGAGACAGGAGTGAGGTGGCTATCAAGCAGGGACCCGCGTCGTGGATCGTTACTCACGGACAGATAGGCGCGACACCCAGCCCTTGTCTGCCGGCGTGACAGGAGGTCGCCCCTCAATGAGAGGTGCTCGCTCCATCCGCCGAACAAGCAGTACGCCGAGGTCCGCCATCTGTAATAGAGAATTCGTGGGGTACGCCCCCAGGATCGCGGGTGTGCTGCTGGTGCCGAAAATCGGCATCCAAGCCTGTGCCTCAAAGTATTTCTCGTACAGGCAGAAATCCGACCAGTGTTCCTCCAGTCCTAGGAGGGAAATAGTACTCACCAAATGACTGCGCCCAGGTGACGAGTGTCCTACCCTGCACTGCCGGATCCGGGAGGTAATGGTCCCAACCAGGCTGGGGTTTAAATAATAGTGGAAATGGCGCGCAGGGCGGGAACATCTCCTAAAGGGAGCCGGAGACTAGTGTGTACTTCGCCCCTGGTGGAGAGGAGTGGAGATGTATGGTGGCCATTTTGGAGGAATATCAAAAGTCACAGCGGGCGCCATCTTGGAGTGGGCAAAAAATGGGACGGGACTATGGCAGAAACTAAATGTCATGGATAGAGGTAAATATCGGGGTGTTGCTACGTTGCGTTTAGGCTACTCCAGGGGATATCTTCGTTGAGCCCATGTTTATCAGTGGACAGACGAAAAATCCATCTTTGTTCAATCCTAAAGAGTGCCCCTGGGGAGATGGCAGGATGCGCTTCCAAAATCACCCAACTCAAATTGTCACAGGTATGTCCAGCAGACTCAAAATGTGTGTACAATTTGGTAGTTACTCTGCGGCACCGTATATTGCTCTTGTGTTCACTGATCCGAGTTTTTACAGTCCTCGTGGTCATACCCACATACCAGAGATTGCATGGGCATGAAAGTAAGTAGATGCAATTGGTGGTGTTGCAGTTGGTGTGTTTGGTTAGTTTCCATGTAAAGTTGTTGGAAAAAATTATTTCTTTGGTGGGTTTGGTCAATGTGCATGCAACACAAGAACCACAAGGGTAGTGTCCTGAGACTGGTGGCAGGTCCCATAGAGCTCTCTGTGTAGGTTTAGTTTTAGTTATTGGTCTGGTATGAATCAATATGTCTTTGAGGTTGCTGGTTCTTTTGAACGCAAACCTTGGAGTAAATACCACAGAGGCGTCAAGTGCACCTCGTTTTCAAAACCAGAAACAACAAAAATAGTAACTTGCACCATCTTCCAAGGCCAGACCTAGTGGTTTTGCCAACGCTTGTTTTTTTTCACTGAGGCACCTGAAATAGTTATCATCTACCATTGTATCCATTTAATAGAGGCTGATCACAACAATTAAAAGATTTCCACGTCAGGGAGATTATAGTTCATGATGCTCAAATCTGCGCTAATTAGAGACTATGGCAAGACGTTAATAAAGTTTGGCGTACAACACAGAATGAACTGCTTCTTGGCGCTGTGAATAGAAGTTATTGACAAGCTCGTGCATGGTACCGCTATGAGACTAATCCTGACCAGAATTTGAGCCGGTGCAAGGCAGAATGCACACTTCACCATAGTTGACAAGTGGTTCCATGTTGTGGAACACCTTCAACCAATCCCGGTTTTGCGGCCACCTGTGCATTGCATTCTGGGATTTGTAGTCTTACTTTTAACAGGGTAAGCACTGGCTCAAAAATCCCAGCGTGGACAGTGACGTTGGCCTAAACAGTCACTACCGGATTACGGTATCGGGCATGACACTAGGCTAGTGGTCAGTTCTTTTTTTTTTTTACGGAGTTTTATATAGCGCGATCTTGACCCGAAAGTATCGGGTATCAGAGCGCTTTACACGAGCACAAGTTGCGTTAGTTACATCATGAGGACACATTCATTTTTGTTAGGCACGAACAGCCTATTATTATGACAACAGGCGCAAAGTTCACTGAGCTGCCAATATTTCAGCCCAGAATTCCGAAAGAGAACAATAACCATTTTTAATAGTTCAAGGCATGTTGAAGATGAAGCCAACTTAAGTGCAAATCTCTAATCATTCAGTTGTTAAGCCAATAACCAGTTACCAGTAATGAACTGCGTAAAAGTTATATGTGATACTTATAGGATAAGAGGCAATCGCCACGCAGTTACTCTGCTCAACCTTCCAGCAATGTCTTCAAAAAGGTACCGAGCGGTTAAAAAAAAATATGAATACGGGTTCAAAAATAGCGCCGGCGCAGACCTAGTGCCGTGATAACTTCCACACGTGAGTAGCCAAGCATGAAGAGGTGCTCGCCTTCTCCTCCGGGATGGAGCTCTGCGCAGAGCTGATGAGAAGTTCCCCCATAACGTTTCCAACCAAGTTGACCAACTCCATTTTATTGCCGCTCCTTGGGGAAAAAAAATCGAAAGTTCTCACACCGGCAACGGGACGTCCCGAGCGCCACAAAGCCCAACGCAGCGCTCCGTGAAAGGAGCCAAGGAAATCCGAAATATTAGAGTCTAACTGAAAGCGGGAACTGCCGCCCAGCAGAGAAAGAAGAGAGTGAAGTTTGGTTGGCAGAGTCCGCCCGCCCCTTTTTTAATTGCGCTCTTTTCAGCAACAAAGGAGCCAGTTAAAGCGACAGTACTGCAAAGAGCACACAATGCCCCGAAGGGCCCGGGCGCGGCCAGCGGCTTGGCATCATTCCTAGACCCCAGGGCTGTGTTCATTGTTGTGCCCTGGGCGCTGGGGTCCCAGTCTAGGGGCTGAACAAAGGGAGGTGTGGGGCGGAAAGACAAAGCAGGTTTTCATTAAACTCCGCAGTGAATTGTTGCAGGACGAGCAGGCTCGGCTTGAAATTAGATAAATATATATTTTTTCAAGAAGGAATAATGCAAAATAACTGAGAGTTAGAGCAAAGCGGAAGAATACGGAAATGCAAATTGTTTTGTATGAAGTGTGATAGTGAGCATACTATTACTGGGCTTTACTGCAGAGAAGACACAGCACATAAAAATGCATTTGGGGCACACCCATCCACCTGAGAACGAGTCTGTTTTTTCCCATTCATTGCTAGGTCTACAGGAACACTACATGCTGAGCGTCGGAAATAAAACGTACGTTAGTTACAGAGCTGTCAGAAAAGAAAATCTTTCTATTTAAAAAGTGTTGTTTCCCAAGCAGGGCCGTTTCTACCATTAGGCAAGATTAGGCGGCCGCCTAGCTTTACTTTCGTAGGTTCAAATAAAAAAAAAAAATCCCCCTTTTGCCGCCCTGCCCTTTTGCCGCCCTAGGCGGCCGCCTAGTCTTGCCTAATGGTAGAAACGGCCCTGGTAACAGTTGCGTTGTAAAGGTAGAACGTTGTAATGACTGCGTTGTAATGGATGTTTCCTGTCTAGTTTGCTCTATATAAAAGTCCCCCCAAAACAAAGCGGCAGCAAGGTGTGGGAAATCAAGAGAGGGGTGACCTTCAGGCCGAAGTTGCGACCACAGCATTTGATGCCTGATGGTACTATGGTCATCTGACCTTTCTTTCTAGCTGTGGTACTACCTATAACTGTAAAAGATGCCTATAGTTCTACTGTGGTTTGGCCTTTTATGATGCTTACACAGATGTAACCCTTTAGGCTATCCTATGCATGTATTCACATGCAGATTAGATTTCACTCGCCTCTTGGCTCTGTAGAGCTGACCCTGCTTCCTATTATTATAATTATTGTTGGATTCAGCCATTACATCTCGCTTTAGAAATGCGTTTTTGTGGATCCTGGATTTTTGATCCATAGACCTCGTTGCACTGCCACCTGCCAGACAGAAAGCACTTTATTTCCTGAATTTTAGAATTGATTATGCTGGTAGCATTATTGTTCGATTCCTGTGGTTTATGGATCTTGGATTATTGATTAAGAGGCCTCGCTGCTCTCTTACCTGTCTGAACTGCACGCACATCACCTCACTTCCAAAATGTTTATGAGGTTCTGGCTATTGTTTTTAAGTTATTGTTGCAGGTGATGTACTGTACTTCTTTTATGGTTTTATTTTTAAAAATCGAATAAAGATGAAATGGAAAAATAACAACTACATGCACAAAGCTCAAGCTCCGACCTTTGCTCTAATCTATCTGCTTTCCTGGCGAACTTGAAACTCGAAACTTGCCAACCATAGATATTTTGTTTGCACATATTGTGTGAAAGGTTTGAATGTGCAGTTGGGCTAAATTGTATGTATGATATTTATGGAATGCAGTTGGCGGGAGGGCTGGGGCCTCTCTCCCAATCTTTCTGCAAATAAGTGCTCTGCTTAAAGCAGAAAGTAGTGCCATCCACCTGGCAACAGGAGCTGCACCCTTATCGTCTCTATGCTTGCCTGACAATGGCTTTCGAAAACCCAGGGTAGGGGCAGCTACTGTTGGAAGTTCACTGCTTTGCCCTGCTTTATTTCAGTTGTTTATCATTCTTTTACCGCTTGGGTATACTTGATACATGGAATCGCAGTTTCTATGCACAATTGATTCAGCTTTAGCCAATAGTAGAAAGGTAGAAATGTTTGTATTGGAGGTGGTTTGGTGTTCTATAAAGTTTCGAGTACAGGATTGCATAATGGTTGCTTAATGGGGCATCCAAATGTTGCCACAGGTTTTAAGCAATAAATGCCTCCTCACTTTAATTGGCGGGGAGCATTGGTCTTAAATTTCCTCAGTTCAACTAATCTCTCCCTCCCTGTCTCTCCTCTCTCCCTTATCAGTTTTCCTCCAGCTCCCTCTCTTTCTCAATGTCTCTCTCTGTCTCTTTACCTCATTTATCCCTCAACAGCCCCCTATCCGTCTCTCTTTCTGTCTTTCTCAACTACACTATCTTATCATTATGTTGCTAATCTACACTGGCATTAAAATACAAGCATTAGAAAAGCTACTATGTCTGGCATTTAATTGAGGGAAGTGTTTGGTGGCAGTTGGGCGACTTCCAGCCGCGGTCCCCTCGGCATCGTCCCTCAAAATCCACCCCCATGCGGCCCCACTGCCCCACCACTGTTACCTGCACAGACTGCGGCTGGCGACTTCCCACTTAATCCCGTCATTAGGTAACATCTTGGGCTATAATGATATGGAAGCTGGGAGTAGAAGCCCTTTAATAAACAGACTGAATTCACAAAGTTCAGCTTCAAAGAAGAGTGTTTTGAAAAGGAGTCAAAAGACAAAGTTTATGTTGTAAGTTAACTCAAACAGCATTGACACCACTGTATTGGACCTGGCCGTTTCTGCAGAGTCACCCCGATTTTTGCCTTCCTTTGCTGAACCCGTTTTTGTTGGCTTTTAGGACTTTGTGTGCTTTACTCCTGCTAACCAGTAGTTAGCAGGAGTATTAGCGCTCTCCCTTGAAAACATAGCAAAATTGGTATACACCTGATTGGTACATTTAATTTACTTATATGTCTACAATATGTTGTACTACATGTACTCAGGACCTGTAAATTAAAGGTTACAAGTGGGTTGCAGCACTCAATGTGCCACTCACCAAAGTAGCCCTGTAAAAAATGTCTTAGGCCAGCCACTGCTGCCTGTAGTGCAGTTTTAAACTGCCATTTCCACCTGGCAAAATAAACCTTTGCCAAACCTAAACCTTCCTTTTTAATACTTTTAGTCACCTCTAAGGTAGGCCCTAAAGGCTCATAAGGCAGGGTGCATGGTATTGAAAACATATTTATTTATTTTATTTATTTGTGGAACTTATTTAGTGCGCAGCTACCCAAAAAGGGTCTCCCAGCGCTGGACATAGGCAGCAGATGGGAGCCGCAACGGACAGCTAAGAACCCCATGTAACAGAAACCAGACATGGCAGGTAAAAAAGCCATGTCTTCAGATTCTTACGAAAGGTAGGCAGGGAGTGACAATTCCTAAGAGAAATCAGGAGAGAATTCCAGAGTTTCAGGCCCAGGTAGGAAAAAGAGCGACCCTTCATACAAGCGAGACGAAACCTGGGCGTTGTGAACAGTGAGAGGTTGGATGATCTCAACTGTCAGGTGGGCACATAGTATTTCACTAGACCTTGAATGTATAAGGGGGCCAAGCCATGTCTGGCCCTGAACATATAGCATAAAGCCTTGAATTCGATATGCTTATCAACCCTAAGCCAGTGCAGTTTGTGAAGCAGCGGTGAAGCTGAAGCATGTCTACACAGCAGGAAAATAAGGCGGGCAGCTGCGTTCTGAAGGATCTGCAGACTACGGATCAAGGATTTGTCTGCGCCCAGGTACAGTACATTGCCGTAGTCAAATCTGGATGTCACTAGAGCTTGCATCACTGTTCTCTGGGCGGCCGGAGGAATTAGCCAGAGGATCTTCTTGAGCCACTTGAGAAACAGGTGGCCGTGACCTTGGACACCTGAGGCATCAGGGAGAGGTTATTGCCAATAATAAAGCCGAGATTCTTGACCTTAATTGCCGGAGTTGGATGCGGCCCCAGAGAATACGGCCAATGATTGACTCCCCAAAGTTCGGGGTTGTTTCCCAGGATCAGGACCTCAGTTTTATCACCATTAACCTTCAGTGCATTTTTGTTCATCCAGAGGGAAACATTCCTCAGACCGAGATGGAGTAAGGAGGGATCTTGATGCTGAGCAGCTGATAATGAGAAGATGATCTGAGTATAATCAGCGTATGAGAAGAGGGTGAGCCCAAACTTCTCAATTACATCTGCCAAGGGGTGAACATAAATGTTGAAGAGCAGTGGGCTCAGAATGGATCCCTGAGGAACACCAGAGGTCAGAGCTAAAGTCTTAGATCTTATGTTGGCCGAGGAGACCTGGAAGGTGCGATCTTTTAAAAGGGAGGTCACCCACCTCAAGGCCAAACCTTCACTGCCCAAAGCCTCAAGTCTATCTGTCAGAATGGGATGCAACACAGTATTAAACGCCGCACTTAAGTCAAGTGGATGAGAGCAGCCGTACCGCCAGAGTCGAGCTGTTGCCTAAGACATTCTGTGACCCCAAGGAGAGCAGATTCGGTACTGTGACCAGCCCTAAAGCTGGACTGTGACGGGTGGAGCAACTTGTGAGTCACAACAAATGAGGGGAGTTGGGTATTGACATGCCTCTCCAGAATCTTGGAGAAGACAGAAAGAAGGGAAATCGGACGAAAATTTGACCAACAGGAAGGGTCCAGATCACCCTTTTTTAGCAGGGGGGTGACAAGAGCATGTTTCCAGTTCTGAGGTACATAACCTTCACTCAAAGAAGTATTGAGGAGATTAAGAATCACAGTTAGGGCAGTGTCGTCTAAAAGTCTACGGCTAGCAGGAGGAAGAGGATCTAGCGGGAAGCTGGACTTGATAGATCCCAGTACCTTTTGTAATGTCGCCAAGTACAGAGAGGACCATGCCCTGATTTTGGAACATAGGACATGTGTACTTAAGTTTTACATACCCTGATGGTAATAAACTCTTAAAGTTGTTTTTCACTGTAGCAAGGCTATCTTTCCCATAGGCTAACACCAGGTTCCCTTATTACACTTAATAAGTGATAACTTCAGTTTGGAAACAGATAGAGACATAATTCTTCCACTCATTTGAATTGTAAGTTAAAATCCTCCTTAATGGTAAGGTCGAATTTTAGGTTACTATTCTGAAAATGCCACTTTTAGAAGGCTGAGATTAATTCAAGCATTCCATCCATTACCTTGTTGCTTTTGCATATGACACCCTAAGTGCACTGGGTATGCCCAGGCATGGGTCCCAGACTCCCTGTGCCACTGGAACCAAGCTATATAAGGCTGAAGAGCCCATAAAAAGGGCGAAACCAGTCCTGGGTTGCTTGTGTCCTGGTTCGGGGAGGACCTGGCCTGGCAGTTTGGGCTGGACTGTTCCCTTGAGGAACTGGGTCAAGACTGATTTGCATATGGCTGGGTCCAAACTGAGGTGTCATGGTGGGTGAAAAATGATTGATTGGGATGCGGCCCCAAGCGATTTCCAGTGGCTGAGATTAATTCAAGCATTCCCTCCATCACCATGTTGTTTTTGCACTTTTAGAAGTTGGCATTTTTCTGCTTAAACAAAATCTGCCTTTCTGCTAGAGTCCAGGGTCACATGACTGTGAATGGCTCTCCTGTGGTGTGCTATTTATTCCCTCCAGACATGGGGAGAAAAGGGCTCGTGTGTGGGGAACGGTGTTACTCCTCTGAGCAAGATCGCCTGGGGGGTTGTACTCAGACCTTCCTGAGCTTCAAAAGTTAGCCTGAGGGCTATGTTCACCCACTCACTGACTTCATAGGCTGCCTGCTCTACCACTGACAAATGCAGCTCACAGCTAGGCATGCTTGCCTTTCATCCTCTACACAGATTGGAGCCAAACCCAGGAAAGGGACAAGGTTAGACAAAGGCGGCATCCCACATCCCCAGGCTGGCACTAGGTATGGGGAATAGCACCCTCAGAGTCTCTCATCATAACATTCCTGGACCTGTGGAAGATTCAGAAGAAGGACTTCTCTGCTGGCTGAAGAAAGGTGACTGGACCTGTTTGCCTTGAACCAGGATCCCTTGATGTGACTCCAAGGGTCTGTTGACTGAC
Source organism: Calotriton arnoldi (assembly GCA_963921515.1). Classification (NCBI taxonomy): domain Eukaryota; kingdom Metazoa; phylum Chordata; class Amphibia; order Caudata; family Salamandridae; genus Calotriton; species Calotriton arnoldi. The sequence continues at coordinate 174,644 of CAWUFW010003054.1, read as the reverse complement.
TACTCCAGGGACACAACAAGCATCTAGAGGCCTTTCCTGCATCTGCCCGGCTGACCAGCACCTCCTAGACCTGCCTGAGCCCTGCTGCTGGCCTCTGCTGCTGGCCTCTGATGGAGTGAGACCTGATCCCCAAGAGGTGTCTCGCCAGGTCCTGGGCCCTTGGCTGGCATCCGAGTGTACTCTTCCTGTTTCAAAACTGCCAGGACTGAACTACAGATGAAGATCCAGAAGTTTTTGGTTCTTCGCGACCATGGTCCGACTTCATGCTAGTAACGACTGCCTGCATCTCTCGGAAATGTGAAGCTTTGGCGGCAACCTACTCTTCCCATCAACAGCGACCGCATGTCTCCTGCCATGTCGACACTCCTGCAGCGACCTACTCTTGGCGCCGACAATTATCTCCTTGCAGCTCCTGCCAATGAAAGCTCTGGCTGAGACTCCTCACGTGGACTTGGACTGTGTGAGAAAGTAAATTGGGGCAAACCTGGTCCCTGTATCTGACCCGAGATCCATCACAGCCAGCCTGAACTTGTGATTTTGACCCGGTTCAGCACGAGCAGATTACCGTGAGTGGTGATTTGTGCTTTGTGGCACCATTTTCACCTGAAGATTGAAAAATCAATAACTCTGGTTCTACACATTGGACTTTTGTCATTTTGGTGTCATTTTATTTATTACAGTTTCCTCTATTTTTCTAAATGTGTTTGGTTTTGTCTTATGTCGTGTTTTACTATATTAATATTTGAGTGCTGTATAAATACTTTACACCTTTCCTCTAAGTTAAGCCTGACTACGTTGGTGGTAAGCCACCAGAAGGTGAAGTACAGGTTTATTTAGTGATTTCTGTGGTTCACCCTGTTGAGGATTGTGTTTATTACTTGAGTGGGTCTCTCACCTCTGTCAATCAATAACCCAATTTCATACACATAGTATATATTTATGGCAAAGACCCAGTCTTACCCATCCAACCATTCATTCTTATTCTTACTCAATTACCCATCCACATCTACAAAGTCAATTAAAAAAACATTCCCTTTTCAAGGACCAGACGTATTGACTTTGCCAGTGCTTGCTACAAGAATGACTAATCCCAGGTATGTACTTAACCCAGAAACCTGAGGCTGAACAACTGATCTTATATAACACATAGGGGCACACACACACAAGTTGAAGTGGTTTCCTGTTACATATAAAACAATAACCTCTGACCCCCATGTGAAAAGTGAACGTACACAAAGAGCTGATAGTAAAAACTTTAACACGAAGCATTGCAGTGACACTGCGGGCTAAAGGTTGTGTACACGGAGGCGTTGCTTGTGGGTATGGTGGTAGATTACACTAACGTTCAGAATTTATACTCTTGGAGGCATATTTACAAAGAATTGACATAGGGTAGCACCACAAGTCATTTTGCTGCACTGCCCTACGCCAATTTGAAAGGGCAGGAATGCACCTCATTTACAAAATACGGTGCATTCTTTTCCAATCAGCCAGCACCGGCACACAATTATCAGCTGTGCTCCAACGCAGGTCCCCTTGCACCATGGTGCAAGGGTGTCTGTGTTGTTGGCATGATTGGTTTTGTGCAGGAAGGTGTTCCTTCCTGCATATAAACAATCATTGGAGGTGTTTTCCTCTTTCATGCACCACACATGGAAAGAGGAAAAAACAAGGAGAAATAATGTTATTTCTTCTCATTACGCCACTCCTGGGGAGGCGCACAGTTTTAACGCATTCCCAGATTTACGCCATGTTGTAAATCTGAGGATTTGTGTCAAAACATATGGGTGTTACGTGGGAACATCCACTGCAATCCCCATGGCACACCTCCCGACTCAGTGTGAGGCAACACAGCAACTTGCTCTGTGCTGCCTGGCTATGAAAAGCCACGCAGGGTAGCTTTACGTGGCCTTGTAGATATGGCTAAGCCCTGTGTGCCACCGGAAGGTCACAAAAAGTGACGTTCCAGCGGCGCACAGGGCTGTGTTTTCATGACACGTTCACATCACATCACGAGCAGTTCCACAGTTATTGCGTATACGGTTTGTGCGCATTTGCACTGCTCTCTCAATTAGAAAACAGCGTAGACACAAAAAGAGAGGTAACACTAACTAATTCTTTCCAGCCGCAAAATATGTGCCATGGAAATAACAAACATTCATGGAATTCCAAGGCGAAAGGTAAAGTGTTCTGCATTGTAGACAAACTAACGTGTTCAGTTAGCGAATGTTTTAACATTACAATTCATCTTGGGAGAAATAACATCCGTTTAAAAGTGTGAGGCTTTTACGTCCCTACTAAGCACTTGAGGGCTTGGAGGGGCTACAAGCCTCCTCAGATCAGAGCAGAGCCTAAATGTAGCAACCGTACGGGTCTTCTCAAAGGGCTCAAGCTGCAAAGCTATTTAGGCACCAAGGTGCAATTTAAATGCACAAATAATTACACTTACGTGGCAAAACTTCATCCCAGTTTCACAGGACTGGCGAATTGTGAGCTTTAGTCCCCTTAAATGGAATTTGCTCTCATGCACCATCACAGTGGAATTTCCATGTGGGCAAATCTGCTGTTGGGAGCAGTTTTATGGGCGCTCTAGGGAACGTTCACTTTTGCAAGTTGGTGAAACCCATAAACTAGAACGTTTGTGCCTATTCCCCAAGCAATTACAGGTAGTTTTCGACCTCAAAATCCCTCAGCGTTCTTCTCCTGTCAAGAGTAGGAGCAAATACGTATTTGAGGGTGGCAATTGGCACCCACATCTTTTATGGGGCTGTGGGAAAATATGTTTCTCCACAGTAAAATTAGTTTCCTCAGTTTTCTCCACAGAAAAAATATTTTCTGTGAGGAGGAACAAAAAAGAAGTGCAAATGTACAATTGCTTTCCTTTTCATATATCGAAGTGTACACCTATTAGATTTACATAAAATGGCTAAGCATGCAAGTACTCATGGGAATCTGTGTCTGTTGCATATTACCTGAAGTACCCCTGAAAGTTTCAAAGAATTGCTAAACAGCTGGAAATTTGCTCAGGTGGAAATTTCTATCTTTTTGCAAGCAGCTTTTATGACTCAGTCTCACAATTACCAGGTCTCACACCAGTCCCTACCTGCACTGCAAAAAGGCGAACTAACAGTGGTCGAGCAGCTAAAATGAAAGGAGTGGGGAAAGGGCAGAGAGAGCTAGAACACTGAGATGCACGGACCTGAATATCAGCAGATTGAAGAGGTGGAGCAATTCCATGACAGCTGCTGATCAATCAGTGTAAACAGATAGGAACAAACCATTGTTTGATTACTTTCCTTCATGTGGGATACACTCTCCCCGACATCCTTGAGGCTATTGCAACTCTCAGACAAAAGTGGAAAATCCTTTGAATCACAAATACATACTTCATGGGACACCTGTATGAAAAATTGCATGAAAGAATATGCGGAAAGGCAGAGGACAGCAAAACAGTCTCATCTGTTGACAAGGGGACCTAGTGCTTGCAAATTCAAAGGATCACACAAAAATAATTCACTATTTGATCCTTACCTGTCAAGTAGTCGAGCTGGAGATGCCACTTACCATCAAGGCTGGTTCGAATGCGAGAAAGCAGTATCCTGAGGCCATCCACACTGAGCGCATTTCAGCGAAGGACAGGCTGTCAATTATTACAGTGTACTGGTGCGCAGTGATTTTGGGCTACACATGCATGGAGAGCATGCTGCGTAGCAGAGGACCGGCAGTGAAATACGTTTCCAGTGGGCCATGGACTCTTGTGTGTCTAGAGAAAAGGTAGCCACTATGGATCCTCAGGTTAACTTTCCTCAGAGTGCTTGGCATTCTTGGTAGCCAATTGTGGTACAAAGTTGGTGCAGCTAGTCCTTGGTACATGGATGTCAGCTTGTACGAATTAAAACCTCTAGCTTCTAAAGGATTGGATTATGGACAAGTCTTTAAACCTGTCAGCCCTAAGGAGGTCTTTCCCCAAACCTTTCACCTCACCTCCTCCATTTTTGCTGGACTTATTTTTGTCGGCCATAGGACTCTGTGTACTCTACCACTACTAACCAGTGCTAAAGTGATTGTGCTTACTCCCCTCAAACATGGTTACATTGGATTACACCCAATTGGCATATTTAATCTACTTTTAAGTCCTTTGTAGAGTGGTATACCATATACCAAGGGCCAATAAATTTAATGATACTATTGGGCCTAGTGAGCTTCCAACACTATGTGGAAAGTATACGGGGACTGCTGAGTGTGACTGCGGCCATTGCCTCTTCTAAATTTACAACGCAGATTATTTCATACATGTTACTCAAGACGACAAATTCCGCAATTCAACTGCGGGTGTTTTTCATTTGCAGAATTTTCTTGATTCTTGTACCTAGGTGTCTCAGATCTTCAGAAACATCATATCCTGATGATGGTCTCATAGATTTACTTCAGAAGAGATCGAAACGCCTACGCTCTAACCCATTTTCCTTTTAGTTTTTGTTAATAGTGAATCTGGGAGCCTTTATTCTTATGTTTAGGACAGTCTCCATTCTGCTGACGTTTGGGAAATGGGTCTTTGTGTATGGATGACTAATGAAACTTCAACGTCAAGAACCTATCAGTCCTGTTATCAATGCCTTTGAAGTACCTCCTTACTTTTGAACCCCTTATGTAACTTTAATTTTCTGAATGCAATATAATTAAGGATTACACCTGGTTGTACTGATTTATTCTTTATTTTTGAATTTATACAGGCTATTGTGGCTTTGATTGTGGATGTCATGAATAGACGTCTAGGAAGCAATTGCTAAATTTACTTAAATACATCTTTAAATGTTTCCCTTGTTGTGGCAACATTACGCAAGACGAGTGGGCCTGAAGCACTTATAGTACCAATTACTTAAGTAGCACCTTAAAACATGTCCCAAACCTGCTACTGCAGCCTGAATGCAGTTTTAAACTGCTATGTTGACTTTGCATTTAAATCCCCTTGCCAAGCCCTAAACTCCCCTTTTAGTACATATAAGTCACCCCTAAGGTAGGCTGTAGGTAGCTCATAGGGCAGGGTGATGTGCAGTTACAAGGATGGGCATGTACTTTTAAGCAGGGGTGGTTCCTCCTAAAGGGACGGAGGAGTGTCGCCCTGCCTGCTGCGATCGCAGCAGGTAAACACAAATAAATAAAATGGCATGGCAGTGCCATTTTATTTTGCCGCCAGCTCGAGCTGTGTACAGCACAAGTGTGAGGGCTGGGGGCGGGACTGAATCCTGCGATTGCAGGATGACTGCTGCCCCTGCCAGTGCGCATGTCGGATTGGCTGGCTGTCCTGCGACGGCCAATCCGACATGCGCACTGTAGACCCAGAAATCCCAGCACTGTGAAACAGCCGCTGGATTGCTGGCGCAGGCCCCAGCCTCAAAATGAGTGCTGGGTTAGTCTGCTCCAACCAATCCTGAGCTGCTCTCATACTGAAAACAGCATGACAGCAGCTCCACTATTGGTTGGATTTGTGTTCCACTGGGCAAAAAGGAAGTCCTTCCCTTTCCTGCTCGTGGTCACCAGGATCCCGCCGGGAGAGAAGGGCCGCGCAAGACGGGAGCAGCATTTATGGTGAGTTTGGCGCCATCGCGCCTCACCATATTTTCCTATTGCTAGCCGCTACTGCTTTTAAATTGTGCATGTCCTGGTAGTGAAAAACTCCTGCATTCATTTTTCACTACTGTGAGGCTTATTCCTCTCGTAGGATAACATTGGGGATTCCTTATTACATTTAATAAGCTGTAATTTTCAATTGAGAGCTGGTAGCTATGTCATGTTTGGTGTCTTTTGAATTGTGGTGAACAGCCCTATTTAATGGTAAAGTCGGGTTTTTGATCACAATTATAAAAATTCCACTTTTAGAAAGTTGCCATATTTCTGCCGTTACCCCTTTTGGGCCTATAGCCTGGCCTGGGTCACATGACTGTGTGTAACTAACAGTTAGACTTTGTGAATTCTTCCTAGACAGTCACACAATTGAGCGATTAGGTGTGCAACATTGTACTATCTGCGGGCAGGATAGGGGCATTGTGGAGCGGAGTACAGACCCACCTACAAGTGAATAGCCTGTGCTCTGCCTTCATACAAAGGGACTAACAACCCCACATTCTTACTGCAGCCAGCTTGGAGCCAGGGCAGGGGAGGCAGGAAATTCCATGCACTTCAAAGCCACTGTCTAGTAGAATCTTCACCCACCTTTCAGCCGCGGGCACCAGTGAATAAAAGTAGGACCTCAGACACCAACTCTTCAGTACACTTCTGGGCCTGTGGCTACTCTGCCAGGAAGGACTGCTGTGCTGCTGGAAGAACTGCCGCTCTGCTAGATTGCAGCTCTAAAGGACTGCTGATCTGCTGGATTGCTGCACTGTTTGTCCTGCTGCTCTGCTACCTTCTGCCTGGGGACAATGACTGGATCTTAATCTGTCCCAGGACCTCCAGGTGTCACTCAAGGGCTAGTTTGCTGGCTTCCTGTTCAGAGCTTCAGGGACACAAAAGGCTTCCTCCATCTTGAACCAGCACCTGGACCCAGCCTGAGTGAGTCCTGACCTTCCATGTGGTGCTCCTCCAGTCCTGGACCTCTGGAAGTGGTGCTAAAAGTGCCCAGATAGCCAAACTCCAAAAGTGGGGATGTAGAAAACTTTTGGCTAAAAACTGCTCTGAGAACCAGGAGGAGGCCGGAATTAACCTGCTCGCCTATCCGCCCGAGGTGCGTTGCCGGTCGGATTGACTTTGCGACTTCTCCTGCTACGTTCTCTTTTTCATCGGTCCGAATATATAAATCTTCACCTTGGTTTCAACTCAAGGCTATCCAGCGACAACCCTCCCTCTTAGGACACCTCCTGCAGTCTTGCCGCACTGAACTTTACCTTCTCAGAACATTTTTCTCAAGAAGTTTTCTAAGTCCAAAGGTAAGCGCTGACCGGGACCACTCTACTTCTTGTATTCAAACTGCGCTCCATTGCGGCTGGCAATATTTTTCAACTTTGACCCAGTCTCGCATGACTAGATATCTGCGGTTGGTGCTTTGATCTTTTAGGAGATAGTTTTTACCAAAAACTTTCAAAATTCATAACTCCGGTTCTACTGATTGGATTTTTGTGGTTTCAGTGTCAAATAAATTAATAAAATGTACTCTTTTTTTTCTAAATTGGTTAGGGATTTTTCTTGTGTTGTGTTTTCACTTTATTACTGTTTGTGTACTGCATAAATACTTTACACATGGCCTCTAAGTTAAGCCTGACTGCTTTTTGTGCCAAGCTATGCAGGGTTAATCACAGGTTAATGTAGTGACTTTTTGTGGTTCGAGGGATTGTGGCTGTTGCTTGACCAGGGCTCTCACCCCAGTAAGCCATCAACCCAATTTCTGAAATTGGTGTTCAGCGGCGTGGACAGGAATGGTGTTTGTGCTGTACCATACAGTGATTAGTGTTACACAAAAATCCCAGATAAATAATTTGACATCCGTGTGACCGCTTTTTTAAATTTCTCATTAGTTTTCCATCGACTTTTTCCCCCCTTTTCTAAATTTAAGTACCCCTACCTCTCTTTTCCTTCACAATGGAGATGGTGCTGTGCAACTTTGATGACCTCAGCAGGGCTGTGCTGCTGAAACTCTGCAAACACAGGGGGCTGAAAGCAGACAGAAGTTCTATAAAACTGGATCTGGAGGAGGCCTTTAGAGTCTTTGAAGAGGTGCAGAAGTGGTAGTCCACCTCAGGAGAGAATAATGGTGAAGACAATGAGGAGGACTTGGACTTGTGAGGATATGAAGCAGGACTAGAAGAGGGACCGTGGACTGCAGGGACAACTCATCTGCCCACCAGAGAGAAACCAGGATGCCCAGGATGGGGCTGGGAGCAGTGTATCTTCCAGAGGCCTGTCACAAGTGGAGATGGAGGGTGGGAAGGAGGAGAGGAAGCTTGAGCTGGAGCTGGCCAAGTTAAAACTGGAGAAGGAGAAGGCTGAGGCAGAGAGGGCCTTAGATAAAACGAGACTACTGTTGGATCACGAGGAAGACATGAGGGAGATGGAGTTCAAGGCGAGGCAACCTTCAGGACCCAACAGTGATGGTGGCAGTGTACCACAGTGTCTGCTGGAGAGGTGAGAGTCTGCATACCTGAGGAGCTGGTACCTAACTATGTGGTGGGAGATGATATAGACAAGTGGTTTGCTGCTCACACAAGGTCCCAGAGTAATACTGGGGGTGAAGGGGAGCCTTTGGTAACACATGCCCACAGTGGGGAGGGATGCATTTCTCACTCTATAGGCAGAGGATAAGATAAGGTATGTACCCATGAAAGAAATACTTGTTGCTAAGTTTGGATTGACCCCTGAGAAGTATCACCAGAGATTCAGGGATAGCCACAAGCTCCCAAATAAGTCCTGGGTGGACATCCTAGATTATGCCAGCAAGGTACTAAAGGGCTGGGTGAGGGTCAGCAAAGTGTATGATTTTACTGGGCTGTACAACCTAATTCTGAGGGAGCACATGTTCAATAGTTGTTTTACAGAGCTGCGCCATCACCTAGTAGATAGCAGGCTTTCTGACCCCAGGAAGCTTGCTGAGGAAGCAGCCATCTGGGTCAGCACCAGAGTGTCTAAGAAGGCATCTGGGCGGGACTTCCAAAAGGGTGGTTAGGGTTCCAAAGAGAAGAAGGAGGGGAGAGATACAAATAAAACCAAAGAGTTCACTCAAGGCCTCCTAAACAGTTCACAGGTGAAATGGTTCCAGTCCCAATCCGGCCACCTGAAGAAAGGCTTCATCGATCAGAAAACTGGAAAGTTTGTCTCTAAGTGATATGAGTGCTCCCAGTATGGGCATATCAGGGGAGATGCTAAGTGCTCCAAGAGGGCACCGCCCCCCAGTGGTGGGCAGTCATGGGATGACCATTGTAGCGCTTGGAGAGATGGCCCCAGTAAGTATGGGGGACGTTAGTGAGGTTACCCTATTGTCCCTGGGTGATACAGAGATGGCGCCCAAAGCCAGCATGCCTTCCAATACTTCAAAGTATAGGCAGTGGGTCACCATCAATGGGCAGAAGATGAAGGCTCTGATGGATACAGGAGCCAGAATGACTACTGTCAGGTGTCATCTAGTGTCTAAAGAGCATGTGATACCTAATACATTTCACCAGGTTGTGGTAGCAGACAACGGGAGAGCCACTACCCTGTGGGTTTGGTTTCCTTTGAGTTGGGGGTCTCAGGTCTTCTGAAAGTTGCTGTGAACCCTGCTCTGTCTGTGGACTGTCTGTTAGGAAATTACTTGGAGCACACTGCCTGGAAGGAAGTGGAACTCAGGTCACACCTAGAAATGTTAGGGTTTCCTGAGTGAATCTATGTGATCACCAGGTCCATGACTGTCCCAGAGGGCAGTTGAGAAGGTATGGAGCGTGGGAGAATGGCCCAGACTGCTGCCAGGAAAGGAAAGAGCAATGGGGCATGGAAAACCAGCTCCTGAATGTCCCCCAGCACAGGTGGATGGGGCACCAGAGGAGGCCTGCCCTAGAGCCTACTGAGGAGGACATTGCCTCCCTTGGTATCCTGCCTGAATGTGCTGGATGGCAAATGGAAGGAGGATCCACCAGGGAGGAGTTCTGCAGGACACAGAAGGAGTGCCTAACCCTTGAGGGCCTAAGGCGGCAAGCTGAAGCCCAGGCAGCTGGTGAAACCTCTTGAGATGACCTCATATATAGTGGGAGAATGACCTCCTATATAGTGAGCCTAAGGCTCCAAGCATGGGGCAAGTCGTATATGATGATGAGAAATTTGATACAATCAGTACAGAGGAAGTAAAAACAATTAAACCGAGAACAACCAAGTTTTGAGGCCCTTCCTAATTTTAAAGAGACTATTCTCTTTTTTCAACGTGATAGGGAAGGAATTCCAAAGGCTGACCGTTGTGGCAGTGAAGCTCTTACCGCCCCATCTCACCTTGCTGATTCTGGGAGCAGTTAGGTTTATCAATTCTGCCAATCTGAGCGCTCTGGCAGGAGTAAAAGGTTTAAGAAATTTCGTCAGCTGTAATGGCCCCATGTTGTTAAGAGATTTAAAAGCGATAGATAATGATTTAAATTGGATCCTCTTAGCCACCGGTAGCCAGTGGAGTCTGATCAAAGCTGAGGAGACTGAGTCAAATTTAGGGATGCCCAACAGTAGTCTTGCCGCTGCGTTCTGGGCCGTTTGAAGTTTGTTAATGCTACGCCGTGGAGCACTAGAAAAAAGGGCATTACAGTAGTCGAGTCTTGAGGAAATCAACACTGAAACTACCGTCTTCCTTAAATCCATTACCGGGAGGATTTTCCTCAAAATTGTCAGGATAAAGAAGCATGCAGAAGTGGTAGCGTTGATTTGTGCTTCAAAGGACAACTTGGTGTCAAACAAGACGCCTAGATTTTTGGCTTTAGGTACTGGCTTGGGCAGCGGGCCCAATTGGTCAGGCCACCAACTGTTTGTCCAAAATGAAGGATTGTTCCCCAGCAGCAAGACTTCAGTCTTAGAGGAATTAAATTTCAGACAGTTGTCTGACATCCACTTTGCAATGTGGCTCATACAGTCGCAGAACCTGATAGCCGTCTGGCTGGCAGAGCTGCTCACCGAGACGATGATCTGTGTGTCGTCAGCATACGACACAAGGGCAAAGCCGTAGCTTCTAACTAGACTAGCCAGAGGGGTGACGTAGAGATTAAAGAGTGCAGGGCTAAGAGAGGAGCCCTGGGGAACCCCACAGGGCAATGCAAAGTGGGGTGACACTATGTTCCCCATAGCCACTTCCTGAGACCGCTCAGACAAGAAGGAGCTTAACAGGGATAGCGCCTTACCCCTGATCCCGATGGTGTACAGCCGGTCCCGCAGCAGCCCATGATTGACAGTATCAAAGGCTGCTGACAGGTCCAGTAGGATCAGTGCTGCATTCCCTCCAGTGTCAAGTATCAGCCTAAGCTCCTCTGTTGCCGTGATGAGAGCCAATTCTGTGCTGTGCTGAGCGCGAAATCCGAATTGGGAGGGATCCAGGATGTCATTGTCCTTAATGAAGGCAGAGAGTTAAGTGTTTATTGCTTTTTCAATTACTTTTGCGGGGAATGGAAGTCTTGAAATTGGTCTATAATTGAGCGGCTCGTTAACATCCAGATTAGGTTTCTTTAATAAGTATGGAGGCTTTCTTCCAATCCGTTGGAAAGTGTCCTGTTGTAAACATTAAGTTAAAAATCTCAGTTAAAGGAATGGCTATAGTTTCTGGTGAGATATGCAAAAGTTTGGGGGGACATGGGTCTAATGGAGAGCCAGATTTGGTAGCAGCAATGAGTATAGAGGTTTGTTCGATTGTCAATGTATTAAAATAGGAAAGGGTCGGGGGTCTGGTTCGACGGGACTTGTAGATTATCAAATAGAGCTGATTGGGTCTTGTCAAACTCAAACAGTGATTGATCCGTGCATTTATCCTGCTGCACAAATAGGTCAAAGACCGACTTGACCTTTTGTTGGAAGCATTCTGCTAGTGCATTGCAGAATTCTTGGCTAATACTGGTGTCAGGTCCAGATGGCAACTTTACAATTTTTCATTACTGTAGTAAACTGGGCTTTAGGGCATCTGTTGGCTGCCAGAATTTTCTCAGAGAAGTAAGTAGTCTTCTCTCTGAGGATAAGTTTCTTATAGGTTAGGAGAGTTACCTTATATTCCAATCGAGTAGTTGCATTATCATCAAGTCTCCACTTTCTCTCAGATTTGCGACATTGTTGCTTCTGAGCTTTCAATGTGTCATGAAACCATGGTTCTGATGGGGTTCTCCTGGATTGTTGACATTGTTTGGGGGGCGCTAGTAATGTCAGAGCCGCATCAAGCCAGGAATGGTATTGCGTTGCTTGATCGGGTTCCATAGAAAGTTTTAGCAGTGTTTTTAAAAGAGTGGTATTTAGTGAGCAAGACTCTACTTTCTTCCAGGGGCGACTGACCTAGAGTTCTCTGGGGGCTTTAAGACAATTTTGTTTTTGGCCATGTTATATGAAATAAGATAGCCTTATGATCTGACTAGATCAAGGGCAAAACTCCAGTCCAACTTAGCAAGGGGGTGTCTGAGAAGATACCATCTAGGCAGTGTCCAGCGTTGTGTTGGGCCCTTGACAAGTTGGCACATCCCTGCGCTATCCATTAGATCTAACAGTAATTTAGTATCAGGATCGTCAAGTTTTTCTAGATGGAAATTAAAATCCCCTAGCATTGTAAAGTTGGGATGGTCTGTTTTGTGAGCTAACAAGGTGCCCAGGTTATCTAGAAATAATGGTAAACGTAATGGGGCAACCCGGTGTCCCTCAGAACCTGGGTATACGTATTTTAAAGGAAAAATTGGTTCTGTCGGGGTATCAATTACTTAGGACAAGTAGCAACAGCTTACTTATAACCAATATAAATGATTTACAAAGAAAAACAAATAAAGATATAACACACACCAAAATTTTTTGAATCAATAATGTATTAAGAGAAAATCAAATAATAAGGGCTGTCGCAATTTACATTTTCAATTGCAATGTGAAGTATGTGACTGTGGTGAAACAGTGACATATGGTGAATGGTGATAAATATAGACCACTATATACAGAAACAATTGTGCAAAAAATGGGGAGGGGGAGGGAGAAAGATTTCATAAATGTCCTTATTATTAGCACATATGCTTAATGATCCAATGACGAATGGGACTGTGATCAAAAGCGTTGTGTAGACATATACAATACGCCGACGTTTCGACCCTGTGTATCGCGCAAGAAGTGAAAGTGCGTCCAGGCGGGTCTTCCTCAGAGCAGGAGGGGGGAGAGATGGCAGCCCAAAAGCAGATTCCTAGGTGGCCCTGCGACTAATAATTTCTTGGTCAGGTATGGGTAGGAAAATAAATCATAAGGATCTCCACCAGCCGGTTTGGAGCCTCAAAGATAAACTGTATTGGACTTCCACCCGTCGGTAGGAGTCGTGTTTGTGCCAGTCCGATGTGTTTCGTGATCTGGAATTCAAGCCTGGTTTCCACGGACAGAAGGAGGCTTGAATTCCAGATCACGAAACACATCGGACTGGCACAAACACGACTCCAACCGACGGGTGGAAGTCCAATACAGTTTATCTTTGAGGCTCCAAACCGGCTGGTGGAGATCCTATGATTTATTTTCCTACCCATACCTGACCAAGAAATTATTAGTCGCAGGGCCACCTAGGAATCTGCTTTTGAGCTGCCATCTCTCCCCTCCTGCCCTGAGGAAGACCCGCCTGGACGCACTTTCACTTCTTGCGCGATACACAGGGTCGAAACGTCGGCGTATTGTATATGTCTACACAACGCTTTTGATCACAGTCCCATTCGTCATTGGATCATTAAGCATATGTGCTAATAATAAGGACATTTATGAAATCTTTCTCCCTCCCTCCCCATTTTTGCACAATTGTTTCTGTATATAGTGGTCTATATTTATCAGCATTCACCACATGTCACTGTTTCACCACGGTCACGTACTTCACATTGCAATTGAAAATGTAAATTGCGACAGCCTTTATTATTTGATTTTCTCTAATACATTATTGATTCAAAACATTTTGGTGTGTGTTATATCTTTATTTGTTTTTCTTTGTAAATCATTTATATTGGTTATAAGTAAGCTGTTGCTACTTGTCTAAGTAATTGATACCCGACAGAACCAATTTTCCTTTAAAACAGGTTATCTAGAAAGGCGGCCTTGGATTTGGGCGGGCGATAGAGTAAGATTCCATTAAAAAAGAGTTGGCCAAGCAGTTCGATTTTAAAATCAAATGCTTCAAAGTCTTTATTATCCATATTCATTTTAATACAAGACTTGAAGCTGGGTTTGAGAATAAGGGCAATCCCCCCTCCCCCCCCCCTAGTATATTGGTAGTTCCCCACTGTTACAGGGCCTTTCTACTAGGGCTGACTCTTGAGATACCTCTTGCAGGACATCTGGGCAAGACAAGACCTTTGTCAGGTGTATCACCCACTTATATTGGCCGTAGATGCAGACAACTACTGATACATTTTGTAGGACTTGTCTCATTTGCCAGGCTAGTAGGAAGGCTGAAAAAAAAGCTAAAAGCTCAACTGACTTCCACAGCTGTTGTTGACACACGCTTTAAGAGGGTGGACATTGAAATTTTAGGGCCCTTGGGCCCCAAAACAGCCTTAGGCAATAGGTTTATCCTAGTCTGGGTGGACCATGCCACTTGGTACTCAGAAGCCATTCCTCTGAGGACAGTCACTGCACCTATACTAGGGCTCAAATGGGGATTTTCACCAGAGTGGGTTTCCCCAAAGAAGTGGTGTCAGACAGGGGCACCAACTTCATCTCTGAGTACATTAAGTCTATGTGAAAGGAGTGTGGAGTTACCTGTATGTTCTCCACACCCTACCATCCACAAAACAATGGGCTTGTTGAGAGATTCAACAAGACTCTTAAAGGCAGATTATGGGCTGGCCTGAGTCCATGAGGCGAAAGTCCTCTTGCCATGCCTACATTTTGCTTACAGAGAAATGCTACAAAAGGGAGTGGGCTTTAGCCCATTTGAACTTTTGTATGGCCACCCTGTAAGAGGACTTCTCAGTCTGGTCAAGGAAGCGTGGGAGCAGGCGCCCAAGAAACCCTCCAGGATATGGTCAGCTACATGCTAGCCCTCAGGAACCAAATGGCCAAGTTCTGGATGAAAGATTCTGAGAACCTGGAGATTAGCCAAGACTTATTGAAGCAAAGGTATAAAGAAGTGGCTCCCATGGTGGAATTCCAACCTGGGCAGAAAGATTGGGTGATGGAGACAGTGGGGCCCAGATCTCGTTAGGATCGCAGGACTGGGCTATATGAGGTGGTGGAGAGGAAGGGGGAGTCCCCTTACCCGGTGATTCTCAAGGCCCCCAGAACCACCTTAAACATACTCCATCTCAACTGCCTCAAACCCCACTATGAGAGGTCTGAGGTCACCATGCTGCTGGTGACAGATATTGGGGATAAGGAGAAGAGTGAACCTCTCCTTGATCTCCTGTCATCTAAAGAGAAGGATGGGTCAGTGGAGGGTGTCAACCTCACCCCTACTCTGACCTCAGCTCAGCAGAGGGTCTGTCGCCAGTTACTGGAACAGTTTGCTTCCCTATTTGCTCTCACTCCGGGGCTTACACACTTGTATACCCATGATATAGACACTGGAGACAGTCTTCCTGTCAAAAACAAAATGTACAAGCTGTTTGACAAACTGAGGGCGAGCATCAAATCAGAAGTCACTAAGATGCTGGAATTGGATGACATTGAGGCCTCCAGTAGTCCCCGGTCCAGCTCAGTGGTGCTAGTACTAAAGGCTGCCTGACCGGGCACCGCCCCAGAACTCAGGTTCTGTGTTGACTACAGGGGATTCAACTCAGTCACCATGACTGATGCACATTCCATCGCCTTAGCTGATGAGCTCATTGATGGGTTAGGGGCTGCCAAGTTCCTGAGCACTTTTGACTTCACTTCAGGGTACTGGCAGATTGCCCTGACCGAGGGGGTTAAAGAGAGGTCAGCCTTCTCTACTCCAGAGGGCGACTTTCAATTTAAGGTCATGCCCTTTGGACTCAAGAATCCCCCTGCCACCTTCCAGAAGCTGCTGAACCAGGTCTTAGCTGGGATGGAGGCCTTCAGTGCTGCATATTAAAATGACTTAGCTGTCTTCAGCAGCACCGGCAGGACCACCTCTTTCACCTGCAAGAAGTGCTTCAGGCCCTGCAACAGGCAGGCCTGACTATAAAGGCCAGTAAGTACCAGATAGGGCAGGGGTCTGTGATGTACTTGGTACAATTGGTGGGCGCGGGTAAGGTGCAGCCCCTCCAGGCCAAAGTAGAGACTATCCTGGCCTGGGAGCTCCCAACAACTCAAACAGAAGTGAGGGCCTTCCTGGGTGTTACAAGAGATTTGCCAAGGGATATGGCACCATTGTTGCCCCCTTGACTGTGCTGGCTTCCAAGAAGCAGCCTAAGAAGGTGATCCGGACGGGGGCCGGTCAGAAAGCCTTTGAAACCCTCAAAAAGGCCATGTGCACAGATGCTGTGCTCAAGGCACTTGATTTAGGAATTCATTGTCCAAATAGCTGCCTCAGAGCATGGCATAGGTGCAGTCTTATCACAGCTCAATGAGGAGGCCTTGCCCAACCTATAGCTTTTATCTCTTGTAGGCTACTTCCCAGGTAAGAGGGGTGGAGCGCTATTGAAGGGAAGCCTTTGCTGTGGCCTGGGCACTGAAGAAGCTGAGACCATACTTGTTTGGGACTCACTTCCGAGTTCAGACAGACCACGGGCCCGTGAGGTGGCCCATGCAAATGAGGGGTGAGAATCTAAAATTATCGAGGTGGTCCATCCCTCTACAGGGACTGGACTTTATGGTTGAACACCGTCCTGAGTCAGACCACACCAATACTGATGGTCTCTCCAGGTTTTTCCGCCTTAGTGAAGAGAACTCCCAAGGGGTTGGGTAGTTTTCCCCACTTTCAGCTAGGGACAACACGTGTTAGACCTGGCAGCCTTAGGTTGGTCTTCCCCCAAATACTTTGCCTCACCTCCTCTATTTTTGCTGGACTTATTTTTGTTGGCTGTAGGACTTTCTTCACTTTACCACTGCTAACCAGTTCTAAAGTGCTTGTGCTCACTCCCCTCAAACATGGTTACATTGGCCTATGCCCAATTAGCATATTTAATTTATTTGTAAATCCCTTGTAGAGTGGTATACCATATACCCAGGTCCAGTAAATTAAATGCTACTAGTGTCCCTGCAGTACTTATTGTACCACCCACTTAAGTAGCACCTTAAAACATGTCCCAGGTCTGCAACTACATCCTGAATGCTATGTCGACTTGGAATTTAAACGCCTTGCCAAGCCCTAAACTCCCCTTTTAGTATATATGTCATCCCTAAAGTAGGCTGTGGGTAGCCCATAGGGCAGGGTGCTGTGTAGTTAAAAGGTTGGGCATGTACTTTTAAGTTTTACGTGTCCTGGTAGTGAAAAACCCCTACATTTGTTTCTCACTATTGTGAGTCCTACCCCTCCCATAGGATAACGTTAGAGATTCCTTATTACATTTAATAACCTGTAATTTCTAATTCAGAGCTGGTAGCTATGTCATGTTTGGTGTCTTTAGAATTGTGCTGAAGAATGCTATTTAATGGTAAAGTCGGGTTTTTGATCACTATTATAAAAATACCACTTTTAGAAAGCTGGCATCTTTCTGCCCTTAGTCCTTTTGTGCCTATAGCCTGGCCTGGGATGTAACTGACAGAATTTGTGAATTCCTCCCAGACAGTCACACAATAGTGGGATTAGGTGTGCCTGAATGGGCCATCTGCTGCAGAATGGGGGCAGAGCTGAGCACAACCCTACTTACAACTGAATAGCTTGTGCTCTGCCTTCACACAAAGGGCCTAACCACCCCACATTGTTACTGCAGCCCACTTGGAGCAAGGGCAGGGGAGGCAGGAAATTCTATGCCCTACAAAGTCACTGTCTAGAAGCTTCTCCCACCTTCCAGAACTAGGGCATCAGAATATAAAAGTAGGACCTCCGGCACTAAATCTTCAGTACACGTCTGCACATGTGGATACTCATCCAGGAAAGAGCAGTGCTGTGCTGCTGGAAGGAATGCCACTCTGCTGGATTGCTGCTCTAAATGGCTGCTGATCTGCTTGACTGGTGCCCAGTTTGTCCTGCTGCTCTGCTACCTTCTGCTTGGGTTCAAGGACTGGATCGCCAACATCCTAGGACCTCCAGAGTGACTCACAAGGGCTAGTTTGCTGGCCTTCTGTTCAGAGCCACAGGGACATAAAAGGCTTCTTCCATCTTGAACCCACCCCTGGACCCAGCTTGAGTGTGTCCTGACCCTCCAAGTGGTGCTCCTCCAGCCCAGGACCTTTGGCATGGTTCTAAAAGTGCCCAGATAGCCAAACTATTTGAACATTTTTGGCTAAGAACTGTTCTGAGAACCAGGAGGAGGCCAGGACCAGCCTACTCGCCTTTCTGCCTGAGGTGCATCATCGGTCGGATTGACTTTGCAGCTTCTCCGGCTACATTCTTCTCAATAGCAGCAAATCCTTTTCAGTAGTCCTTCGCCAAAGGGGTAATCTACCTCATGGAACTGTCTTTGGCTACAGCCCCCTCCTCATCCCGCTGGAGATTTCCGACTTCCATTTCAGAAACTAAGTCCGAACGTAGAAATCTTTACAGCAGCTTCGACCCAAGGCTATCTGGCAATGACGCTCCCTCTTCGGACACCTCCTGTAGTCTTGCCCCGCTGAACTTTACCTTCTCAGAATATTTTTCTCAAGAATATTTGTAAATCCAAAGAAAAGCGCAGACCGGGCCCAATTTACACTTCGTTTATCTCAAATGCGCTCCATCATGGTTGGCCATATTTTCTGGCTTTGAGTCAGTCTCGCACGACTAGAGGCCATATTATTCAAGTGCCCGGGGGCGTAACGGGCGTTTGCGCCTGCTTTGCACGCCCCCAGGGCACTTTAGTATTACAAAAGGGGCCGCAGACGCTTGGGCCCTTCCCTAATACCGATAGTGCTGGCGCACATAAACCACTAGCGCTATCTTCAGAGGGCGTTCCCTCATTTGCATGGGGGCATGCCCCATGCAAATGAGGGAATCCCCGTGTCTCTTTGCAGGCGCCGTATTAAAGACGTGGGAGAAGAGGCAAAGAATTTCTCAGGAGGCACACTGACAGTGCGCCGCCCTGATGGCAGACCTCTGGAGGGGGGAAAAAGGGGGTCCCATGGACACCCCCCAGACACCCCTTTGCAGGTAGGTGCAGTCACTCACTGCACCCGCCTGCAAGGGGATCTCTATTTCCCCTTAAAAGTGCAGGTGGGTTGCCGCCTGCACTGTGAAAACATGAAGCGGCTTCAATGCAGCAGCTCCGTTTTTCACATGAATGCCCCGCCCCCAGGGCAGCGCAAGTTCGCTTGCCCGGGGGGGCAGCGCATTCATCATAATATGGCGCATTTTCCTTCGTTGCGCCAGGTGCACCTTTTCAAAGGTGCGCCCGGCGCAATGAAGGAAAATGTGCTGCATGTATAATACAGCCCCAGATGTACGCAGTTGGCGCTCTGATCTTTTAGACAGTAGTTTTTACCCAAAATGTTCAAATTTCATTACGGCGGTTCTACGGATTGGATTTTTGTAGTTTCGGGGTCAAATAAATTATTAAAATTTACTCTATTTTTCTAAATTGGTTTGGGATTTTTCTTGCGTTGTGTTTTCACTTTATTACTGTTTCTGTGCTGCATAAATACCTTAAGAATCTAAGTGGGGGTAATGCCTCCCAGACCATTGATCAAATAACGCTTTGCCGAAAGGAACCCAAATATTGTTCCTTCTATTGTCTTTGATTTGACCTGTTATTTTTTCAATCTTTCGCCGGGGGTGTACACTCTGATATATCACACCTGTGTGTATGATTTTTTGTGCTTTTGTCGTACAATAAATCACAAATCCTTTTTCTTAAGTCTTAGCATTTTTTCTCTGCTTGTTTTTATAAAAGGTTTTTTAGGAAGAACATGCTATACATTTACATACATAGTGACAAGGGACAAAACTTATGAAAAACAAAACTTACATGACAACACTTCATAAATGCATGTAAGGGAATGATCAGGGGGACAATTTAAGTGCAACAAAAAAATCACTACATCTTAATTACAGTTAAAGACTGGGTTTACAGACGTGCAACAGACCATATGCAGTGGCCTGTCTAGTGTCCTGTAGTGTGTTATCTTTGGGACCTTTACCACTTCAGTCCTCTTGTGTGTAGTGCTAAATGCTACTACTGGGCCCTGTTAAAGTTGGTGTCAGAGCATGAGTTAATGCTGGGAAGGGATCCTAGATTCCATCTCTCATGGTGCACTGCTTTTGTGCACGAAATAACACAAATTATGGTCGCTCTTGGCCCTGTGTATATGTACGCCAACGCGTTTCGACCTTCAGGGGTGGGCCAGAGGTGTATTTCGAGGAAAGTCTTCTTCAGGGCTGTTGACTTTGTGAACCCTGTGTGGATGTTAAGAAAAACAATTACTGTCTTGTGTGTGTCCTTGTCTGTTCCAAACTAGAACTGAGTGGACTGCGTTCCACTTTTTGTGCAGATTGTATCGGGGATGTACTATTATGCTGGCTGCTTTGTGAAAGTCTTGTTTGATGTGTCTAGCCCGTTTCTTATTCCATGTTCCTGTTTGGTCAGGGGTTTCCTGCATGACGATTTGACCTGTAACAGGAGCAAAATTTATTCCAAAGAGTGAGGGAACACAAGGTCTACTGGTTCCAGAGACACAATGGAGGAGGAGGGCCTACTTGAGGTTTGTTAGGCTTGGACCATCCGTCAGTTGTGATCCGGAAACCTGCTGGGGAGCAAAGAGTATCTTGTCATTTCATGCGTCAAAGTACCTAGGAGATGGTGTCTTGGTGCAACACAATGTGCACTTTTTAAGTTAGTCCAGCATTGGGACGAAGTGTTGGCCCCGTGTATTGGACTGTGCAGTGTGTAACTTTGGGATTACCGTGATATTTCAAGGGTGATGGAGTCTTGTTCATACTTTGACACTTAACTTTATGGTGGTTGTGGATGTTGACTTTGTGTATAGGAGCATGCATGCATGTACTGGCGGAGGAGTCCCGTCTTGCTATTGCGGCTGTGGGGTGTTCTATGTTTATGTTTATGGTTTTGTAACTCGCACAGCTACTCAAGAGTGTCCCTGCGCGAGCCCAAGAGACAGCAGAAGGAAAGGGAAAAAAAAATAAGAGCCAATAACACAAAAACCAGATCATTGAAAAAGGAAGGTTTTTAGTTTCTTCCTAAATTGGGTAGAATTCTGCAGACTACGCAGGTCAAGAGGGAGCGAGTTCCAAGCCATGGCCGCCAAGTAGGCCAGAGAGCTACCGCCCTTTCTCTTGAAGCGGAATCTGGGGACAGAAGCCAGGAGCATGTTAGAAGAACGCAAGTGTCTGCTGGGGGAGTAGAACTGAAAACGTTTCCTGAGGTAGAGGTGGCCATATTCATAAAGTGTGGCATGGATAGTTACCAGGGCTTTATACGTGACCCTTGCCTTCACCGGTTGCCAGTGCAGGTTGCGCAGGTGTTGCCTGGACCTGGTGCGTTTGGGGAAGTCAAGAAGCAGACGAGCAGCAGCATTTTGGACCACCTGAAGTTTGTCAATAAGATAGGCGGGAAGGCCCACGTATAGTGCATTTGCATAATCGATGCGGGAGGTAACAAGAGCTCGAACAACCGCTTCCTTAGCTGTTATGGGCAGAAGGGGCAGAAATTTCCTGAGAAGTTTCAGAATGTTCTAAGCCTGCCAGTTGCTTGGCCATTGTGTGGCATTGAGCAATCCTTGTTACCAAACCTTGGCATGTTTCCTTAGGTGAAATCCCTTTGACGGCTTGGTTGTATCATCATACCTCAGCGCCGAGTTGCGGCGAGAGTGGACCATGCTGCTCTGTTAACCCCTAATTCTGGGAGTGTAAAGGGCATGCAGTGCTGACCCTGAGCGGTCTTAATCTAATGGATGGTTATCATGCTATCCCATATGTGTAACGTTGAGAGGCGGCTGCCTACGTGCGTAGGCTTTTTACCTTTTTTTGAGCCTCCGGCTATCTCTTCGGGGGGTGTGTTCCCGCGGGGATAGTTCTGTGGCACCTGGACCGTTTGAATTGGATCCGCTGGCATCTCTCTCGTCTATAAGTGGATTCCGCATGACAAGCGGAAGTCTTGGGGTGGGACAATCTTTGAGTGGCGGTTACCTGGCTTTCCTGCTGGATGGATACTCTGCCTGATTTCCTGGGACGAACTTCCTGTCTCCAGTTTTTTGGGGGGGTTATATCTTTATTGAGCCCTTGGAACATGTCTTCCCGGGTGTCGCGATCATGGAAATGAAACATTTTTTCGGGTGTGTCGCGACACGAGAGATGGTTACAATTGCTGCCTTTATGGCATGGGCAGGACTCATTTGTGTCTGAATTGAGCGTAGTCAATGTGTTTTATTGTCACCTGACTTAGTGTCGCTTTATGTGCTCCCGGCTTAAATACAATATGCCTGGATGATCATTGTGCATTTGAACAGGAAACAATACTTTAGTTTTCAGTAACTGGTACGAACATGCGGTTAACACATTTTACATACATCATACTTCGTTGTTCATTTGTGTATGGTGTTACTTCTATGGTTGTGTTACTGATCTTAGACATAGTGTACATCATGTGTGCTCCCGGCTTTTGTACAATATGTCTGGATGGTCATTGTCCATTTGAACAAAAAAAAACAATACTTTAATTATGGTTGTGTTGCTGATCTTACACATAGTGTATATCATATGTGCTACCCGCTTATGTACAATATGCCTAGATGATCCTTATGCATTTGAGCAAGAAACACTATTTTAATTTTGGTAACTGATACAAGCATGCGTTTGACACATTTATACATACATCATACTTAGTTGTTCATTTGTGTATGGTGTTACTTCTATGATTGTGTTGCTGATCTTGCGCATAGTGTGCAGCATGTGTTAACGCAGAATGATGTGTTTGGCTTCCATCCGATGGTTGACCTTATCATCTCCCTCTTTTTTAGGGAGTAGGTTTACGTCCTAAGTGAGGTAATGTGGTTGCTGTTTTATTGTGTCTGTGAAGTGCGGGTGCTTTAACTTGAGCTTGCATGCCATGTACTCTGAAGAATTTGTGTATGTTCTTATCTAGTTGGTCTGTCTAGAAGCAGTGGACTATCTCACTGATTTCATTGAGGCCATTGTTGGTTGTACCCAGGCGTAAAGTCATTTTGGCTTCCAGTTTGGAGAGAATTGAATCTTTCTGTTTACCCTTCACATGTTTTAACACTGTCCATTTAAATTCTAATGGTCCATGACCATGTTCTATATAATGACGTACCATCAGTGCACTCTGGACTTTGCACTTGATGCGTGACCTGTGTTGTGTGATCCTCTTCTTAATGGCCTGTGTCGTCTTTCCAACGTATGCCAGATTGCAGGGGCATGTGGCACAATATATCACGTTATCAGTGTTGCAATTGGTGAATTCAACGTGTTTGATTGTTATACCACAGTAGGTGAATTGTTCGCCTTCTATCGTGCTTGCGCACGAAGGGCAATTTCAACATCTGTGGTGTCCTCTGATTGGGGGCAAGGCAAGCATTGTGTGTAATGATACACTTTCCTTCTTTTGGTTAGTGTTTGCTCTTACCAAATTGTCTCTTAGATTTTTATTCCATTTTAGGGCGAATAAAGGGGCCTCTCTCAGTTTTTCAAGACCTTTCACCGTATTCCAATTCTTACGGATGATTTTCTTTATGTTGTTCGTTGCGCTTGAGATCGTTGTGACACATACCAGAGGCTTGTTCTCTTTCCGTTCCTTGAGTACCAATAGTGTTTCTCGGGCATGTACCATGCTCTTTTTAGGGCTCTCTTTAATAATTTCCTTGGATAGTTTCTCTGTTGAAGTTTAACCATCAAAGTTATTTGCATTGCTGAAGTAGTCTTCTCGTTTGGTGCAATTCCGCCTGATCCTCAGGAATTGACTGTATGGCAAATTTTCACGTAAATTCCTGTGGTGGAAACTTGAGTAGTGCAGAAAGGTGTTCCTATCTGTGTTTTTGGTGTAAAGGGTGGTGTAGATGCACTTATCTTCATGTTTAACCACAATGTCTAAGAAATTAATTTCCTCTGTGTTGGAATTTAAGGAAAACTGGATGTCACGATTTCTATCACTTAACCAGCTATGGAAGTCTTGGAATTTTTCTCGTGCTTGCGCAGCGCACGCTGGGCCGGCCCTCCATGACGCGGTATATGAGTGGGTTTGATAACTTTAGCCTCTCCCCTCTCCCCGGTGGCTGCCACGATCAGTGGGGGGATTCACTAAGGAAGTACTAGCATTCCTGCTTGTTGCCATATTCCAAATGGTTTGAGCGAGCATTGCCGGGTATAAGCACTGTTATGACATTATTGATTATGAGGCACACTGACCCGGTCATACGGGTCGGCCTTCTGGCCATGACCCTATGTTCGTGACAGCATCAGGCTGCCTGATAATTCACACAATTGGGTCTTCATAACTTCAGACGCTTCCCTCTCCCAGGTGGCTGTCCGGATCAGTGGGAGGTTTTACTCCGGAAGTATCAACTTGCTCACTTGCTGCCATATTTTAAACGGTCTGAGCGAGCTCTGCCAGAACTGAGTACTGGCTTCACTGTCATGACATTTCTGACGATGAGGTACACTTCTGTGTTGTTGTCACACTGGACAACATACTCCATGGGAGATTTTGGAATAGACACATAGCGGTTTACCCTTTCAATGTAGCATTGTCAACTGTATATTCTGTGTGTTTATGACTACGTCTTATGGTCATACAATTTTTCACCACCTTTATGCTTTTAAATAGAAATTGGAAACCGCCTTGAGTTTGCAATGCCGAGGTTCTAGGTGTCCGTTCCCTTGCCCGACGATTCGGGTAGGTGCCTTTCTGCATCACCATGTGATTTGATGCTATAATATGTACTCTTTTTTAGAGCCATTTATACATGGGTGTGTGATCTTAATATAGGCACAATTTTGTTTCTCTTTCTAGGGAGTTTCCTGACCAGTAGACTCTACGGTTGAGTGAACTTTCACTCCAACTATTGGTTGTATGTATGTATCATTATACAGGTTCTCCACCTTACTAAAATAGTTCTAGTGGATATTGCACTTCACTTCTCTTCTTACTCACCTTGGTCCTGATGAAAGCCGCTACATCCCCAAGGGGAGTGTTAGGCAGAAACATGTTGACCATTTCATTGCTTTGACAGATCAAATTCCCCTCTGTCTCAGCTCCATGTTTTACTCCTGACCTGTGGATGCCAGATTAAAGTTGATTAGCATACCATTGAGTCAGTTCCAATCACTCACACCTTTATTTTACTCCCGTCTCACTACACCCAGCTCATCTAGAGGTTTAGTACACCTCAGTATCTCCATCAAAACATCCCTGAGCTCCTCCCTCTCAGAGAGGGGGTTGTAGCCCGCACTACGACTAGGTTCGTAGTGGGAGGAGATCCCCGATGATGAAGCATGCCACCTATGGGCGGGTGAGGGGAATCGTCCTAAGACAGGGACACTCCAGTACCCCAACAACATGCTTTTAGACCCAGGGGCCCATATTGTGTTTTTCAGGTATATGAATGGGAAATCGACCTCTGCTGTTCTTTAAATTTCCTCTGGTCCTCCTTTGTGTATACTACACTGAAAAGGCTTACCATGATCATAACCTGATTGTCATGAGTCAATACTTATGTAAGAGGGATGTTTAATCACCAGTGACATCCCCCCACACATGGGTAATGACACCAACTCTCTACATGCTCACTTGAAAAGTGAAAGGATAGGGAGAGTTGAGCCATTGAGATGAGTAACCTGTATCTAGGAAGCACCAGATTAAACAAGTGAAGCATCTGAGTTATTGTAAATGGTTATTTCAATTGTAACTGTAATAGGATTTATAAAGCGCTTACTACCCCTGATAAGGCAGTGAAGCTCTTTATGGTGAGTAGCACGTTACTTATGAACCCAAGGTTAGTGGTTAACCTAGTTGTTATTGCTGGTTATTGTAATTAGTTGTGTGTTCTCCAGAAAAAAAGTGCTTTAGGATGCAGGTCTAAATTTAATTTTTTTACTGACCTTAGGTAAACATTATTGGTAATGTGAATAAGTGAAGAGTTTAATGATAAAAAATGTTGAGACTATGTAATCCAGTAGAGAAGATTGTTTTCGACCTTCCCATAGAGGCATGACTCATAAAATACAATAGTAATGTAGTTAAAATCTTTATTAAATGTTTCATTATGAATAAGATTTGTAAGGCAGAATATGTGATAAAGAGATGATTTCATTTGTGAAATGACAAACCTAACTGTGAACTGTTTTGTCTTTTAGAAGAGAGGTGAGTGGGAACCAAACCACGATTTGTACAATGTTCTTAGTAATGTACATGTAACACTTAATATTTGTAAGTGTTTGTTTCAAGACAGCGTAGACAGTGGAAGATATCCATTCCCATGAAGACATCATGTCCCGATTGGGTGAAGAATTGGATTGTTGCAACATTTGTTTTAGTTGTAGATATCAAAATGTTATTCTAGTGCGTGTTCCTAGGCCAGAGACAGACATCCTCTCCACACACATTCTAGATGCTCTAAGCTTCTAAGACCCAGACTCTCTACTCTCTGAAGCTTTATGCTTTGAGCAGGATCTATGCTATATTTCTGAGACTCCACTGAATTTTTTGAACTTCTCTTCATGAGAAGTACTTATTGAATTGCTTAAAGCTTTATGCTTTCTCCTCTCGATTTCAAACTCTTTATAGGTTCTAGATACTTTTTCTCATCTTAATATTTAGAATAGGGAATCTACTTATATGGAAAGAGCTTATGCAATTGTTCTGTACTGTATTACTGATGAATTGATTACTTATTGATAACTAAAAATAAATATTTACTAAAAGAGATTAATAAAACCCTTTAAACCTATACCAAAATGTCATCATTGACTCTCAATGATTTATGTTTAACTGTGATCTGTAATTTGAATGTTGATTTGCAACTTCTGACTAATTCTTATACCTACGGCAAAGATCCGTAGCCTTATGGGCCGAATAAGAGCAGGGACTTTATTTCCAAGCATGCTGAGATGCAAATTCTGAATCGTAAACCAAACATTTATTAAGGGCCCATGCTCCACCAAAGCTGGTAGCAGAGGACGGGTTACGTAGTAAGAAAGAACAGCTGCAAAATAAAAAAGTGCCCAAGGTAGATAAAAGCCCAATGCCCATATGCCCAAAGCCTGAGTTTGAAGATTGACGGAGTGCTGTTTTCTAAGGTGGACGCAAATGCTGAATTGAAGGTGTGAGTATTAATAGGGTCATGCGTCGCAATTTGTGTTGGTAATCGTGATTTGTAATTTGAAAAGCATTAATGTGTTGAATGAAATTAATGAGCTTGTGATCTGGTGATATTCATGGGCTTTTGTCAAAAAGGATAAAGAGGTTATCGGGCTAAGAAGTAGTCTAAGATTCTGGGATGGAAAAATAAACAGAGAGATGATTTTGGTATTCTTGTCTGCTAATGATTTGAAGTACAAGTCTGGAGACGTCGTCGACTGCAAAATTGAGATAGGGACCATAACAGATTTTACTAAAAATTGATCAGTTTTAGTGGAACCTGATGCACAAGGGGGACACTGCATTGATTAGGTGATTTGCTGCTGGCCGAGATTTCACTGGGGTGCGTCGAACTTTCTTTTTGTTTGAGAAAAGTCAGAGGGTGTAAAAACCTAAAAATTCCAGTTGCTGAATTGTTCTATTGAATTCTTTAGAGAAGCAGACAAAGGCTGATATTTTATGTTGCACAGAATTATAGCATTGAAGCTTTGTGTGTTTGTGCATATACAAAGAAATTGTAAAGGAGCGTGAAGTGCTGCACGGAGCAAGTTGTATCGTGCTGCGCTGGCATTGGCCAGTTACTGTGAAACGCCACGCTGAGATTGGTTATGCTGTGTTGAGAGACGTGTTGTTATTGGTAGGTTGGTTTAGAGAGTCGGACTAAGATTGGAAGAAAGGGCTTGCTGAACCTGATGTATATGGAACAGAATCAGACATTGAAGGTTTATATTTACATTTTATTTCCATTGTTGAATTAAGTTTGAAATCATAAAATTCTTCAATTAAAGGTATATTAAGAGGTGATGTGACTATTGCTGTTTGGGAAGGTGTCGAGGCACCTCCTGAGGGTACGCCTGATTACCACATGATGATTGAGCAAGGGTTACACATGTGCATATGGCTTCGCCAATAGTGCAAGATCATTGAAAAAGAGGGACCATTGAGTTTTCCTAGATGGGGTACCTTTAATTTGAGAATTTTTTTTATTTTTTTTTAAGAAGTTTTTATTAACTGTATATTATATGATCATACACAGCCTCTCGCCTACAACCCTGGGGGCCGGCGGCTATCGACCTGGACAGTTTTGTACACAGCTTTATGGCCAACAACCCAGTGGGCAGGCAGCGTGCTGTCAACCTTAACTAATATTTAACCCAAACAAAAACTGACGTTATTGCACACGAGACACGCCAACATTGCAGTCAATGATGTTTGCTATCTTCCGGATATAAATCAGGGAGGTTTGAAACCCAACGTACAGAGTTCGTACCATGTAGAACAGAGTCCCACTACTCCCTCTAAGACAGTGTGTCTCTCCGTACTGATACTACCGTAGCTAAATGGATCTGCACTTGAAACTCAGCGACGCTACACTTTCGTCAACCATTAAGTATCCCTGGGAACCTATTGGGGGTTAGGTAGTGGGGGGGCTGCGCGCTGTATCTGCACCTTCTGGGCCCTCCGGCTCCTCCCCTCGCTCTTCTCTAGCCCTATTCAACCTGTATGTAACATAAAGCCCCCAGAAGTTTTTGGGCCTATTCCGCGGAGGGAGCAGCTCACTAAAACTTTCGGTTTGTGTGCTGCAGTACAGCATGTCGCGGGACCATTGGGCTACCGTGGGGACTGGGCCTCTCATCCAGCATATCGCCACTCTACGCTTGGCGACTAAAAGTCCCATGTCGACTAGTCTACGTGTCTCCCTGGGGTGAGGTTTAGAATATCCAATCAGAGCTAGCGTGGGGTCAGGTACGAGCACTTTGTCTGTTACCATACTTAGTTCTCTAAATACCGCCTCCCAGAACCTATATATTTCCGGGCACTGCCACGCCAGGTGTAAGAAATCCGCCGTCAGCGCGCCGCATCTGTCACACCTCGCGCTGTCTCTCAGTCCGTATCTATGCAGCCTCTCTGGTGTATAATACACCCTGTTAATATATTTAAAATGGATTAGCCTGTGCTTGCCATGCAACGAGATGCGGCGGGTGCTCGTGCAACAGTAAGTCCAAATAGAGTCATCTATCGTACGCCGCAGGTCCCTCTGCCAGGCCAATCTGGCCTTCGTATATTGCTGTGCTCCATGCGCGATGACTAACCCATATATTATAGAGATCGCTTTGCGAGGAGTGGCAGCCAGTATCACATAGGACAACTCCAAAACCTCAGGAGGCTCTGCCATGTCCTCCCCCAGCAGGTCTCCCAAAGCACTGCGTACTCTGTGAAACTGGAACCTTTGCAGCAGGGTGGAAGGTCCTGTAGTGTCCACTGCCTATTCCCATGTCTTAACTACCCCGTCCTGGAACAGATCCCCCATCGTGTCTAGAGCCATTGTGTGCAATGCCCGAGTCACCCCCCTATCCCTACAGGGGCCCAGCCACCTCGCCCATTCAATCGGCATCTTTGGGGAATACAACAGCGCACCAGCTTGCCTAAACAGTATGCTGTGCCAAGCATGGCGTGTTGAGTTAATGGAGTCCAAGACCCCAGTTCTGCGATCTACAGGTTCAAACATAGTAGCCGGGAGCGGGAGTGGCGCCGCAATTAGCCTTTCAACACAGAGATAGGGCACCTCAGCTGCGCCGTGTATCCACTGTTGAGCTTGTGCTGCCTGCGCAGCTCTATAGTACACCTCCAGATCAGGCGCTCCCAGACCTCCCAAATGGTATGGCAATGTAAGAATACGCCACTGTAGCCTCGCCTGTTTGCCCGCCCAAGCCAACCTTAGCAAAGTAGCGCGGAGCCTGTGGAAGAAGGCTCGTGATAACACTATGGGAATATTTGTAAACAGAAACAGGAATCTAGGCAAGATGACCATTTTCATAATGGATACTCGGCCCAAGAGTGACAGCGGCAGCCGGATCCAGGTTTCCACATCATTCTCCAATTTGTCTATAGCGGTTCCATAATTCTCCCTCAGTACCACCTCAGAGTCAATGTGCAGCCGAATCCCCAGGTATCGTACTGGGTCTGTAGTCCATTGTAATGGGTAATCCATCTCAAATTGCGATGTCGCCTGTGTGAGTGGGAAGGCTATGGACTTGGGCCAGTTGACCCGCAGGCCCGATAGCGCACCAAATCGCACTACCTCGCGGAGTACCGCGGATAGATTTTGCTCCGGCTCCTGAACGTACAGCAAGGTGTCATCCGCATATGTTGATACTATTATTCTATAGAGCGAAAATCGTACACCCCTGTTACCATGGTACTCTCGGAGCGCACACGCCAGGGGCTCGGCAACCAAAGCGTACATAATGGGAGATAGAGGGCAGCCCTGTCGGGTTCCCCTAGTTATAGCAAATGAATCCGTGATAAGATTACCAAGGTGTATCCGCGCTGTTGGCGCGTTATACAACACTCCAATTAACTGAAGGAACACTGGGCCCAGGCCCATCCTTGTCAGTACCTGCCTCATGAAAGGCCACTCTACTGAGTCAAAGGCCTTTTCCATATCCAAGAATACCGCTACCGCTTTAGTATCTGGCTTGATATGCTGCATCATTCCGAAAAATGTGCGCAAGTTGCAGGTTAAATTTCTATCTGGGATGAACCCAGCCTGTTCCGGCGCAACCAGCACCGTCGTCAAGGGCGCCAGGCGATTAGCTAGAATTTTGGCGAAGAGCTTGGTGTCTACGTTTAATAAAGACAGTGGCCGGTACGAACTACACTCCTCTGGCGGCTTGTCGGGTTTGAGAATGGTTACAATGAGAGCCTCCCTCATTGAGCTGGGCATAGTTCCGGATACACACATATCATCAAAGAGCGTAGATAGGTGTGGGAGCAGTAAGTCGAGAAACGCTTTGTAAAAACCTACTGTGAGACCATCTGCCCCGGGAGCACTGGATGATTTCATTCCCGCCAAAGCCTCCACTATTTCATCCTTTTCTATGTGGCGCATGAGCCGTTCTCTGTGGGTGTTAGTCAGGAAGGGTAGTCGGATATGCTCTAGATACTCAATAATTTCCACATCTGCACCAGGCGATCTGGAAGCGTACAAGTCCGAGTAGTATTGCTTAAATCTCTCCGCTATCTCTGTTTCATCAGTGAGCACCTCGCCCTCTGACGACCGTATCTCCGATATCAACGTTCTGCCTCGGCTAGCTTTCAAAATCCGCGCCAATACCGAGCCCGGACGGTCTCCCTCTCCATATGTGCGGGCCGTGGCATACTTGCCCAAGTGCTTCACTTCGCTGTCCGCCGCGTCGTGATATTCACCAAGAGCTGCCTTTAGTTCCTCTTCTAGTCCCTCCTCTCCACCCAGCTCCCGACGCCGTTCCAGGACCCCTATCTTCCGCTCCAAGTCTGTAAGCGTCTTCCGAATAGATCGAAGTACTCCCGAATGTTTGGACATGGCTTCACCGCGTATATACACTTTAAACGCCTCCCAGACCGTTTGGAAGCTATCTACGGACCCAATATTCATCGTAAAGAACGTTTCTATAGCATCAGCCATTTCCTCTTTAAAGAGGGGGTCTAGTAATGAATAAGGGGGGAATCGCCAGGTGAATGGAGGCATTGTTTTCTTAGGGGTGGCCACTACCAACAATAACGGCCAGTGATCCGAGAGCGTGCGGGGGAGTACCTGTCACCGCCCTATCTGTTCCCCCAGCGACTCAGTGGCCAGCCAGTAGTCTATTCGAGTGTGTAGGTTATGGTAAGCCGAATAATGTGTGTACCCGCCTCTGCCAGGGTTATGCCTTCGCCACATATCACATAAACCCCTGCTCAGCCTTCGCCACATATCACATAAACCCCTGCTCAGCATGACCCCCTCTAGCGCCTGCGCCGCCGCTGTAGTCCTCCTCGCCGGGCCCTCCGATCTGTCTAGATCAGGATTTCGTACCAAATTAAAGTCTCCGCCCCAGAGAAACTGCGTTCCCCAAAACTTGTACGCTATATCAGCCACCTTTGTAAAAAATTCGGGGGAGTCAAAGTTAGGACCGTATACATTTACTACAATTAATTCCATGCCACCGCCCTTACATCTAGATATCACAAATCGTCCCTCACTGTCTGAGTGTAGCTGTTCTAGTGCATAGTCAGAGCGAGGGTTAATCCAGGTTAATACACCCCGCGCATGAGTCGTGAAGCCTGAAGTATTGGTGTTGCCAGAGAGCCCCCTATGTCGCAGCAGCGCACTAGACTGTGGGAGATGTGTCTCCTGTAGCAAAGCTGGATCTATATTTTGCCTGCGCAGGTATGACAATACCTTCCGTAGCTTACGGTGGTCGTTCAGTCCTCTAACATTCCACGTCAGCGCGCGCAAGGAGGCACTCTGTCTCGGGGCGTCAGTCCCTCCCGTAGCCATCATGTTGGGTAGTGTGGTATATGTTGCTGCCGGATCTGTGGCGCTCGCATGCCGTCTGTACTTTGTGCAATGTATTTAGAAACATCAACATCAATCCAAACCGTCTGACTTCGTTCCTTTCCCTCCCTCCCCCCTCCCACAGCAGACCTTCCCCAACTTGGTCGTGCAGTATTCCAAAAGCCACCCCCCGCAAACCCCCCCACCTCACCCCCCCCCCCCCAGTCACTGCGCAGGTGCATAGCACTCGTGGGCGGAGGAAGCTCAACCCTCAGGAGCAATAATATAAAACAAAACAATAAAAGAAAATGAATAACCAGAGACTCCTCTATCCCTTCTCCCATGTGCAATCTGCATATTAATGCAGCAGTTACTATCTCACTGCACACGTTAATAGAGGCAAGTGCCTCGCATCCCCCCACCCCTTCCCTACAGTTCTGTCCTCCCTCGGAGTATCGGGACTCACATGTGTCATGTTGAAAGAATCTTTCTGGCCCAAATGTCCACTTATGGCACTAAGCACCGCCCCGCACTTACACTGTGCAATGCACCTCCTCTGTTCAGGGAAATTAAACTTTATGTGACTTAGCCCCAAACATTTTCAAGAGTTCGACCTTTGGCCGTTATAGCCCCCTTTATTCCACGTATAAGCACTCCCTGCGCTGCCCATCACATATACTCATCGTCTCAACTACGAACATGTAGGAGAAGACTCCGTCTCCCAGCAATGTGGTGAGCAATTTTTCAATAAACTGCTCCATGTTGCCTGTTGTGGTCGTCTCGGGCAGTCCAGTAATACGTAGGTTACAGCGTCGCGAGCGGGCTTCTAAGTCCTCCGTTTTGTCTTGCAAGAGGCGCATTACCTTCCCAAGCTGTTTATGTTCCGAGTCTATCACTGTATGTGCCTCCTCCACCTCCGTTAATCTCCTCTCCGACATGTCCAACCTTTCTGCGTGCTTATCTAGCCGCTCCGCCATCCTGTCCATTCTGTAAGTGAGCGCATCCATTTTCGCGCCTAACGAGGCAATGCCACTCTGGAGGCCTTTCTCCATGGAGAGGAGCATGGATCTAAGATCCGGACTAGGTTCTTCTTCGTCAGGGAGGCGCGTTCTGGAGTTTTCAGGAGCCGTGGCGTCGTGGGACTTCGAGCGTTTTTGCTCAAATGAGAGCTTGGATTGGGCCCTGTCGACTTTGCCCATGGTACTTGTCCCTAGGGGGCTCTGGCCAGTCACAATGCAGCTCTTCGTGGTGGCACGCCTGCTCCCACCACTCCTATGCGTTCACCGCTAGCTCGCCTCAGTCGCCTCCCCCAAGCTGCAGTCAGGCAATTGCAGAATGCTCTGGGTGTGCCACCGTTGCCCCCGTCCCAGTGCTATTAGCTACTCGTTGGTGCCCAACTCTGAGACCTCCAATTGCCGTGGTCAGTCACTGGGTCCCCCGCTGAACATCCCACAAGAGGCACCGCCGGGGCCCTCTATGGCAGACCTTGGTGCTCCTACCACGTACACCGCTTCAGGTGGGCCGCATGCGTGTACTGGTCCTGTTCTTCCGGGCCCCACCACCACTCGTGCCTCAATCTGGGTCTGCGCTGGGGGTAGCCACTGAGCAGGACGCGCCTTACTATTCTCTTCAGGAGCGCCCGCACGCTCCCTGCCAAAACAGCGTACCGACCCAGTCTCATCCTCTGGGGCTCAGGTGGTTTTGGGTCGCTGGTGCTGTTATCGCGGGTAGGGCGCAGTCCGCATCACACTGCTGCCGGCCGTCCCCGCACTCCGCAGCGCTTCTCTTTGCGTGCGCGGTCAGGGGGCTCCCACGATTGCCAGCGCGCAGGCTGCTCACCGCACACACCGTCCACCTGGCGTGTCGTGCTGCTGCGTGTGCCAGTGTCTCCTCGCGTAGCTGGGCCACAACTCTCCAGCCAGGCTTCTTCAACCACCGGCCCTTCCGTAACCGCCGGGGACCAGCACGTCTTGCTGCACGCCTCGCGACGCAGCCCCGCCTCCAAGTTCACCACAGGCCGGGGATCTCAGGCCTCGTCTCCGATCTTCCGTGCACTGTTGCAACTCCGGAACCGCAGGCCCGCGGATCCCGACAACAACACCTCCGGAGAGCCGACAGTACCCAGTCGCTATTGTGCCGTAGGGGTAAGGGTAATCTATGCTCTGCTGCCGGATTTTTGACGGATTTCTGGATTGCGACAAGGAGCTCGGGATTTACGCGGCCATCTTGGTCGCCGGCTAGCTCCGCCCCCCTTTAATTTGAGAATTATTGATAAATTAAGAGATAAACTTTGTGATATGGAATCAATTTTGCAGACGCTGTATGGGACGAAAGACAGCAAAGATGGAGGAAAGCGGTAGTGGAAGAAACTAGATTATATCCAGCTACTACAAGTGAAAAATCTGGAAAAAAATGAAAAATCTTAAAAAAGGCTAAAGGGGAAAAAGAGATTAAAGTGGAAACAAATTCTGAAGCTCATTCAGGAGATGACATTCTGGATGATTTATTGCCTACAAGTCCACCACCTTACGTGGGTCCTGTAACTGATACTGAAAGATCAACAACTAGTGATGTGACAGTAGCTACAGCCCCTGTCGATACAAATGCATTTCAAATTGATAGACCATTACCAATGACCCAGCCTAATATAGCACAACCTGTAATGACACAGCTTGTTATGAGACAGCCTGTTGCACAACTTGTCATAACAAATAACGTACCAGCTCAAGTAGGGACTGTTCCGACAATGGTAACTGCACCAGTGCCCGTTATTCGGGTGGTTACAGCACAGCCAGTATGAATGTGCATGCCAAATGCCCTGATAAAGTTTATCCCAAATACAGTTGCTCAGGGAGCTGTTGGAGGAGCACCAGCGACAGGACTAATCCCAACTTCACAGATTTTGATCTGGACAACCCCTCAGACTATTAATTTACTAAGAGAAGGACAGAGATTAGTCTTTACAACACAGGCTGAGACAAATTTGTTTGAGGATGGTATTTTTCACTCATGGTTTGAGGAAGCTGCCAGAGCTAGTACCAAGACAGAATGTGCGGGAGGTTCGGAAGTTAGTCAGAATGCGGAAAGGGAGAGACCATTGAACATCCAGAAATTAAAATTAGAATTAGAGGAAATAATTAGACGACGTTTGGATCTTGATCACATAAATCAATGTGAAGAAAAAGAATTGATATATTTGTGTAAAGAAATCACTAGGAGAGCAGCAACAGTGCATGAGAAACTGAACTGGCAAATAAATACGAAGTAAAAGTGTCCCATTGCAGAAAGGTTTTAGGGTACATTTGGATGATGAATCAAGTGAGACAATGTGTTCTTCAGGAATGCGTTTGCACATTGTTGACTCAGTGAAGAGTGTTTGCAAATTCAGTGAATTTGAAAAAATAGAAAATAAATGGACAAAGAAACACGAAAAGAAAAAGAGTCATGCAGAATCAGCTGAGGCTAAGTGAAAGTCACCTCCGGGTAAGGAGGGAGCTTTGGCTTACCCATTAAGAGAAATACCAGGTGGAAGTGTGCCTTGGAGCAGAGGAGACCTTGCATCATTTATGAACAGTTAGAGAAAGTCCAATGCTATGGTACACATGTTGAAAGGGTTGTCAAGATTTCAAAGGTGCTGTGGATTGATTTGAATACTTTCTTTGACATTTTTGTCCCAAATGATTTGTGTGCAGAATGCAAAATTTCTGTGCATTGGCCAGATGCAGAGCCGCCGAGAGAATCTCGTACGAATGCACCATCACCTATTGTGATGGATAAATATAATGAGATGATTACTTTTTTTAAAGGGCAGAGTGCCTTCAAATTCAGCAGGAAGTGAAAGAATCAGTGCATGATTATTATGAAAGATTGTTAAAGGCATTTCAGCAGCATACATGTCAGACACATCTTGAACCTCTGGAATTCTTTATTTCACAGTTTGTGATTGGGTTGAGGCCTGAGGTAAGTCAGCATATACAGCAGAATGTGATTTGTTGGCAGACTAAATGGTTAGATGAGATCTTGAAGTATGTGAAGTACTGTAGTGAGGAACAAGAGAAGAAGAACAGAAAAATTAAAGAGAAGTTTATGTTAGTACAAATAAAGTTTGCACAGAAAGGTTTTCAAAATCAGTCTTTTGCAGGAAACAGTGGTGCAATGCAGAATGTTGGTTTCCAGAATGAGATGCAGGTTGTTGGTCGCCAAGGCGTACCAGGAGGTATGGTTGGTGTTCAGGGAAGAGGTCAAGGAGTTCCAATTGCTCCAGGTACAGGTGTAGATATTGCAGCATTAAAGAAAATGACTCTATGTCATCTTTGTAAGAAAATCGGGCATTTGAAACGTGAGTGTAGGCTTCATCCAGATAGAATGAATGTTGTTAATCAAATACAGGAAGCAAATCCGGCTAAAATGCAAAACACTCCTGTCCAGTAAATGAAAGTGCCCATGCTGGCACAGATCCCAATATAGCCTGTACCACAAGCTCCCATGGCTCAACAGAACATGGGTAACACAAACATGAATTATGATCAGATGTCCAGAGTAAACAGAAACACATTTCAGGCACCAAATCAGAATGCATACCAGCAGTTTCCTATGATTGAGAATGAGGATTTTGAGGTGAGTTTGGCACAATGACGGTGCCTGAGGGGAAGGCAGATTGTGTGCTTGGTGCAGTCTTAGAGGTAGACCAGAGTGGACCATTTGTAGAAGGTGAGGTAAATGACCACCAAGTGTTGTTTCTCATCGACACCAGTGCTACCTGTTCCACTGTTAGAACAGCGGAAGTCCCAGACCTACCCCTCTTGGGAAAGAAGATCCGAGTTGTAGGAGTCACAAACAAGCAAGTTACAAATCCTTTTTCAAGTGACGTGCCTATAAAGATAGGTTCATTTGAAGAAAATCACCAGTTTGAGGTGTGTGATTCGAGTACTGTTTATTTATTAGGGCGTGATTTATTGTGCAAGTTAAATTGCACAATTCACTGTACCCCAGAGGGAGTTGAATTCACAATACCAGATGAGAATGTGGAGTTTAAACTGATATGACATAAGCTGTAGAACTTATTCCGGCCATTGAAGAATTGCACCCAGATCCAAGAGAGACTCTAAATCCAGAAGTATGTGATCTTACAGGAAAAAACATAGGACTAATAAAAGGTGTAGAACCAGTCCGATTCACAGTCAAACCCAATGCCATTTTTCCAAGAACACCACCCTATCATATAACACCAGAGGTAGTAGCAAGAATAACACCATTAATTAAAAACATGTTACAAAAACGGATTTTGAGAGAAATAATCATGAGTCCATGCAACTTACTGATTTATGGGATTACAGAAACCTAATGGTAAGTTTAGAATAGCACAGGATTTGAGAACCATTAACAAAATTGTAATCCCAAATTGTCCTGTGGTACCAAATCCAGCCACCATATTTTATCAGTTTATGTGCACAGCAGAATGGTTCACTATCATGGACTTTGGTCAAGCATTCTTCTCGATTCCCTTACATGAAAACAGCCAATTTCTGTTTTCATTCATGTCTAGAGAGATAGTTTTGTCATGGTGCCGAGTCCCACAAGGTATACTGAGAGTCCATCATTTTTTAACCAGATACTTAAGAAGAACCTGGAGACATTACACATGCCTTGAGCTTCCGTCCTTGTCCAATACATTGACAATATACTTGTGGCATCAGATACAAAAGAAGCCTATAAATAGGATACAGTTGCTCTCTTGAATCTTCTTGCTAAAAACTGACAAAGTTTCCCGAGCAAATTACAATACTGTCAAAAAGAAGACACATCATTGAAAAAGGAACAAGAAAAGTGTCACAATAGAGCGTGGAGGCCATTTTTAAAATGTGTCCTCCTGAAACGCAGAAAGATGTCAGAATGTTTTTGGGAATGGTTGGCTACTGCAGACAGTGGATACCCAACTTTTCCCTGGTGGCAAAGCCTTTGCTAAGGCTGACGCACAGAGATGTGCCTGATCCACTTCCATGGGACAATGAATGCATGAGAGGTTTCCTAGAGCTGAGAGAAAGCCTCTGTTGTGCCATGGCACTCGGAATGCCAGATTATATCAAGAGATGTACCTTGTTTGCAATAAGAGGAGGGCTGTGCTCTCTCAGTGCTTATACAGATGCATTGTGAAGCGCGAAGGTCCGTGGTCTACTTTTCTATTACAATTGATCCCGTAGCTGCACAGTTGCCTGGTTGTCTGAAATCGGTAGCTGCTGTGAGTCTCAGTCTGGAGAGATGTGAAAGGGTCATTCTTTAATTTTCATGGTGCCCCACTCATCAGAGATCTTGTTTACAAAAACTAAAACCGAGTACATGACCAATTCAAGGTCAGCCAGATACGAGCAACAAATTCCAGCCTCGGACAATATACATTTAAAAAGATGTCGGATTTTGAATCCCAGTACACTGGTGCCCCATCCTGAACACTGACGATTTTGAACATGACTGTCTAGATGTCACGGAATTATGCACCAAGCCAAGACCTGGCATAAAAGATGAGTCTTTAATAAGATCCAACTATATGTTATTTGTGGATGGCTAATGTTTGAGAACAAATGATGGTTTCCTGAGCCTATGCTGTCTGCACTATTCAAGCACTTGTTGAAGCTTCCTGGCTTCAGAATATAAACTCAGCCCAAGTGGCAGAATTGATTGCCCTTACCAGAGCATGCAATTTAACAGTCCAAATGAGAGTGACTATATTTATAGATAGTCAGTATGGCTTTGGTGTTGTCCATGATTTTGGACAGTTATGGTCACAAAGAGGATTCATGACGACATTTGCTTCACCCATTCGAAATGGTGACCATGTGAAAAAGTTGCTAGATGCATTACAGTTCCCCACTGATATTGCTGTAGTTAAATACACAGCTCACCAAAGTGACAATGGCTATGTCACGGTTGGCAATCAATACGCTGACGAAGTAGCACATAATTGTGCCATAGTGGCTTCCACATTTAATAGAACGTTCATAGGTGAATCTCAAGAAGATGATGTCTTTTCAATGTTGATGTCTGTAGCTGATGAAGAACAAAGAGAAGACCCCCATTACAATTTATATGAATGGGTAATGACTCCAAATATAAAAATGTCACCCACAGAAGGACTAATTTTACAATTATTTATTCATCATCTTATCAAAATTAATTTATTTTTTTATTTTTTTGATATAAACATTTTTAGTACATTGGTGTAAACACATGATAAATAGCAACATTCATATATACAATAAGTAAATAATCACAAAACAAAAACATGAGAGCCCTGAGATAAAAAGAACAAACACTGTCAAGACTATACAAATGACCAACTAACCTACACATAGACAAAGACTGAGTGAGCATTAATACATACCTATAAAACTAATAAAGTACATGACAAACAAAATGCATTGTACAAAAAATACATAAAAAATGCACCACATGTAACAAACACAACAACGATGGTGATGTCTGTAGCTGACACATTGTAAGAACTTAAAAGTATGCAGGAAAATGTCACGGAGTCAGAACAGCATGGTTGGATTAGAGCACTATGTGGGGAAAATGCAAATGACATTTGGATTTCAGCGGTTTGGAGACCAGTGTTACCAGACAGTTTACTATCACACCTATCCCACCTGACACGTCATCTTCATGGTCTTACTCATTTAGGTCAGGACATTTAGGCAGAAGTGGTTTAACCCCAGATTTAAAATGCTTGTAGAAGATCTATGTCACCGCTGTTTAACATGCCAACAGATGAATGTAGGAAAACAAACACAAGTTACACTGAGCCACATCGGGAGATTGGTCGGTCCTTTTAACAGGATGCAAATTGATTTTATCGAATTTGCAATGGGTTGAGATGAGTCCTTGTTATAGTGTGCATTTTTTCCTGATAGGTGGAAGCCCACCCAACATGAGGAATAACAGTCTCCCTGTAGCTAAATTGCTGTTGAGAGAATTGGTCCCATGGTACGTAATGCCAGTTTCTCTTGAGTCGGATCGAGGAATTCACTTTAACAATGAGATCCTCAAGATGTTGTGTGCAGCATTACAAGTTGAACAGAAGTTGCATTATAGCTATCCACCGCAAGCTTCTGGAATAGTAGATCAGTTGAATGGGACTATAAAATCTCAATTGGCAAAAGTCTGTGCATCTGCTTCACTGAAATGGCCTGATGCTTTGCCCTTGATGTTGATGAGTTTTCGAAGTACACCTGACAGGAAGACAGGTTTATCACCACATGAAGTTTTGATGGGAAGAGCAATGAGACTGCCTGCTATACCTGCAAATGCACTTGTGAACATAACAGATAACATGGTACTTGACTACTTCACAGGATTGGCTGATGTTGTCAGGAAAAGGCAGGCATAGGCGCCTTCAAGTTTCATATTCAGGCTCAAGAAACCCACAATAAAAAACAAATGTAATACAATGTTATTTCCTCTATTGGCATACATGCACTACAACTCCCATAGTTAATTGCGAACAGCTCAATCAGTTATGAGGGGGAGTGACTATAAATAGAGTACTTGCATGTAGGCTGACATGAGTAATTCCATTCACCTGTGAAGTCAGTTTTGTTCTGGAGTGGAGCTGAAGAAGTGAAGATTTATAGCTGCCGGTTTTGGCAGCATTTCTATGTTTTTTCCATTAAAAGGAACTGTGGATTTTGGTGGGCAAAGGAGGTCTGCTTTTTCTGTCATTCTTCCATACACACCAGCTGGTGCCTTTCATTTTCTGAAGCACAAGGAGTGCTTGATTTATGTGAATTAATTTCTTCTTCATGGAAGTCTCATGACCTTTTGCACTCTACAAGCCTGTTGCTAGGAGCAGCTGTTTAGCAAAGTGTGCTGGGCTTCTGACATTATACAGATAAGTGACTTTTTGATTTTTTACTTTAAGATTGTTGTGCTGCTGAATCACTGAGTGTTTTTTTTTAATTCCTGCTTTTTTCCTAATTCCCAAAATACAAGACTGGTTCACCTATTTTTTGTAAGGGGAGTATTTTCCTTGTGGCATTTAAACTTGGGAGATAAAAGAACACTTTACCATTAACATTTTCTTTTGTGAGTAAATATTATTTACCTAAAGGAATTTTGCTTTTTGCTGATTTTGGTTCATTGGCTGCATATTTCCCATTACAGAAAAGAAAGTATTTTCTGAATCTAATGTTTGGTGACATTATTTGGTTCGTTGCTGAGAATATTCATCATTAACAAACATACATGGGATTTACAGTGTATGCATGGTTTGTATGAATTTATATATAACACATAGCCTAGTACCACAAAGGTTTTGATTGAGGATTTTTTAATTTACTTGCGATTCATTTGTTTTGCAGCATTTTTGTACAAATCAGCAAGGAAGGATGTATAAGGAAAGTCATTGGTTCCATAAGGCAGCACCCCATATGATAGGTATTTTTAATAGCAAAACTATACATATAAGCAATCTTTTAATAGCAGTGAGAGTGGAGACCTTAATTGTCTTTATCTTTTCTTTACAGGTCTCCTTCCTTGCAGTTCCCTCCACCACTACCCTTTCCCTCACTCAGTTACTCCAAGCTTCTGTGCCTTTATGGTATGCGGAATTGGTGATTTTGAAGGGTGGACCCAATCTGAGCATCGTTCTGATCCCGAGGAGCTCGTATGCATACATAGTCAAAACCTATTGGAATTACGCACCCACGAATATAGCTCCTCTTGATCCGTGCGTGTTCAGCAATGGCATCCATGGGGCATGTGTTGCAGGCATTAGCTATTGTTCAACAGGAGTTAGTGGCTTCAAGAGCAGAAACCGCTGCCTTGAGAGACCAAATTGAAAAACAGAATGCAAATCCCTTTGATAGAGCAATGGGTTCCTCTCAGATACAAGTGACTGCACCAACTCCCATTCCGTTGGCCACTCCCGAAAGGCATGCTGGGGATCCTAATAAGGTTCAAGTGTTTCTGACTTTCCTACCAATCATTCCCGGGTGGCTATCACCATTTCTTACTTGATCGGAGATGCAGCGACTTGGGCAGTTCCATTGGTCAGGTCTAATGATCCTGTTTTATCTGATTGGAATGAATTCAGAAAAGAATTTGAGAGAGTCTTTGATAGACGCACTACTACGTTTAGCACAGAGAAAGAATTACTGGAGTTGCGACAGGGAAAAAAGGACCTAGTCACATATTTAACTATGTTTAATCGTTTGATTGCAGAAAGAGCGTGGCCAGAGGAAAAACGTATGTCTCTGTATTATAAAGGCTTAAGTGACGAGCTCAAAGATGTCTTGACTCACATAGAACTTCAGCCAACAAATTGTACAGACCTTATCAACTTGACATTGAGATTAGATCACAGAATGGCTGACCGGGTTTCAGACAAGAGGAAGGGGAAAAGGAATGTATCTAGGTTTGAGAAAAACATTCGAAGACCTTTTCATAGTGGAGAACAAAGTGTAGAACCCATGGAAATAGGAGCGGTTCGGTCTCCACTTTCTCGTGAAGAAAAGGAAGCTCGTAGGCAAAATGGACAGTCTATGTATTGTGGCAAAAAAGGACATTTTGTGCGAGAATGTCCTGTTAAACCAAAATGCCCTTTTTCAGGCAGTTGGGGGGGGGGAAAGGTAACAGTCTCTGTAGTAGAAAGAAAACAAAGCACCGGTAAGGATTCTTGGGGTGAGAAAAAGAGAACTGATGGATTGAGTGTACCCTCTGTAACACTTTCAGTCCCAAAAGACCCTAGTTCTCATATATTGGTACCCATGACTATACAGGAGAAGGATGAGCCTTTTCAGACCTTGGTAATGATCGATTCAGGAACTACAGGCAATTTAATTGATCAAGGGTTGGTGGACCAGTTAGGATTGTCCAGGTTTCGGATCTCTAAACCAGAAACAGTTCTAGCTGTAGATGGGAAGCCATTAACATCAGGTCCCATTGTGGAACAAACTGGCCCATTTTCTTTATCAGGTTTGGTGGAATCACAATGGCACACAGAGGAAATAGACCTGAACATCATTGATGCCCCTCAGTATGGGGTGAATCTGGGCATACCATGGTTATGGAAACATAACCCGGTAATAGATTGGAAAACAAAGTCAGTC
This sequence comes from Calotriton arnoldi, assembly GCA_963921515.1. Lineage (NCBI taxonomy): Eukaryota > Metazoa > Chordata > Amphibia > Caudata > Salamandridae > Calotriton > Calotriton arnoldi. The sequence goes on along the minus strand of CAWUFW010003054.1, from coordinate 131,244 downwards.
GGTTTTCAATCCCTTGAATATAGAGAAAAGTGTGTAAGACCCTCGTCGTCGCATATAGCAGCGTTATGTGACACCCTACACATAGCCACTGCAGCAGAAAAAAACATCGAGTTGCCCATCTGTTACGAGATTGTTACGATTTCGCCATCCCATCTGACGGAGAGGAGGGCGAAGAGGGAGTTACATCCATGGAGAAGGGGTTGTCAGCCTCACGTGACATCCGTCGTCTCCTTCCCTTACAGCCCGGTGTCTGGGAGCCGGAGGGAGACCTGGTAGGGGATACCGATACACAGTGCGATGCTTCCTGTACCTTTAAGGAGACAGCTTCTACTGAAGAGACCACCCACCCCTATGACGTCACCTTCACCATTCCAATCCCGGGGACACAGGATTTCCAGAGCGAGGCTCAAAACCCCGGAAGGAGCGAAGGACTGAGGTTCGCGAACGCCTCAGGAACCGAGGAGGAGACGCCGAGAGTCACCACACCACCGCGATTGGAGGACCCCACGGACCGGAGTACGAGCAGAAAGCCAGGATGCCAACGTTATCACGCTGCGCCCACCCACGTTCCTGGAGGAGCGTGGCTTCACCAGGTACGTGAACTCTTGGCGGGGTGGGTAGGAAAACGGGAGAAGGATAGCGATTAACGCGTCCCTCTCGTGTATAGCTTCCCGGTGATACCCCGGCACTTACTCACATCCTGCAATTATTGGCTACAGCACTGGTGATCCCTCACTCCCCTTCCCTAAAGCAATCATAATTTCAACTCGTCTCACACTTGCCCATTCTTTTCTTTGCCTGAGTGCCTCACAACCTCCGGAGGAGGAAGAAGAGCGAAGGAACTAACCCCGACCATAGGACCACGGACCGGATAAGACGGATTATCGCCCTTGAAGAGGACTCCTCTCTTCTTGTTTACTTTATGTTTGAACTCTGGCCACCCCTAAGAGGCGTGTTTTTGGGAGAATAAAACCCCGTTTAACTCGAATTAGTGTGGACCTCGATCCTTGCGATATCACTGACTCAGTATCCCCGCGACAAGTGGTGGAGAATGCGGGCAGCTTAACCATTACTACGGACATAATGGACGCCCTGATCCAGCATTTAATCATGGGACAAGAGAAGTTAGAATGGGCGGTGGAGCGCCAAATGACGTCGGCACAGGCCGACAGAGACGCTTTCAAAGACACCATTGCTGCACAAATGGAAGGCCTACAGAGACTAGCTAACGAAAAAACGCCCACAGGAGCCCCGAACACCGGAGTTCTCCCACAGGGACCCGCAGTTGTTTCCCTTCAAAAGTATGTGGCAGGGGAAGATCCCGACGCATACCTCCTCAACTTTGAGAGGGCAGCCAGGGCCTGCAACTGGCCCGTAGAAAAGTGGCCTTTCTTTTTGGCACCCTTATTGTCAGGGGAAGCTCAGGCTGCCTACCAGGTAGCAAACCCCTCAGGAAACACCCCCTACGCCTCGATTAAGGCTGTTATACTTGATCATCTGGGACTGGATGCTGAGGCTTACAGGGTGCATTTCCAGAAGGAAAAGGGGTGCCCCGGAGAAAACCCCAAAACGCTGTTTTTCAGGCTTGGGGCCGCTGCAGACAAGTGGCTGAGACCTCTCGACAGTACAAAAGAGGAGATTATGGATAGGATATATTTAGAACAATTCTTAGAAGCCCTACCATATAATACACAAAGGTGGCTACGCCAGCATTCCCGCCTGACCACCGCAGAAGCAGTTGACATGGCTGTTACCTTTTCTCAAGCACAACCACGTTCCATCCCAGGGGAGCCCGAACGAGTAACCCGGCCCATACCTGGGAAGTATGAGAAACGTCCCATCAAGCCCCCTCCAGAACCCCAGAAGACTCGCTTTCAAAAACTGGAGATGCCTCCATTCAAAGGTCCGCAGTGTTTCGACTGTGGTGACTGGGGCCATTTAGCCCGTGCCTGTCCCCGAAAACGATCCAATGAAGAACCGATGGAGGTGGGATACATCCCGAGGTCTGTCCTCTATACAGCCAAGATGGGGAACGCCTTCTATGTGAGTGTGAAAGTGAATGGTCACATAGTAAAAGCATTACTAGATTCAGGCTGTAGACAATCAGTCATTCAAGATGACCTAGTACGCCCAAGTCAAATACTACCCGACACACTCGTACACATTAGATGTGTCCATGGAGATGTAAAGCCTTACCCCGTGGCCCATGTGGACCTTCTTTACAGGGGGAGGCCCCTTATACGGTCAGAGTAGGGGTGATGACAGAACTTCCTGAAGCCCTCATTAAAGGGACAGACAACCCCTGTTTTTTAGGGGTGTTCCTTCTCACTGTATGACATCAACAGGGCAGGGTAGCAGGGGATCACATAGAACGGACAGCCCAACCAGCCATGCTCACCCCGAGCCCTGGCTCCCTGACAGGAGTTTTAGGTTTGCACAGAACAACGACCCGTCTCTCCGTAATGCCTGGGAGAGCGCTAAGGAGAATGATACCAATCCCCCCTCTGGGTATCCCCACTTCATCATTAAGGGAGGGCTGCTATACAGAAAAGGCACTAAGGAAGGGGCCCCTCAGTTATTGGTTCCCTCTGCTTTCCGAAACCAGATATTGTTCTTCTCACACTCCCATCTCACCTCCGGCCACATTAGCACAGAAAAAAACACTCCGAATGTCCTTCGTCATTTCTATTGGCCTGGGGTGTATAACGACATAAAAAAACATTGTCAGGAATGTGAGACCTGCCAAAAAAGGAACCCGTATCGCCCTCCCCCTGTGCCTTTGCAACCGTTACTGGTCATAGGAACACCTTTCTCCCGAGTAGGGATGGACCTCATAGGACCATTACCGAAAACCAGCAAAGGACACCAATACGCCTCAGTCATAGTAAACTATGCGACCCGCTACCCGGAGGCTTTTCCCTTAACGGCACCTACCACCCAGAACATCGCTGACCGTCTCATCGAACTCTTTTCAAGGGTGGGATTTCCAAGAGAGATATTGACTGATCAGGGGACCTCATTCGTTTCCAGGCTGATGAAGGAGGTGTGTAAAACCTTAAACCTCTCTCACATCAAGACATCAGTATACCATTCCCAAACCGATGGTTTGGTGGAAAGGTATAATGGGACGATAAAACTGATATTGAAAAAAATGCTCAGTATTGAAGGAAAAGAGTGGGACCGACTTCTTCCTCTAGCCCTCTATGTGGTCCGGAGTCAGGTGCAAAGCAGCCTGGGCTGTTCTTCCTTTGAGATGCTCTACGGACGACAGCCCAGATCTCTACTGGACATGACTAAGGAGGCATGGGAAAATGAGGATGAAGAAGAGGCTCACGGATTTCTGGAGTATACCCAAAACCTAAAGTCCAGAATAGGAAAGCTAAGGGACCTGGCCTATTCTCATCTAGAGAAAAGGCAAGAAAAACAGAAACAGTTTTACAACAAGGGAAAAAAATGGCGGAGGTTGGATGTGAACGATTGGGTGTTGGTACTCATGCCCTCCTCCACCAGCAAGTTCAGGTCCGAATGGCTTGACCCATACAAGATAGTGGGGACTGTGGGTAGAACCAGTTACAAGGTTCAGGTTAAACCCTCTCGCATACAGACCTATCACATCAATTTATTAAAGAAATGGATAGGACCATTACCCACACCAGCCCGGTTGACTATCCCAACGAGTATACCGCCCTCCTGTACATTAGACCAACTTGTGGTCAATGATGCCCTCTTAGAACAAGAGAAACTGACCCTAGAGACGATGTTAAAGCCTTTCTTGTCACTATTCTCAGATGCTCCCGGACGCACCCGCCTGGCGGAGCATGCCATCGAGACCATCCCGGGCCGGATAATAAAACAAAGACCCTATAGAATACCCGCAGCCCAGAGACAGACAGTGCGGAAGGAGGTACAGAATATGCTTGAGTTGGGGGTCATTAGACCATCGCGAAGCGAATGGTCATCCCCCATAGTGATGGTACCTAAGTCCACCAGGTTCTGCATGGATTTCAGAGCCCTCAATTCCATCTCCAAATTTGATGCCTATCCTATTCCGAGGATAGACGAATTAATCGAAAAGCTGCGGGAGGCCAAGTACATCACTACCTTGGATCTCACGAAAGGGTATTGGCAGGTTCCCCTTAAACGATCAGATCGAGAAAAGACAGCCTTTGTTACACCTGACGGATTGTACGAATTCACGGTCCTCCCGTTTGGCCTCCACGGAGCACCTGCTACTTTCCAACGTTTGATAAATACGGTGCTCCGGGACCTCCAAACCTACTCGTCTGCATACCTAGACGACATAGTGGTATTCAGCCCCACCTGGGAGGACCATCTTAAACACCTTGAACTAATCCTTCTTGCCCTAAGGGACGCAGGCCTCCACATCAATTCAAAAAAATCCAGAGTAGGATTTCAGAAGGTCCGATACCTGGGTTATGTGTTGGGACGTGGAATGATAGCTCCCCAAGAAGAGAAAGTCAGGGCTATTAGAGAAACCCCCTTCCCTACAACCAAAAGAGATGTCGGGGCCTTTTTGGGTTTGCTGGGGTATTATAGACGCTTTATACCCCAGTTCTCAGACATAGCAGGGCCCCTTTCTGACTGCCTCAGAAAAGATGTAAAAGCTCAAACCCTGTTAAATCCCTCAAAGGCCATGCTAGAAGCTTTTACCCGCTTAAAGGAGGCCATCACCACCAGTCCAGTCCTCTCCTCTCCCGACTTTACCCGACCCTTTTTCCTCCAAACAGACGCCTCTGATTGTGGTTTGGGGGCGGTCCTGTCTCAGCTATCCCCTGAGGGCGTCGAACACCCCGTCCTTTTCACAAGCCGAAAATTGTTCCCGAGGGAAATGATGTACCCTACAATAGAAAAAGAGTGCCTTGCTGTAAAATGGGCCATTGACAAGCTAAGGTATTACCTTGAAGGGACACACTTTACGCTATATACTGACCACGCACCGCTCCAATGGATGAGCCAGAACAAGGGCCATAACCCAAGGGTCCTACGGTGGTTCTTGTCCCTCCAACCCTTCTCATTCGAAGTAAAACACCGGAGAGGGTCTGAGAACGGGAACGCAGACTTTCTGTCCAGGGTGCTGCCTCTCCCCGATCGGGAGAATCCTAGGGGGAGGGAATGTCATGATTTCGCCATCCCATCTGACGGAGAGGAGGGCGAAGATGGAGTTGCAACCATGGAGAAGGGGTTGTCAGCCTCACGTGACATCCGTCGTCTCCTTCCCTTACAGCCCGGTGTCTGGGAGCCGGAGGGAGACCTGGTAGGGGACACCGATACACAGTGCGATGCTTCCTGTACCTTTAAGGAGACGGCTTCTACTGAAGAGACCACCCACCCCTATGACATCACCTTCACCCGACCAATCCCGTGGACACAGGATTTCCAGAGCGAGGCTCAAAACCCTGGAAGGAGCGAAGGACTGGTTCGCGAACGCCTCAGGAACCGAGGAGGAGACGCCGAGAGTCACCACGCCACCGCGATTGGAGGACCCCACGGACCGGAGTACGAGCAGAAAGCCAGGAGGCTAACGTTATCACGCTGCGCCCAGCCACGTTCCTGGAGGAGCGTGGCTTCACCAGGTACGTGAACACTTGGCGGGGTGGGTAGGAAAACGGGAGAAGGATAGCGATTAACGCGTCCCTCTCGTGTATAGCTTCCCGGTGATACCCCTGCACTTACTCACGTCCTGCAATTATTGGCTACAGCACTGGTGATCCCTCACTCCCCTTTCCTAAAGCAATCATAATTTCCCTCTCGTGTATAGCTTCCCGGTGATACCCCGGCACTTACTCACGTCCTGCAATTATTGGCTACAGCACTGGTGATCCCTCACTCCCCTTCCCTAAAGCAATCATAATTTCAACTCGTCTCACACTTGCCCATTCTTTTCTTTGCCCGAGTGCCTCACAACCTCCAGAGGAGGAAGAAAAGCGGAGGAACTAACCCCGACCATAGGATCACGGACCGGATAAGACAGATTATCGCCCTTGAAGAGGACTCCTCTCTTCTTGTTTACTTTATGTTTGAACTCTGGCCACCCCTAAGAGGCGTGTTTTTGGGAGAATAAAACCCCGTTTAACTCGAATTAGTGTGGACCTCGATCCTTGCGATATCACTGACTCAGTATCCCCGCGACAGAGATGTATCAAGATGTGTTCAGCGAAGCTAAAGCAGAGATCCTCCCCCCACAAATGACATATAATTGTAAGATAGACCTTATAGCCGGGGCTACTATTCCGTCTTGTAGAGTGTACACGTTGTCAGAGCCAGAAACACGTCATCTTAGGGAATACTTGGATCATTATACTGCTTTATTCGTCTATCCCAGTCTCCGGCAGCCTCTCCTCTTTTTTTCATATCAAAAGTGAATGGGGGTCTTCGCCCCTGTATAGATTACAGAAAATTGAATGCTAACACAGTTAGAAACAGATACCCACTTCCTTTTATTCCTGTGTTATTGGATCTGGTGAAAAGTGCCAACATCTATACTAAGTTAGATTTAAGAGGAGCCTATCATCTGGTGAGGATGAGGGAGGGGAATGAGTGGAAGACAGCGTTCAAGACCAGATACGGATTGTTTGAGTACACTGAGATGCCATTTGGGCTTTGTAACGCCCCGGCCGCATTTCAGTATTTTCTAAAAGATGCCTTGAAAGAGTTTTTGGATCAGTTTGTGATTGTGTACATCGATGACATTCTGGTATTCTCACCAGATGAGAATGTACATACAGAACATGTGCCACAGGTTTTGCAGTGTTTGCGACGCCATCGATTATACTTCAGACTCAGTAAATGTGAGTTTCATGTGAGAGAGGTGGAATTTTTGGGAGTCATTCTAAGTCCGTCAGGGTTACAAATGGCTGAGAGAAAGATCAAAGCAATCCATGAATGGCAGGTGCCTCAGTGTGTGAGAGCTGTGCAGTGTTTTTTGGGATTTGCTAACTATAATAGGATATTTATACAACATTTCTCTCATGTGGTGGGCCCTATAACAAGATTGCTGAGAAAGAGAGTCACCTTTGTTTGGACCCCTGATGCTTACTAAGTCTTTAAATATCTAAAGAAGGCCTTTACCACTGCGCCCATTTTGGCTTACCCGCAACCAGAGGAACCATACATCGTGGAGGCAGATACCTCTGATGTGGCTATTGGGGTAGTCTTTTCGCAAAGAAACATAAAGACAAGACAGCTGCATCCCGTAGCATATATGTCAAAAAGCGAAATTTGACAGAACAGAATTACACGGTAGCTGAAAAAGAACTTTTAGCTATCAAAAGAGCTTTTTCTGAATGGAGACAGTACCTCTGGGGAGGCTAGCCATTCGGTGACTGTATATACAGACCATAGAAATCTGCACTACATGAAAGATGCCATACAACTATCTCAACGTCAAATGCGTTGGATGCTTTTTTTTACAGAGTATGATTTTGTGGTCACTTTTCGCCCGGGGAGTGATAATCGTAAGGCGGATGCCTTGTCAAGACAAGACTCAAAATGTACACAAAAAGAGAAACTCATTGAACCTATTGTGGCCCCATCAAAGGTTTTGTGTGTGGTAACAGTGAACAATTTCCTGGATTCTGTTAGAAAAATCAGGTCTCCCACTCATTGGGTGGACTGGGCTAACCAAGATCCCCAGAGGAACATCAAGCAAGGGTTACTGTTTCATAACAAAAAAATCTTCCTACCCACGAAAAGTCTCCAGTTGAAAGCCTTTTACTGGTGTCATGTTTCCCCTTTGGCCTGGCACCCCAGTGTTGCAAAGACTCTGGATTTAGTTCAACGACACTTCTAGTGGGAAAAGATGGCCTCAGACATTAAGCTTTGGGTACAGAGATGTAATGTGTGTGCACAGGCAAAGACAGATCATTGCAAACCTCGAGGGTTGCTACAACCTATGCCCACTCCTAATCAGCCATGGAAAATCATTAGGATGGATTTTGTTACAGGACTTCCAAAAGATCAGGGGTATACTGCCATACTAGTGATCACTGACAGTTTAACCAAGATGGGTCATTTTGTTCCCTGTAAAACCTTACCCACAGCTGGGGAAACCACTCAGTTGAAAATGGAGCACGTAGTGAAGTTACATGGAATACCAGAGATCATCATTTCGGATAGGGGCCCTCAGTTCTCAGCCTGATTCTGGCAGGCATGGTGTAAGGCTTTAAAGATATCGGCAGCTCTTTCCACTAGCTTTGATCCACAGACAGATGGGCAGACAGAACGACTAAATCAAACTTTGAAAAAATATTTAAGGTGTTATGCAACAGAGGCTGCCGAATCCTGGGTGTCTTTGCTGAACTTTCATACAACAATGCATGGCACTGCTCCATTGATGCCTCACCTTTTTATGCAAATTATGGGTTTCATCCAAAAACTATGCCAGTCTCCATACTCTCGGAGACCTCAAATCAGCCCAACGTACTGTCACGTGTAAAAGAAATTCAACAAGGCACAGAGAAGATACAAAGACATCTCAACCAAGCAAAACATCAATATAAGAGATGGGCAGATCGTCATCGCTGTCCAGGGCCACAATATCAGCCAGGTGACAGGGTATGGCTGTCCACAAGAAATATACGTTTTAAGATCAGAAGTATATTCCATCCAAGATACATAGGCCCCTATGAAGTGCTTAGACAGGTAAATCTTGTGGCATACAAACTAAAATTGCCAAACACCCTATGAATACATCCAGTGTTTCATAGCAGTGTTCTTAAACCAGCAAAGACGGCCAAGAGGAAGACAGTGCCACCGGTGATACGCAATGGTTAAAGCGAGTATGAGCTACGCCGTATCTTAGATTCAAAGTTCAGAGGGGGTCGATTGTGGTACCTGGTGTCTTGGAAAGGATACACAGCTGAGGATGAATCTTGGGAACCTGACAACCACATCCACACTCCGCAATTGGTAAAGGCGTTTCATTTGGCCAATCCAACCAAGCCTGGCTATAAGAGGCGCCTAGGAGGAGAAGGGCCTACTGTCAGGAAAAGGCAGGCATAGGCGCCTTCAAGTTTCATATTCAGGCGCAAGAAACCCACAATAAAAAACAAATGTAATACAATGTTATTTCCTCTATTGGCATACATGCACTAAAACTCCCATAGTTCATTGTAAACAGCTCAATCAGTCATGAGGGGGAGTGACTATAAATAGAGTACTTGCACGTAGGCTGACATGCGTAATTCCATTCACCTATGAAGTCAGTTTTGTTCTGGAGTGGAACTGAAGAAGTGAAGATTTATGTCTGCCGGTTTTGGCAGCATTTCTATGTTTTTTCCATTAAAAGGAACTGTGGATTTTGGTGGCCAGGGGAGGTCTGCTTTTTCTGTCATTCTCAAGTTTCCTGTTATAGTAGCAAGGAAGGATTTCTCTGTTGGTTCTTGGATACATACCAGCTGGTGTGTTTTCATTTTCTGAAGCACAAGGAGTGCTTGATTTATGTGAATTCATTTCTTCTTCGTGCAAGTCTCATTACCTTTTGAACTTTACAAGCCTGTTGCTAGGAGCAGCTGTTTAGCAAAGTGTGCTGGGATTCTGATGTTATATAGATAAGTGACTATTTGATTTTTTACTTTAAGATTGCTGTGCTGGTGAATCACCGACCCAAAATACAAGACTGGTTCACCTATTTTTTGTAAGGGGAGTATTTTCCTTGTGACATTTAAACTTGGGAGATAAAAGAACACTTTGCCATTAACATTTTCTTTTGAGAGTAAATATTATTTACCTAAAGGAATTTAGCTTTTCGCTGATTTTGGTTCATTGGCTGCATATTTCCCATAACAGAAAAGAAAGGATTTTATGAATCTAATGTTTGGTGACATTATTTGGTTCGTTGATGAGAATATTCATCATTGAAAAACATACATGGGATTTACAGTGTGTGCATGGTATGTATGAATTTATATATAACACATAGCATAGTACCACAAAGGTTTTGATTGAGGATTTTTGAATTTACTTGTGATTCATTTTTATTACAGCATTTTTGTACAAATCAGCAAGGAAGGATGTATGAGACTAAATGTGGTGCATAAGGAAAGTCATTGGTTGCATAAGGCAGCACCCCATATGATAGGTATTTTTCGTAGCAAAACTATACATATAAGCTATCTTTTAATAGCAGTGAGAGTGGAGACCTTAATTGTCTTTATCTTTTCTTTGCAGGTCTCCTTCCTTGCAGTTCCCTTTCCCACTATGGTTTCCCTCACTCAATCACTCCAGGCTTCTGTTCCTTTATGGTATGCGAAATTGGGGGTATTGAGGGGTGGACCTAATCTGAGCATCGTTCTGATCCCGAGGAGCTCGTATGCCTACGTAGTCAAAACCTGACAGATGTGGTGCGTTCTGTTTCTCAACAGGTTAAATCTGTCACTGCAAATCCGCATCGAGACCAGTGCCACGATTTGAACCCAGGGGACTGGGTACTCATAAAGAAGCACACGAGAAAGTCCTGTCTGGAGCCAAGGTGGAAAGGCCCCACCAGGTGATTTTAATCACAAATACTGCTCTCAAGTGCGCTGGAGTGCCAAATTGAGTGCACGCCTCTCATACCCAGAGGACGAGAGACCCATACAAGGAAATAGTGTTCTATGAGCAAGAAACAAGATCCAGGTGAAAGCACCAGCACTCTATCAAGATCAGAAAGAACTCTCAATGATGAATATTCAAGAGTCTATGAAAGAAAGAAGCTAAGATCAAGTGGATCAATACCACCAACAATCACTGAAGAAACCGAGTCAAGTGGTATAAATGGCACTGAAAGCGATCAAGTGGACAGGAACACTAAAAGAACAAGAGTACCTAGTCGGAGGTATTCTGCACCTGAATGGACATATTACACGCGCTGAATGTCCCAATTACGGATTTGCTTGACTAGAACAAAGAATTGCCCTAACCCCCATGACACTGTTGAATTTAAAGATAAACCGAGTTGTTGACAAACTGTGCAAATTGATAAAAGTAAAGACTGACTTGGTTGCTAAGAAGAATTAAGAAAATTACCCAGGCCCGAGGTTGCAGTAGAAGAGTAGGAATAGCATTTTAGAAGAACACCGAGTAGGGTTAAAGAAGGCTATACAAAGACTGTTATAAATAAAATTGCAAGAAACTAAAGGAATTACGAAGTAAGAGAAGAAGAATAGTAACTGCTTGCAAATTTATTTTTAAAAAGACACTAAATTGCTGCTATACTTATCATTTTAAAGAGATCTGAGTTAAAATAAACAATGTGTATTCTAACCCGAACTAGGTACAAGATTATTGTAGACATTAACTTTTTAGCAATGATATTGATAGCTATTGCAATATCATTGGTTATACATTTTACACCTGTGAATGAGAAAGTCATAGTTTCATCCACTAACATGACATTTTCACATAATGTAGAGGAGTATGAGTTGAAAACCTCATTTGTAGATTACCCAAAAGAATATTATTCAACTAATGTTTATTCTAGATTAGTACAATAGTATTCACATGCTATGAATGTTTAGGGTTGTTATGTGGGTGCACACTTAACTTCCTCGCCTGAGTAGGTGACATACCATCATATTCATTTGTCATATGCAATTTCATGCAGCATTGCTTGGTTTAGTTTATAAAGCGATATCATCCCCTTTGGTATCGCTTTGTTAGCCCTAAGTTGGCAGGGTATGCCCAGACGTGGGTCCCTTGCTCACTTTGCCACTGGATTCAAGCTAGCCTGGCTGATGACGGCTGAATAGCCAGAAACCGGTCCCAGGATGCTTGTTTCCGGTCCAGGGAAGACATGGCTTGGCAGTTCGGGCTGGACTGTTCCCATGAGGCACAGGGTCAGACTGATTTGCATATGGCCATGTCTGAACTGGGGTGGTGGAGTGAGCTAAAGAATGATGATGGATTAAACCCAGATCAGTTGACTGGGGGTGAGTGTTTGATTAGCTCAAATGCTCCGTCCATCATCCCCTTTGGTATCGCTTTGTTAGCCCTAAGTTGGCAGGGTATGCCAAGACGTGGGTCCCTTGCTCACTTTGCCACTGGATTCAAGCTAGCCTGGCTGATGACGGCTGAATAGCCAGAAACCGGTCCCAGGATGCTTGTTTCCGGTCCAGGGAAGACATGGCTTGGCAGTTCGGGCTGGACTGTTCCCATGAGGCACAGGGTCAGACTGATTTGCATATGGCCATGTCTGAACTGGGGTGGTGGAGTGAGCTAAAGAATGATGATGGATTAAACCCAGATCAGTTGACTGGGGGTGAGTGTTTGATTAGCTCAAATGCTCCGTCCATCATCCCCTTTGGTATCGCTTTGTTAGCCCTAAGTTGGCAGGGTATGCCCAGACGTGGGTCCCTTGCTCACTTTGCCACTGGATTCAAGCTAGCCTGGCTGATGACGGCTGAATAGCCAGAAACCGGTCCCAGGATGCTTGTTTCCGGTCCAGGGAAGACATGGCTTGGCAGTTCGGGCTGGACTGTTCCATGAGGCACAGGGTCAGACTGATTTGCATATGGCCATGTCTGAACTGGGGTGGTGGAGTGAGCTAAAGAATGATGATGGATTAAACCCAGATCAGTTGACTGGGTGTGAGTGTTTGATTAGCTCAAATGCTCCGTCCATCATCCCCTTTGGTATTGCTTTGTTAGCCCTAAGTTGGCAGGGTATGCCCAGACGTGGGTCCCTTGCTCACTTTGCCACTGGATTCAAGCTAGCCTGGCTGATGACGGCTGAATAGCCAGAAACCGGTCCCAGGATGCTTGTTTCCGGTCCAGGGAAGACATGGCTTGGCAGTTCGGGCTGGACTGATCCCATGAGGCACAGGGTCAGACTGATTTGCATATGGCCATGTCTGAACTGGGGTGGTGGAGTGAGCTAAAGAATGATGATGGATTAAACCCAGATCAGTTGACTGGGGGTGAGTGTTTGATTAGCTCAAATGCTCCGTCCATCATCCCCTTTGGTATCGCTGGTTTAGTTTATAGGCAGCAACATTTTGAATATTATTATTCTAATTATGACATAATTCTTTCAAAAGTACCTTTACGAAAAAGCATGAATTTACACCAACAAGTGAAAGAAATGGAGACTGCTTGGCATTATTTTTGGCCTTACCTTCCTATTTACACTGTCAGGGTTACGAAAATAATTTAACATGCTAAATGAGAACTTTAGAGAAGGCATTTATCATGATGTTAGAAGAGAGAAGAGCACACGTTGCACATAGTAAGAATCCGAGTAAAGATGTTTTAAAGGATGCATGGAAGAAGGAAGAAGATGACTTTAGAAAGAAAATGACATATCCGAAGTTGAGACTGAATAAAAGACAAAAATGGACACTATGCGTTTTAAGGAGAAGATTTCTGAATAGAAAGAGACACATAGGGAAAAGTAATTCTGAACATATCTTTGAATTATAAGGAGGGACATGGCAAATTTTACAAGGTGATGAACAAGCAATAGCAGGAGTTTATTTTATCTGTGTACAAGACACATATTTCAAATTACCAGCTGACTGGGAGGGTAATTGCTATTTAGGCTTATTGTTTTCTACAATGTATCATGTAAAAAGCTGAAAGGCTTTAACAATAACACTTGCACACAGATACACTAAAAGTTCAAATAAGGAAACACAAATGGTGGGAGACATATTTGGAGCTATTTTCCCCACTGTGGGAGTGATACTGAATTATGAGAAAATTAGAAAGCTTTCAACAGTAGTGGACAGGCTTGCAACCAGTACATCTGGAGTTTTATTAGTACCAAACACTGAACTAGTAGCAGTTAGATCCATGGTTTTGCAGACTAAATATGCTTTAGACATTGTGCTTGCAGAGAGAGGCAGAGTCTGTAAGATTCTGAAATCAGAACATTGCACCTTCATTTCTGATGAGAGTGGGAAAATCAAAGAGTATGGAAAGAACATTTCAGACATCAAACTTGATGACAAACCTTTAGAAACCACTAGTATAGTAAAGAGCTTCACACTGGGCGTCTATACAATATACAATTGGATTGCAACCACAGGCGGAGGAATCCTCAAAGGTATATTAGTTCCTGTATTAATAGTAGTGATTTGTTTTCTGACTTCACTAGGAGTATATAAGGCTATTAAAATTCTGCTACAAAAGAGAAGAAAGAAAGAAAGAAATAGGCAATTAAAGAAAGGATTTAGAACTAAGTGAAAACATTAACAAAGAATGTACTAAACACAAAAGAGAGAACTTAAAACAGAAAAGAAGAGAGCAAACAGAAACTGAGAGCAAATTATGAGATAAATCTCTGAATGTTGTGATGGTGGTAAACCATCAAAGAGGGGAGATTGATAGGGTGTTTTTAATAAATGCAAATTTGTGCAATTAACATGTAGAAATAATGTGTAGGCCTAAAACGAGAAGCTTAATTTAAAAAGGCAAATGGGAGCACTAGGCTTCCATAGCTGCACATATCAAGTTAGAAATGCTTTAGGATGCAGGTCTACTTTTAATTTTTTACTGGCCTTAGGTCAATATTCTTGGTAATTTAAAAAAGTGAAGAGTTCAATGATAAAATGTGTTGAGACTACATAATCCAGTATAGAAGATAGTTTTCAACCTTCCCTTAGAGGCATGACCCATTAAATACAATAGTAATGTAGTTAAAATCTTAGTTAAATGTTTCATTACGAATAAGATATGTAAGGTAGAATATGTGAGAAAGAGATGATTTCATTTGTGGAATAACAAACCTAACCGTGAACTATTTTGTCTTTTAGAAGAGAGGTGAGTCGGAACCAAACCACGATTTGTACAATGTTGTTAGTAATGTACATGTAATACTTAGTATTAGTAAGTCTTTGTTTCAAGATAGAGTTAACAGGGGAAGATATCCGTTCCCATGAAGACATCGTGCCTCTATTTGCTTAAGAATTGGATTGTTGCAACATTTGTTTTAGTTGTAGATATCAAAATGATATATTAGTGCATGTTCCTAAGCTAGAGACAGACATCCTCTCCACACACATTCTAGATGCTTTAAGCCTCTCTGATCCAGACTCTCTACGCTCTGAAGCTTTATGCTTTGAGCAGGTTCTATGCTATATTTCTGAGACTCCACAGAATTTTCAAACTTCTCTTCATGAGAAGTACTTATTGAATTGCTTAAAGCTTTATCACCTTTCAATTTCAAACTCTTTATGGGTTCAAGATACTATTTCTCATCTTAACAATTAGAATAGGGACTCTACTTATATGCAACAAGCTTATGCAATTGTTCTGTATTGTATTACTGATGAATTGATTACTTATTGATGACTTATAAAGAAATATTTACTAAATGAGATTAATAAAACCCTTGAAACTCATACCAAAATCTCATCATTGACTCCCAATAATTTATGTTTAACTGTGATATGTAATTGGAATGTTGATTTGCAGCTTCTGATTCATTCTTTACCCACGGCAAAGATCCGTAGCCTTAGGGCCGATTAAGAGCAGGGACTTTATTTCCAGGTATGCTGAGATACAAATTCTGAATTGTAAACCAAATATTTATTAAGGTCCGATGCTCCACCAGATGATTCCAGCGAACGGAGTCCTGTATATGTTGAATAGCATCTGGTTGAGCAAGGATCCCTGTGGGAGTCTACAAATCAGGTTCGTGGCCTTAGAGGTTTATGGTGACAGAATGACTGACTGGGTGCGCCCATGTGGAAGGAGCAGATCCATTGGAGAGCAACTCCTCTTAAGCCAGAATCATAGCGGCATCTGACGAAGGGGGCAGAAAGTAGAGCAGTATGAGACCCTCCCTGTCCCCTCCATCCAAGATTATTACCGAATGTTGTTGGCAGCGATGAAGGTGGTTTCAGTGCTGTGGTTGGTCCGTAAGCCCGATTGGAAGGGGTCAAGGAGATGGTTGTCATTGAGGTGGTCTGATAGCTGTCTGTTGATGAGTTTTTCTAGGATTTTCTCTGGTTTGTTTAAACTAACATGATGTGTTCCTCTAAAAGGAACCAGCATTCACCATTCTCTCTCTTGCTCAGACAAGACAAGACAGAGCGACAGGACAGACAGGATATGGACCAGTCTTGCAATTATGGAAGAAAATATGATCTAAAACACATGTACAATAAATAAATGTGGATCTTCCCCCCCAGTGGGAAACACAGATTGAACCATATGACCATGGATTTCGTTTGGTTTTTGGGGGTCCCTCCCAATCCCTAACTTCTTCCACCCTAAACCATGTCCACCTGACAGGACAGACCAAAATATTGTGAAGGTAACTATATATATTTATTTACTATTCTTAATGGCACATCTGCATACTTTGAAGTTATATATATATATATAGATTGTCAAGTTTCAAATATGTGGAGGTAAATTTAGTAAACCTATAATTGTCCATAAATACTTACCTTCATGTTAGTTTGGTAGCTGATATTCAGATCAAAATATTTTTGTAGTTTGATATTTGAAACCTGATAATCCTGGTGGAAAACCATTTCAGTCTCTTACTGTGGAGCATCTTCAAACCTGCAAAGTAATCGTACTAAAAACAACACCACCACAAACAAATGACCCGAACAACCTGCAAGATAGGTTGAGGGGATATTTGAGATTCATAAAGCATATGGTGTCACTTCTTAACCAAACATATGGCCATCCCTCAAAAATTCTCAGTTTTTAATGACAGTAGAGGTCTTGCCCCAGCCCCAGCCCCAGCTTCAAATGCAGCAGTTCTCCCTGAGGAAATCGCCTGCGTAGCAAACGTATGTTAGATTTAGCGCTCTTGGCCGCTGGTGCCACCACCTGAGGCATTTTCTGTATGTCCTGAAGAAGTCGGTATCCATGGTGAGTAATTTCATTTACCACTGGTGTCTCAGGACCTAGAGTACCATTGCACTCTAAATTGATAATCAAGTTACTTCCCTTGTAGACTTGATTCTCTGTCGGTAGTAACTTGAGCAGTCACACGGTGTCAAGTAGATGGACATTGTGCGATACTTGTAGTTACACTCAACAAACTCAATATCCATCTAGAGTTACATCTTTGGAAAAGAGCAGGCCTTTTATTTACAGGTAGTAAAGTAAGGCAGATAAAATTAGAAACAACAGAAACAATGAGAAGGCCCTCCCACCTTCATAGACCAAGATCTGAGCCGAAATATTGTAATAGCTGTAATAACTATAATAACTGTAGTAACTGTAATAGCAATTACGTGGTGAGGCACTACCCTACATTTACCCTTCTCATTACCTTGGGACACCTTAGTGGATTTCAGCCCCAGTGGCTGACATTTTACAAATAGCTCCCAAAAATCCAAGTAAACTATAAACCCACCACCCAAAATAGCAAAATAGCATAAGAACCCCACCCCCCTCTCCATGTTCAAAGTAACTCTTAACGTTATCAGCATCCAATTCATAAGGTCTCAGAGTCCAGCTAAGCAGTGTGGTAATCAGTGTCCACAGTGGGGCACAGTTTACCGGGAGATCAATTGAGGTCTGTGGGGCAGAGCAACAGCATGTTGTACATCAGCATGGCTGCTGTTCAGCAAGGCTAAATGTTAGTAGCATAGAGGAGAGTGTGGTAGAGTGGAGTGTCATAGAGTTGAGTGGCGAATAGTGGAGTAGTGTGGCGAAGAGTGGAGTAGAGTGGCGAAGAGGGGAGTAGAGTGTCATGGACTGCAGTGTTGTGGAGTGGAGTAGAGTGGAGTGGCGCAGAGTGGAGGGGTGTAGAGTAAAGGGGCATGGACTGGAGCGTCATAGATGAAGTGCCGCAGAGTGTCGTAAATTACAGTGGCGTAGAGTGGAGTGGCATAGAATGGAGTGGTGTAGAGTGGAGTAGAGTGGCCTAGAGTGAAATGGTGTAGAGTGGAGTGGCGTATAGTGGCAATGAGTGGAGTAGTGTCATAGAGTGTTGTAGAGTGCAGTAGAGTGTTAGAGTGGAGTGGCGTAGAGCTAAGGGGCGCAGAGTGGAGTAAAGTTTGTTAAGTGGAAGTGCTATAGAGTAGAGTAAAGTGGCATGGAGGGTCGTAGAGTGGCATAGAGTGTTGTGGCGTGTCATAGAGCGAAGTGTCGTAGAGTGGAGGAGAGTGACCTAGAGTGAAGTGGCGTGGAGTGGAATGGAATATGATGGGTGGAGTGGAGTGGCATAGAGTGTTGTAGAGTGGAGTGGTGTAGAGTGTAGTGTGGAGTATGTGTGGTGTGGTAGCGCACTACTATTACAAACAACACTTTTTTTTTTTTTTTTAAACATGTTATTATGTATTTCAATAAAGCGAAACATACAGTAAACAAATGGATAGAACAGACGAGAAGCAAAAGGTATTACAGTAAGGTCCACTTTGCACGTTTCTGACCATCAGGCAGGCGGTATGTGTTTGTCGTTCAGGTCTTACGATTCGTTGTATAAAGAGTCCCTATGGCAGTAATCTTCACTGGTTGGAAGAATTCCTAGTTTTGTCCCTATGATTCCGATGGCCCAGGAGAGATTTATTTCTCGGTGGGGGAGAAAAAGAGAGAGAAGAGATAAAAGAGAGAAGAGAAGTATCAAAGAGAGTAGGTAGGAAGGGGGGTGGAAATAGGGGATATCCCAAGAGACCTCCAGTACATTCAATCAACGCGATTTTTATGGGTGTAAATGTCTTACGGGGACCATAGGAGTCTTGATTTCTCATGTTCAAAATTTTGGTTAAGGGTGGTGACAGACACATTTTCAATTGAAATAACTATTACATTTCCACATCCAGTTTTACTGATAAAAATATACAGCTCACAAACAATAATGTGTGGAAATGGCATCACCTTGTGTACTGATTTGTTTTGATCGTATTGTTTCCACCACACTTCCGGATTACACATTTTTTAAAATTCATTTATGCTTTCCAAATTCTGATATATTCAGAAATATTTACAAATTTCATTCTCAGACATTTAAATTTTGTTGTGTGCCAGAAGAAACCTTGTTTTCCCAGTACTGCAAGACACTCACATAAATCCTCTCACTATGGAGTCAGAGAAAGACAAGAAACACCAACCTCAGAAGACAGAGCCTGACATTTGACCTCTGTCTTTGAACGCACAGCAAATGTGACAAGATAAGAACAAAATTGAAAGGCCTGTTTACAGAAAGCATGGACTGGTGGAAAAAAACAAGGAGCGGTAGAGAACAAGCTTTGCTCCTTTGGCAAAACGAAGACATGATGTTCAGCCTAGATTAAAACAAAATAAAACCAGCACATACAAAGCCAGAAAATGTGAGTTACAAATCACAAAGCCATTGGTGAGCAGTGGGTGGAATGCATTCCCAGGGAAGCTTTCAGAATGCCCACAAGACTTCTTTTCGCAATGAGACAGCCAAAAAGAGAATCTCATACCCTGCCTTGTCTTTCAAGCCATATCCCAGAACAACCCTAAATCGAACCAGAGTCCTAACAGAAGTGCGGGCAGCAGAACACCTGAATAGCACCACTAGCATGAGACAGTGTTACACAAGCAGCAGCACCAACAGCATGATACAGTGAGACACAAACAGCAGGCACACAGGCAAAATAGCTGTGGAACTTTCACCGGAGGTCCAAATTAATAGTAAGACTTTTACTGTTGTACGTGACTTTAGTGATGGGTGCTGATAGCAGAAGTATCTTGTTAATGCTCTTAGAACTCCACAATGCAACCTTATCCCCCTAGTGAGTATTCCGTGGTTTAGGATGCCAGGTATTGTCAACGTCCTCCAGAGTTGCCCCCTCAGTAGTAGAGGGAATCAGTAGTGTGAATTTTCTGAGGCAACTTGTGAGTGTTTTAGGGCACCACTGCTCCTCCCGTAGTGCACTTTCAGTACTTTAGGATCGCAGATAATGTCAGCAGGATGATTTTCCTCCCCACTTTTATCACTGGATGAATTCAGCGGTATGAGTTTCTTCTTTCAGTACCACAGAACACCTGCAGTGCAGCCTATCCCAGCAAGTGCTGTTTTGTCCATGTAGAACTCCAGCAATGTGTGGTTTTTCCAGCTGTGCCATCTCTGTAGTGTAGGTTTTTGGCATCGGTGTTCCTATATTTTTTTTATTATTGTGATTGTATTTCAGTAAGCGTATGTGTTTCAGTAAGCATCTATTTCTCAGTGCTACAGAACCTCTCTATATGTTATATGCCTGGTTGTACTTTCACCTCACTGAATTGCCTCCTCTTTAGGCTTTGAATCAATTCTAGTATTGCAAATTTAAAAATGCAATGCACAATTGCATACACAACCTAGATGACAGTTCCTATGTAATCAAAAACAGTATTTACAATGAGAAATCACTTGAACTATAAATAGCAGATCAAGGGGGTCCAGTTACCTACTCTTTTTAGGTTTTGACTTTCAGGTGATAGCAAGGTAAACAGTTAAGGCTGGGGGGGCGTGGCCAATCACAGAGGAAGATGGCCACTTTCTGAAGCGTCTCCCGTCACCTGCTGCACTAATCCTCTGACATCCATAGTAAAATCTGTCAGCCGTAACTGAAGGACCCGCTCCTTGTGTTCTCCACGCCTTGGTGATACCGACAATGTAAATATTATCGCCTAGCAGTAACCCTTCAAGGAGAAAACCAGTGTGGCCTGGACCGCGAGGTGAAACCGCGGCCTCGCGTAGTTCTGCGACCCGGTGGATGTGAGTTTCAGTGGCGACGGTCTACAGGTGAGGCCGAGTCATCTCCCACTATAGGACACAGCAGACCGTGGAATTGGGATGAGGCGGCTAACTGAGAACCGGCAAGGCCCGCAACTTTCAATTCACACCCAGAAGGCGCATTAGCGGTGCTCCGATGATCGTCATGCACGGTCTCCCCAGAGAAAGCCCTGACAGTACAACTCTTTGGTCCCACATGTGGGCCGATCAAATTAGGTACCGCTTACAACAGTAAAGCACCAGAGTCATACTGCTACACCAATTGAGATCTCCCTGAGGGGTCCCCTGATAGCAGCCCTTCTCCCAGCAGTGCCGGGTAGTGGCCATAATCCAAGACACTTTGCCATGCGTCTCAATGTATAGTTCTGTCTACCTGCGTAATTCATAGCTGCAAACACAAATCCACCAAGGAGACGGGCCACCTGGTATGCGCCTAGTACTATTGGTTGGCTACTCCTCATATATAGATAACAACTGCGAATAGCACCAGAAACCATTATTAATTATCTGGCACAAAGTGCTTTTCTAGCACTTGATACACGTCGCAAATCTATTTGGGAAGGCGGTGCTGAGCTGCAGGCATCACACTGTGAAAGGAGAGTCTATTTTGGTACTAAATACCTACAAATCTAGAATCCTGCGGTCAGCTCTGGTGAGATAGCCCTGCCTTGGTGCCTACTTGCTCTCTAACCAGCTTCCTCCAGCAGAAGAGCTCCCTCGCTATCGTTCAAGCATCATTGGCAGACCTGGCTTGATAGCACATTTCCCCTCGGGAGGGATAGAGTCTCCATTCAACCCACTACTGACTATCGGCTGAAACTGCTACAAAAGAGAGGCTCTTTGAGAGGCCAGGAGGTGGCGAAAGGAAAACCGACAGGCTGCATGGGACTTACCTATCACTCCCTGGCAGGTGGTGGCGGGTACTGACGTACCCCGCCCCTTTTTCCCCTCTTCCACTCTCTAAAAGACATCAGGGGGAAGACCCTAAAGTGAACCACTATTGATGAGCAAGCAGTAGGGGAGGCTGCACTGTCCATCAAACCAAATTAGACAAGTATACGCTGCCAAAAGACTCTGCAATGCCTTAGAATGTAAAATAGACTCCACCTCCATGGAAGTTACACAGACACAATCGAATCTCCGCAACATGGGGGCGCGTGTTAAAGAGGTGGAAGATTCAATCATCGCCCTTCAGTGGAAACCAAGACTTTAAAGTTTCAGGTCAAAGAGTTGTGTGCCACCACCAATGTTTTGGAGGCTAAGCTGGAAGATTTTGAGGGGCGATCAAGGAGAAACAATGTCCACATAATAGGACTACTTGAACGATCAGAGGGACTGGCAGTTGATTTGTTCGTAGAAGACCTCATACTCAAACAGCTGCTGCCCCGTGGCCTCTCAAACTATTTTTCAGTTGAGCATGCCCATCGAAGTCCCTTGCACCCCACTAGAACCAGGTGCACCTCCACGACCAATAATAGCTTGCATCTTTAAATATCACGACCGGGACGTCATTCTACAGACCGCTCGCAGTGCACCACCAGTCAAATATGACAATGGCACCATCACCTTCTTCCCGACTTTTACTCTGAGTCCAAAAACTGCAGCAATCTTTCCTGAGGTCAAAAAAGCTTCGAGAGAGCGTGAGATAAAATACTCCATGATATTCCAGCCAAAATTGCGAGTGGTGGTGGATGGAAAAACCTGGTACTTCAGCCCCCCCCCGAGGAGGTTTGGGACTGGTTGTATGGCCGGAGGATGGTTGAATGAGCTGGACCCCGATCTCGATCTGGACGACAGCGGTGGATTCCAGGACCCCAGACAAGACACAGGAATCAGAGGATTAGTGACAACAGAATGGCCAGATCAGTTGCAAGACTCCTAGTGGGACCTTCCCATGAGACACCGGTCGACACCGAGTTATTTTGCTAGCTCAGGATCTTTTCTTTGCTTATTCAGGCTGTGAAATGCAGCCTCTGTGACCACGTGGGCATTAATCCCTGGCGCGAATGAAGAGTGTCTCTCAAGAATTGGGACTAGAATACTCCAACAGTTGACAGAATCTGCAGTAACATTTCTCCTTGTTATATTTGGGGGGCGGTTCAGTGTCAATCTGGCAGGAACCACAATCTCCTGCAGTTTGTAATATGTTTAGGGGCGACAGACTTTCTGCACAGTTGGGGGACGTGCAGTTTCAATTCCGTCATGCAGGGTATTGTATTGGGGTTTTCATTGAACTGTTTGTTCTTTTTCTGTTATATGTGTATATTGGTGACAACCTTTTATTGACACAGCAGCGCTCCTGGCTAGACGTTCCTAAATTTCATCCTCCAGGTGCCCTTTGTATTAAGGGGGGCCTGGCTCCACCCCAAACATGCAGTTTCCAATGGTCAATGAGATGGCTTTACTATTACTATTTACAACACTGGTTCTTTCCGTGTCTCTTAATGTTTCTTACTCATGGCCGACACACTAGCGACTCCTGGATTCAGGATCCTCTCCTGGAATGTTAATGGGCTGGGAGATAAAATTAAAAGGGGAGTGGTACTACAATACCTCAAGAGACACTCTCCAGACATAGTCCTCCTTCAGGAGACACACCTTCAAGGGAACACCTACCGCGCCTTAGATAGATGGGGTTATAAAATGTTCACTCATGTGGAAAACACAACAGAATCTAGAGGGTAGGCATTCTCATGTGTAAATCACTCCCATTGATCATACAGAAAGTCTGGCCTGACTCACACGGGAGATATGTAGCGCTCAAGCGAAAATGGGAGGGCCAAACACTTAACAATGTTTCCCTGTATATACCCCCTCGAATTCATAATGCAGCCTTTGCTGACCTCAGCGTGCCTCTCCTCTGGCTTCCTAAGGGCGGCTTGTTACTTGGTGGAGACTTTAATGCTGCCCTTTGCGAAGCTGATGATCGCTGGCCTCCTCATCAGTCCGGGTTGACCCATAAATCTTTGGCCGATTTTACATTGGCGATGGGCCTTGTTGACACTTGCCGTACCTTTAATCCTATGGCACAACAATACATGTCCACTTGGGAGCCCATCGGAGCCTCTCTCACATTGACTCTATACTTACCCTGGCTCACCAACTACCCTATTTTAGTGAGGTTCATCACCTTGCCAGTGGTATCTCTGACCACTGCCCTGTGTGTGCATCCTACGGAGTGACCAGCCGTAGAAATAGCCAGAGATTGGTACTGAATCTCTGATATTTTAAGGTACCCCGCATCGGGGCGGGCCTTCATGTAACCACAGAGCAATACTATGATAAAAACGAAGGTTCAGTGACCTCCGCGCAAATGCTGTGGGAGGCATATAAAACAATCTTAAGGGGTCAAGGCATGGCATTGATTGTGGGACATAAAAAGGAAAAGAGAGCCTGCCTAGAAACACTTGAAAGGGAAATTCAAGAGCTGGAATCCCAACTTACTACTGACGGACAGGGGAATTTATGACATAACTTAACCTTGAAGCAGAAGGAATCTAGGGATGTTGCGACGGAGGCAGCTGGGACTGCCCATCATGCAACTCGGCACTGCCTCTATGAAGTGAGTGATAGGGCTGGAAAGCTTCTAGCCTCGTTAGAATAAAGGGAGGCAGCATACCTGTGGGTGCTCGAAATATTGAATGACAAAGGCAAAAGTGGTAAAGATAGACAGGGCGTGGCTGATGTCTTCGCAGACTATTACGCTCACCTGTATTCTCCAGCACTTACGGCTACAGTCGAGGAGTCACACGAGTTGCTAGCGGACAACCAGATGAAAGGTCTCACACAGGCGGATAAAGAGCTCATGAAGCAGGAATTTACGGAAAGTGAAGTGACACAGGCCGTCAGTGATTTAAACTCCGGTAAAGCCGTGGGCCCTAATGGCCTGCCCATAGAACTTTACCAAAGTACAGCGACTAAAATCACCACTTACCTTTTGTACATGATCCTAGAGTGCCGTGATGCGAGGGTACTGCCCAAAGACCAGAGATTAGCTAACATAGTTGTCATTCATAAAGAGGGTAAACCTCCGGAGGACTGTGCCTCTTATACCCCTATATCGTTGCTAAATGTAGAGGTTAAAATTCTGATGAAGCTTTTGGCCACCAGATTGGTTCAGATAATATGATCATTGATCCTCCCGGATCAATCCGGCTTTATGCCGGAGAGGCGCACTGTGCTTAACTTGTGGCGGCCACATGGAGTCCTGGGCCGTGCAACGGCACTCAGAGAAGATACCCTTGTTCTATCCCTTGATGCGCGGATGGCCTTTGACATGGGGAATGGCCCTTTATGTATGCGGTATTGAAAAAACTAGGTTTCGGCCCCCGCTGAAATCTCCTGGATACAGCTCTTGTATGCTGACCCCCTTGCTCAAGTAACAGTGAATGGGGGCACATCCACTGTGAAGCTAGAGTGGTCACAGAGGGTTTCCGGTACTTGGGGATCTTTATCACCTGAGACCCACATTTCTTTTACGTGCGGAATCTTGAACCACCGCTCACATGATTGCGGGCGGATGTTCAGCATTGGAGAGCCATGCAGGGAAAGCAGCTCTATCTAAAAAATGATGGCCCTGCCCCGCTTTTTATACGCACTTCAGAACATTCCTTATCCTGTCCCGTTCTCCTACTTTAGAGCAATAGACGGCAAAACCTGTATGCTTCTCTGGGATGGAAGCCCCCCTGCAATAGCTATGCAGAAACTCACAAGGGGCTGGTACGATGGTGGGATAGCTCTCCCCGATTTAAAAAAGTATTATTGGGAGATACAACTTATTGCCATTAATCACTGGGTCCATCATCCATAGGATGAACCAGCATACAGGATGGATAGGAGAAATATGCGACCCGAGGGCAATCGTAGAGCCATTTATGTGGGACCACACACTGCACCCTTCCCCAGCCCTACCGCAAGCATGCTTACCCTTTGGCACACTGCACTGAATTCTACGGGTTGGTGGGGCAAGATCACACATACCACTTCCTTGTAGGATAACATGAAATTGGGCATCCTGGCCACTCAGAAGGGCTTTGATATGTGGGATCTAATTGGCCTGTCTCAGGTGGGAGATCTGTGGACACAGGGTGGTGTACTTTCCTTCACAGAGTTACAAAGACTTTACCAACTGGCGCCCACTGAGACCTACCGATATTTATAAATATATCATGCCCTACAAAAGGCACTGACAAGGGGCGAGGATCTCCCAGAATCCTCCCCAAGATATATTGCTAGATGATTACATGCCCAGAAAAGCTATTTCTCTTACTTACCGCAGATTGTTACATAACTCCCCTGATACCTTGATAAGGCTATGAGAGAGTTGGGAGCATGATCTAGAGGGGCTGGAGTCTGAAGAGTGGCCTGAGGCTTTGGTATCTCCTACGGAGGTGGCCAAACAGTCAAGATTTCGCTTAGTGCAACTAAAAATACTCCATTGAAGTTATTATGCATGTACGACTATGGCAAAAATGGATAAAGCGGAGACTGCACTGTGTTCCAAGAAACGTGGTCAGGAGGGAACATTTTTTCACATGATAAGGGGATGCCCGGTACTTCAGCAATATTGGGAGGCTGTAATTGCCTGTCTTAACAGTGTTTGTGGTATCAATATGGTGTTATCACCGAAATGGTGCCTCCTAAATATTTGTGACGAAACCAACCTTACCCGTATGGATTACATCTGGTTGACAATGGGATTGATGGTAGCTAAACGTAATATAGCACGTATGTGTAGAGCTGAATTAGCACCGCACCTGAATGATTGGAAGAAAGACATGGATTGGTCTATGCAGGCGTAGAGTGTGGTCTATGAAATCTGGGGTTGTCCGAACAAATGGACCAAAATATGGGGGAAGTGGAATACATATCGGGAGGAGCTGTGTGCTCCTATCGTGGGTACTACTCATGATGTGTTGCATCACGGACATCTGGACTTTGCCGCTGCTTGTACCGATGGTATTCCAAGAATAGCTCTGAGTTTGTTACAATATGTCTGTTTCAATATTACGGTATATGCTGCTTATTGTCACGGTATTTTATATTTGCTTTGTATTCAATAAAAAGATCATTTGAAAAAAACAGTTAAGTCTAGCTCTAGCAGGGTTGTATGGGATAGAACATCTAGTTCAAGTAGTGCACACATCACTTACAAAAGTTCTAGTGTCAAATAATTTTTATTATTTTTAAAAAGATATGACTTTATTTATATTATGAAAATGTGTATGATAAAAAGTTTTATGAAGTTAAAATACTCTGACTCTCTCTGTCAGTTGGCAGAAACACCTCTCAGTGAAGCTATACACACTTTATCCAGGAATAATCATCCATCTATAACCAAATGCAAGGTCTAGGTTGTTTGTTTTCAATTGCACAGTTGAATACTTGACTTCAGTACTTTGTAATCTACATGTCTCCTCAGGGGCGCATGCAGAGACCACACTGCTTGGTGCAATCCTTGTTAAGCAACGGTTGCACAGTCTTTTCACTGCCAGCTGCAGGTGAAGATGAAACAGTTTGGGAAAGCTTGAAGATGGGCTCAAGTTGACCGAGGTACAAGGGTACTCATGTAATCTTGACAGCAATACATGAGGGCCCTTCTGTCCTCCATAGAGGAACATTCTGAAATGCTGGACTTGGGTGCGGCATTGTATGAGACATGCCTGCCACAGGCAAGGTAGCATATCTCCTTCAGAAATAGTGGCAGTAAATGATTTTACTTGGCCTGGGATTATAGTCCTAACTCAAAAGCAGACAGCTAAAGATTTTTCCTCTGGTCCTCACCTTCCTCTACACAGGTGTGCAGAGCTCTTTGAAGTAAAAAGTGAGAATTTGATAAGTTGAAGAGCACAGCTTCTACCCAGTACCATGACAGTTGGCTGTTGACAGCACAGACAATGCAGATCTCACTCCGACTGTGGTCTCCTTGCCATGGGACAGTGCAGGAGGCCTAGCATGTACACAACGCTCTGTCTGAATGCCACTCTTGACACTACGTACATTTTTCCACCTCTAAGGGCCTCATTCCAAGTTGCACAATACTGGGACACGGTAAAATTGCTTATGAGTGTACTGTGACTGTGCAGTAAATCCCCTGGAGTATTGTGCAATTGCAAGTTAAACCCCATGGAATGGGGGAATTATAGTGTGAGGCGAATTTTTGAGCTGTAAAACTACAGGGATTCCCAATTCCATGGGATTTAACATATACATGGGGGCACTAGAAAGCTGGAGTGCAAGATGGCCGCAACTCGGTGAGGCTGGTACGGGTGGAGGCAACAATTATGCTAATATCCTCCCCTATCCGCTGTCTGTCAGCCGCATCTACATTCTCTGAGGCTGCGGCACAGCTGGGAAGCCCAGTCGATCCCATTCTCTTCGTGGCAGGGTGCCCCTTGTGGGGACCTCATCCCATGGTAGGTCTGATGGATCTGCGATAGGAGCAGACAGGGCCCGCAACTGTGCTGGTGGCACACCTGTGCGCATGCTGTGAGGTCCCTGGGTGCTGTGTCTACTGGAGGTGGTGGTGAGGAGCACTCGGGGAAGCGGTCGTGCGGGCCATTGCCCGCTGCCGCAGAGTCCTGAGGCGGCTTTGGACATAGCTGAGAGTCACGGAAGACCACCATTTTGGAACACACTGTTCCGGCCATGGCACTGCTGGTGCATTGGGACGGAGAGGCTGGAAGAGGACCCGACACCAGGAGACCAATAGGAGCACCCTGTGAGAGGAGAGGCCATGAAGGAGACTGGTGCCCTGGTTCTGGGTAACTGGTAGCAGCTGGAATGTCCCAGCCCCGTACTGTGCTGCGAGCCCCTATCTTGGCCCACATCTGTAGTGCCTTTGTACTGCAAGTGGAGAGATGGCTGCTTTTGCTGGGGTGTATGGATTGGGCCCCTCGAGGCCTGAGTGGTGGACCCTCAGAAGCAGGGACTTCCCTTGGCCCCTGTGAGTGGTGCGTTGCCCCGGCAGTGCATAAGAACAGCTGGTCTGCTTGTGCCCCTTCATGGGACCACTTGGTGAAGAAGAGGCGGGACCCTGTGGTGCGCAGGGCGCCGGCTGCCCATCATTACTGAACTGAGGTCATATAGCCAACTGCCCTAATTGTACTCCTCTATCCAGTAGTGCAATTTGCGGAGGTAATGGGGCCAGTGCGGCTCCCAGAACCCCGCACTGAGGCCCTTCCATGCCTCCGGTGATCGCTAGTGCTATCGGGCAGCCGTGGGCAAGCTAGATGGTAGGCAATCTAAAGTGCATTTTCATCCCAAAAGGAATACACGGGAGACCATCGTTGAGTGTGTGGGGAAGGCCAGCCATGACCCAGCAATGGTAGGCTCTGCAGAATCTGACGATATGAAGTCACTAGTGTTCACCAAGCAGAGCAGTTTAGCCTCCATTGAATCCAAGGTGGACTCATTCAACAATAGAATGGACATCATCACCCGTAAACTAGAAAAACATGACGCCTCCCGCAGTGAAGCTCTCTTAAATATGGAGAAAGTGTTGAAAGTGATTGTGGCAAAGAATTATGACTTGGAGGCACGCTCGCGGCGGAACAACATTCGTATTCTGGGAGTTACTGAGTCCACAAACATGGGCAAGCTGGAGTACTATGTGGAGTGCATGCTAACATTGCTTTTTGGATCAGAGTCATTCTCCCTCATGCTGGTAGTGGAGTGGAGTAGGCCCATCACTCCCCATCATTCCCCTAGGTGGGCCGTCACAGCCTATAATTGCCAGCCTTTTAAACTATCAAGGTAAAGCACTTCGCTTGGGGAGAGAACATCGGGATCTCCCGTTTGAAGGTAATGCTATCTCGCTATTCCCCGACTTCATGGTATCAGTTCAGGAAGCTAGGTGCTAGTTCCTACCGATTAAGCAAAAACTGCAGCATGCTAATATCTCCTACACCATGCTCTATGGCATAGTTGCGAATCACTGTCAACAGCAAACAGCGCATTTTCACCTCGCAATAGTTGCCCTCAGATTTCTACTGCCAGAGTCAGGCTCGAGAAAAGGAGAGAGACCAATCCAACGCATCATTCAGATCCTCTTCCCTTCTGGCTGGCCTAGACTGACTACACAGATTGATACTTGATATTGATCCAAGAGGTGTCACTCATGGCCTGCTTCTGCGGTCGGTGTGCACTTGTTTCCTAATTAGGATCAACCTCCTCCTTGAAGGGGAGGCTGACTGGATAGCTGTGCTGTGAGGGACCAAAATGCTCCTTTTTCCTCCGGCATCCTCGACTTGCCAAGGAGGACCTTGCTGTCTCTTTGGGTGCTCCCTGAACGCTACCCCTTGGGTGCATAATTTGATACATCAGTTACTGAAATGTTGTATTGGAGAATAGTTCCTAGCCTTTTTTTATCACAAGGGATTTATATTCCTGGTGAGTTTGGGCCGTCAGTGTGGGTGGGGGGGATTTGAGGGATTTGGGAAACTTTGAATTGCATGTTAACAGCGTTGTATGGCTCATTGGCTGTGTAGGAACAGGCCAGACTGGTGCCCTCTATCTGTTGATTTTACCCATTATGCTCTTGCCACTTAATGACCACATGGGAGATGGCCGCCTCCAGTACCAGTCAGCAGCATGCCTCCTACTCGTGCATAATGTGGAATGTGCGTGAGCTTAACAACCCACACAAATTTTGGCATATCTTAGCATATCTGGACAGGCATAACATTAGTATTACATTGCTGCAGGAAACACACTTAGGCCCAATGCCCTGCTATCTTTCAATGCACAATGCGCCGCATTCCTGGTGTACGCCTCCTACTCTTCATATGTCAGGGGGGTGGCCTTGCTCATTAGATGTGGAGTGCCATTCCGCCCATCTGGTTTGCGTGTTGATGATAAAAGTAGACATGCTATTGTCTGGGGCAAGCTTGCAATGCACCAGATTACCATTGTCAATTGCTATAGGCCCAGTGCAGACAACTCTGACTACTTTGACAAGTTATGGAGCCAAATTGTGTCCACAGTCCCTGCCTTGCTACTGTGGGGTGGGGACTTTAACTGCACCCTGAGTGAGCGACTGAACAGATCTCATACTTCGATTAGCTACAGAGGGGTGTCTTCACGACACATGACACATCATTGGAGACCATGACTTAAATGATATCTGGAGAAAGGGCTGCCCCCCGACCAGGGAAGGAACTTTCTATTCAGGGGTAGAGAGTGGGTGGTTGAGGCTGGACTTTTGGCTGCTGTGTAGTGGGGGGACTGGGTAAACCGGGTCACACATCTGTGCGTACTTTTTCAAATCCTTCTCCAGTTCTGCTGGAGCTCAGCCCCCCCACCAAGACCCCCTTGGGGCTCTGCTGGCGGTTGTCCCTGGCCGCCTTACTGGACTGCCCCTTAGCAGATGAACTCAAACAAGAAATTCTGGATGTTTTTACCAGTAGTGAAGACTCAGTAAACTCCACCGGTGTAGTTTGGGAAGCATTTAAGGTTATTGTCTGAGGAATGTGTATAGCCAAAAGCAGGCGAGTGCTGTGCTCCCTGTGTGACTGGCTCCCCTGACTTGAAAGCAAATTGAAAATGCTTGAGGCACAAGTGTCGGGTAAGTAATGGACCACTACTGTCCAGATCACAACGAAGCTGTCTGAATTTAATAATCCATCTGCCAGTGGATGTCGGTCCCGTGGGAAATATGCAGACGCCAGGGCCTACAGGGAGAGGCAGAGACCAGGAAAACCCTGGCAGCCATGGTTAGGTGCCCTTGGGACGCCAGCAACGTCCTCGGCATCCAAGACACGCAAGGTCACCTGTATACCAATACCAGGCACATACTGCAGACAGTCACAGTATACCATAGCTCCCTTTATGCATCTCAGCAAACGCTGCCAGGGGAAGTGAGCTCCTATCTAGAGGATGTCGTCCTGGGATGGTTAAGTAACAGCCTTTCTTGATCAGGACTTTACTACAGAAGAGATCATAGATGCCATCAATTAATTACCATCGGGAAAGTCCCCTGGATCTGACGGACTCCTGGCGGAATTTTATAAACCGTATGCTGGCACTCTGGCCCCCAAATTGATTGCATTATTTAACGAAGCATGTCAGAGGGGGCAGCTCCCTCCATCCATGCATGAAACATTGCTCATAATGCTCCGTAAGCTCGGGAAACCATCTGAACAGTGCAAATCATACAGGCCACTTTCCTTTCTTAATTGTGATATAAAAATACTAGCAAAGCTTCTAACAAATCAATTGTCTATACTAATGCCGCACTTGGTGTGACCAGACCAGTCCCCAGCTTCATCCACAGGCGTTCAGCCTCACATAATTTCAGGACACTGTTTGCTGTACTACAGGATATTGATCCTAATTTGAATGCTGTAGCTGTGTTTTTTAGACACCACCAAAGCGTTTGATTCTCTAGAATGGGACTACCTCAATAGCATTCTCCATAGAATTGGCTTTCCGATAAAGTTTCTGGTCTGGAAAACGTTGTTGTACACCAATCCTGTGGCTAGGCTACGCATTAATGGGACGGTTTCGCAGCCATTCAAGATTCACGCGGGACCAGAAAGGGATGCTCATTGTCCCTGCTTTTATTTGCCCTGGTCATGGAGCCCCTGGTATCCAGGCTTTGACAGCAGTACAGGCCCTCCGCCCTCCGGTACGCAAGTAGGCACTTGCTCATCTCACTTTATGCTGATGGCATCACTCTCTATGGGATCTGCATCTTAGTCTGAATGAAATATTTAGAGAGTTCATCCGCTTTGGAAGCCTCTCGGGAGTAACCATTAATTGAGGGAAGTCCCAACTCTTTCCACTCATTTCAACACCCCCCACATCCCCGTACACCCCTGACTTTCCTCTACAATGGTGTGCTGATGACCTCAAATACCTAGGCATCCTTATACATCATGAGAGGTATTAGTTAATTTGTGCCAATTATGGTGTTACCCATACCAACCTTATGAACCAGGTCACACACTGGCACTCGCTCCCCTTGTCATTGGCAGGACCTATAGCCCTGATGAAAATGGTCTCCCACTTACAAAGGCGTTCTTTGCTGCATTACAATCACAATTGGTCAGACTAGCATGGCCGGGCAAACAACCTCGTATCAGATGGGACACTCTCACACTGCTGTTCGATCGGGGAGGATTCGAGGTGCCGAACATGCAACTGTATTATCACTGCACCCAAGCACACATTGCAATATACTGGTACCACTCAATCCCCTTCCTCCCGCACTTACCAATAGAAGAGAATTAAATGGCTCCTATGCCCCATCCTCCTTTATGAGTATCATCCTGCCAAGAGGCACGAAGGAACCTTCTACAGTGGCCTGCACAAATAAAGCATGGGAGCAAATATGTTGCAAAGTGGGGAAGGAAGTCCTATACTCCCCTCAGATCCCACTTGATTATCATCCCTTGTTACCGATCACGTCTAAAACTTTGGTGCGTATTCAGCTTAAGGCAGAGGGACTAACACACTGGGGAGGTCTGTACAGAGACAGCAGATTTTTCATGTTAACGGAATATATGCTACGCCGGACTGGCCGGACTGGCCGGACTGGGCATCGGGCGTTTCCCTGGGAGGATGGATGGGTGGGGGCTGCTTTTGTTACTGGGGGCCGGTGTTGTAGCAGTGCAGTAGTTTTAAACACAATGCAGAGTTCAGGCACCAATAAAAATGACAAGATTACTCTGGTGATTAATTGTACCTGCTGGAGAGAGATCGGAGTTTTGTATAGTGGCAGTTTCATCTTAGTTAGCGCAGAGGGTTAATATGCATGCTGCAAAGAGCGTGTACTATGCAGATCACAGAACAGAATTTTATGTGCATAGCTCAGTGGGTTACTGCTTTTCTCACAGATAGCCTTTTGTTACTGTGAGGTTTATAGTTACAATTGCAATCTAGCCAATATAATTGAACACATAATGAAAAATGTGTTGTAGAATGCACCCTTTTTTCTCGAATTGTCTTGGGGGAAGAGCCCCCCCCTCCTCCCGCCCCCAAGGCCCGCTTGTAGTGGTCAGGCTAACTCCCTGCACTCGCTATGCACCATATGAGGGCTGATTTTACAAAATTTGCCAGGGCTGTTTGCAGTGGTGGCTGGTGACATTTTTATGTGGTGAGCTAGAAAATTAGTGGTGAGCCAGAAAATTAGTGGTGGAGCACACCATGGCGAGCGAGCGTAGCGAGCGAGCCTGAACGACCTATGGAGGGTTTGGGGGGGTTCTCCCCCGAGAAAATTTTGAAAAATGCGTGGGCAAATGGTGCATTTTCAAGACTTTCGGAAGCCACTGTGCTAAACAGAAACAGGCCACTGCCTCCCCTCAAACTATCATCAGTTCCAAGGCCTCATGAATAAACCATTCTAAATTGCAATAAACCACAATTAATTTTAATAATGTTGCATAAATAGGTTGGATCTGTCTACTGAGCCAGTGCCTACGTGAGATAAAGTGGCATTCAAGATGGCCCAACAGAGTAAAATGCCAACTTTTTCCACAGAGAACTGAATATCATATTGGTTAGTGTTCATTTTTTGAAACTCAACATCATGCATAAAGGCAACTAGCATAAACTAAAAACACATAAGCATACAGAGATGAAATATATACATGCAACACATAAAATGTTTTCCCTACCTGTGCTTGTCTGTTTCCTTTATGAATGATTTGTTCAAAGCCAAGTACACAGGAGGTGAATGAAATCTTCATATGATATAATTGGCTACAGATAGAAATATTCATTCGAAGAAAAAAAATAATTCAATCTTATAGAATGTCAACCAAACTTTGAGCAGGATAGCTTTACAGTTGAAAAACGAAACGTAAATATCCATCACCCCAAAGCCAATTGTTCAAACAGTAATGTAGAATACTTTATATAGATTTACATTTAAACAATCAAGTATGGTAAAATCCTTTCAAAAATTATTATTTAAAGCAGGAAGATGACCAAAATCTTTGTGTAGAGAAGGTTTAATAGTACAAGAAGTATGTTTTATATACTTTAAATTTAAATACTTTGTACATCACTGATAAAGTGTCTGGTTAACCAGTACTTTAGAAAACTTGTATAAATAATTACATGAAATATGTATTGGTGCATAGAAGAAACATAACTTTCTCAAAGTTGTATGGGTTTACACATTTATATTATCTAACACCCATGAGGCCATCAACAAAATATTACTAGTAGATAATTCTATATGTTCCAACAAGCAAACAAACATTGTTATATCATTTATCAAACTGAAATGAGCCAACATTCAGACCCCTTGCATGAAAATATAAGTGCACCCTTATAGATGTTGCATCACTGCAGATGGCAATTTGCATCAGATTCTGCTAAAGTAATGGACTTGATCAACATGAAGTGCTGCCGCCTTTATATAATTGTTTGAACTTTTTTATGATGTGTTGAGTATTAAGTTTGAGGTAATAAGTCATGTGTAGATCTAAAGATATGCAATGGTGTCAAATCTAGTATGCTCTTCAGTTGACAAGGATATTAAACTATATCCATTCAGAAATGAATCCCATCATTATAAATAAAGTAATATTATTAACAAATCCACTCAGTATCAGTCCATATGATGGTCAGTGATAGATATGGTAAAAAAAAAAATTAAGTCCAGTATTCTACAGGCCTCTACCACACAGCAAACACTACAGTGTATCAGTTTCCAATTAGGAAAAGAGCAAACAAACTACAGCTTCATCAAACGGATAGCCAGAAGAAAATAGTTTCTCCTACAGGACACTGCTGTACAGCAAAAGTTTGCAAAACGAGACTGTAATCAGGACTGACTATAATACCTGGATCAGGACTGATTATAAAGATGAGACCAATAAACAATATTCTGTAATTCTTACAACACTGACTGTAGCCCAGTATGCACCATCTTTATGTATGTCATGGAAGGTACATGGTCTCAGTCTGTCTGGCTATAGTTTGTAAGTTAGTCCAAAGCTTGCCAGAGTGTAGGATATTTACAAAACTGGGTCATATTTGCTGGGGAACTTTGAAAAAGGTTGAGAGAGAGGTGCATTAACTAATACCCTGAAACAACACCAAGCTTATGTGTCTTTATAATGATAAGTCTGAATTCCTCTCAAGTCATGCAAGATACTGAAACATACATTTAATACATGGTGCATTTACTTTCATAGGTTCCTGCAGTATACTTGAATGTTACTTGCAATACAAAGTAAACAAAAACTATATTTGTTAGCACCAATGATTCACAGCACCACATGCATTTCCATGGTTTCTATTTATACAGAAAGTTTGCACGCCGTTCTTTAATGTGAGCAAACTTTTCAATAGTTCTCTTGTTGAAATCTGGAATCTGATTTATTAGTTCCTTTTCCATTGACAGCATGGCCAATACATTTAGTCGAGCTTGGATCATTGTGTTCCTTAAAAATGTTTTTATCCTCTTCAGTGTGGAAAAGCATCTTTCAGCCTCAGATGTTGTCATAGGTGTTGTAATGACAATTCTCAATAACTTAGGAGTTTCACAAAAAGAATTCTGCAAGTTGTTTTGACATAAAAATATATATAAAGCCATGGCACCACCTGTAGCCTGCTGAAAGTCCTACTTCCACAGGATTGATAGTTCAGTGCTCAATCTTGACTTGTTTAGCATTGGATATGCTTCCACTGTTTCACTGAGAGCTGCAGTAGGAAAACATTTGCTATGTTTTTGAAACAGGTCACTATGCAGTAGTGTTGCATTGACTAGATGCCTTGTAAATGCAATGCGCTCCTTGGCATGCACCACAATAATGTCACATACTTCTTTCCCTTCCTGAATCAAGGTATTTATTTGCAGTTTGCGGTTTGTAAATCGAGAATCATGTGGCAATTCAGAGTCCAAATTATCAATGGATTCTTGTACCTTGTTGATGCTGATCATAAAGGCTGAAGTGTCCTTTTGTACAGATACAGTATCAATGTCTCGTTTTTGTAATTGATTGTACAAAATATTGACGTGCGGCATTATGCCGTGGAACAAAAAAGAAAGAAAAAAACTCCCTGTCTTCTAGAGTTCTGGTAAACCCTTTGCTTCGCACACAGAAGTGGAATCAAATGTACTGTCTTCTGTAATAGATTTCATGCATTCTACAAGGTCATCCCTGTGTTCGTGAATTGTATTGACAGCTCGGATGTTGAAGTTCCAGAGAGTTGCAGACCCTCTCGGTATTCTTTTTGCCACTATCTGTTCAAGCACTTCTGTCCATTTTGGCAAACGGGAAAAAAAGCAGTAATACCACCCACCTCTTTAAAGAAAATTCTGACTCTGGATATTTTTGATGCAGCCTGTTCCATGATTAGATTTAGTTGGTGGGCATAGCAATGGACATAGTGTGCATTTGGATAGATGTCTCTGATTTTTTTTTAACCCCACCGGAGGCACCACGCATGACACTGGCACCATCATAGCTCTGAGCAATTAACTTGTCTTTACCACTGTGCTCTGGGAAAATAAGGTCAAGTTCATTAAGAATAGATGCTGAAATTGTATCTGCAGTTGAATCTTTAAGATTCGAAAAGCAATAAAATCTTTCCACTACCTTGGAATTGCCATCAATGTAGCGGAAAACAAGTACTGACTGCGTCTTAGTAGAGACATCAGTTGTATCATCGGCCTGGATAGCTAGGTAATCAGTGCTTCTTATTTGCTGTACAATAGTTTCTTTTGTTACCTCCAGCATACAGTCAAGCAACTCATTCTGGATTGTCTTAGAAGTGCCTTTAAATACAGTTGCACTTTTGAAGTGTGCTTCCATTGCACTGTCTATACTGGACACAAAATCAACCAGCCCTCTGAAGACACCGGGATTTTGGGAATCTTCAGTTTCATCGTGGCCGCGCAATGCCAATTCAAAAGCTCCACAAAATTTTACACAGTCAATCAATTTGGATAATATATAACGGTTCTTATCAACCTCCTCATTGTGTTTGATTACCCCCTTGCGGTAGGCTTCATTTAACTGCAGTACAATATTTGATTTTCCAAACAAAGATAACTTTAATACATTGGTCAAGTGGGCTTCACTGGAATCATGCCTCTTTATTTTTTCTGCCAGATGTTTAAGGTCAGTAACTCCTGTTTTAGTCCAGCTAACTTCACCCCCAAAGAGCAAGCAGGGGAAACAGAACAAGGCATTCTTAGAAGAGCTGGCAGTTAGTCACTCCATTTTATCAAACCAGGTTCATGTAAACCTACGTGTGTAACCCTTACCCCGGTCTTTTGTAGACTGTTCAATGTTTATTTCAGGTTTATCAGGTCCTAGTCCTTTCACCCGAAGTTTATCTTCGTGTGTCATTCCCAAAAATGGTTTTGTGAGTAAACTGTCAACTGTGTTTATTTTGTCAAATAATAAAATGAACAGTAAAAAGAAAGCCTAAACTATATTATAGTATCACCTAACAGAGACCACCCGCGTATATTATGTAAAATACCATAGATGTACTGACAAGAAATGTCAATAAGTACACAAGTAGCAGTAGTTAGTTGTTATTTGTCTATCACTTGTGATACGGATTTGCAACTGTACTTCAAGTTCCTTTTTAGCGATGGGTGATGAACTTTCAGCTGATTTAGTAACTGGTCCCTTCTGTTAAACTGTCTACTGAGTGATCTGTAACCTGGAGACAACCTTCCTGCTGAGTTCCTCTCTAGCTCCTGTTGATAAGCTATCTGCTAATTTCCTCCCTAGTGTTTGTCATCCCAGTGCTTAATTTGTGCCGGTGCTTTCCAGTGCTTAGCACCGGCACTTATTTGTCAGGGCCGGGTCTACTGCATAAGACCACGCGTCTGCAACTCTGCACGTCATGTGGCAATTTGAATGTGGCGTACGCGTAGCCGTAGACTAGACAATATATAAAATTAAAATACCTCACTGACTCGGCGTAACGACTCATAATTTATTTATTCCATCAATTAATCCAATCTGGATGGTCACGTTGCACATTTTTAATTTGCTTTAGTTAGGCGGCGCCGTTGCGGCCCTTGCCATTGGGCGGGACACTGATTGGGCAGGGAGCTGGATTTAGTTCTGCGCAGGTTCTGTGGGGGTAGAGCTGTGTGGCAGGCAGCGTGCAAGATCTTTTTTTCTAAATTCCACGCCTGGCACACTTGCACGCACCCCGCCACGAGTCATCAGCGGTTGAGGTGGTTAGCCCGGGCCGACGACGTCATAGTGCAGGCAGCAGCAACAGGCCTAGGCCGCCTATCAAATAAAGGCAGGCAGGCTAGTGCTCGGCTGCCCACCAGTAACCGTAAGTAACAGCCATAATAAGCCATTACCAATGCTGTTTTTTTTTGTAGGGTCGTGGACTCGTGGGTAGCGTGACGTGACGGTCACCAGCGTGGTAGCTACGACTCCCGCTCGGCTCCACATGAAGTCCAGGGTTAAGTTAAAGCAGCCCTGCACCAGCCCTTGCCCTCCTCCTTCCAGCCTTCTCCTGTCCTGGCCGGGCAACTTGTACATGGTCAGGTGCCCTGTGCCCGGCGCCGGAAGCATGATTGCTCAGGGCAGGCCTTGGACTCGTCACTCGGTGGTGGTTCACTTCATACGCATGAAGTGACAAGTTGGCTCACTTCGGTAACTCTCTGGTTCTAGCGAGCCGAGGCTTCCTCCTCCAAGGCATGTCACATTTCTAATCTACATTCAAAGTGCAGCCCGTAATTACCAGTGTAAAGTACTGTGGAGCGGGATATCCGGTCTTAGTGCCACCCACATCTACAGGTGTAAAGTGCTGTGGGGCGAGGACATTTTTTCAAAGTGCGCCCGTAACCTCTAATGTAAAATTCTAAGTGCCGCAATATCCCTTCAAAGTATGCCGCTCATAACTATCAATACAAAGTTGGGGAGGTTGTGGGGGGAATATCCGCTCAAAGTCCAGCGTGCAGCCCATAACTTCCAGGGTAAAGTAAATGGGGCAGGGATAGTCATTGAAAGTGCAACCATGTACAGTGAATATAGAGTGTAACAGTGCAGGGGATATGTATTTTGAGTGTGGCCTGAAGTATGCATTCTGTGCGCGACAGGGAAGTATGTGTCGAAAGTCTCTCTGCAAGAACTCGACCACTTTAAAGTGCAGATGTAAGAAATAAGTGAAAGTGGAGCGAAAGATGAAAAAGAAAGGGCAGTTACTTCTAAGTGCAAATGGTAAACTATTAATAAATAGCAGAATGCAGCAAGTGGATGTGAACTCGAAGTGCCGCAGGAGCGGTTTAGGAGACTTTAGAGCAAAGAACATTCCTCAAAGTTCAGCAAAAGCAAAGGGATTCGTGGTGCACGTGAACATGTGAATCCTTAGTGCAGCGGGGTGACTGTCTAGTGTAGTGTGCACGGTTGGGAAGAGTTACAGAGGAAGTCTTTACACACAAAGTGCCATGGTTGTATGTATTTAAAGTCCTGTGATTGTGCAGGGGAGTACTTAGGATGCGTGTATGATTTTATTATCGATTCCTTACATGCATGCACCCACCACCATCCCTTTGCCCGTAGCACCACTCTCCGTAGTTGCCAGCCGCCACTCTGGCAGTCTTTTGTTCCCAGTCATTTGCCATGTGTATGTTGTATGCCTCATTCATAGCATTTAACTTTCTAGCTTTATAAATATATTCAGATATCGTCTTATTCGCGATGCAGTGACTGCATTTTCAGGTTAGAAGACAAGACAGGCGTGGACGTCTTGGTTCCCTGCAACCATTAATTCTTCAAAGCGATTTCATGTATTGTGCAAAACGTCCGCTTGCTGGGTCGCTCAGACTATGTATGTAATCCCGAAATTTCTAGCATGTTGCTAATACTATTAATTCTTCAGTGTAGTATATCCTTTCCCCGTCATTACTATTTAAACTTGCGTTGAGGATAATCCCTGTCCAAATCAAATGCTTCTCTCCGCAGTGTCTGTAATTTCCATTGAACACTGAATACCATGTTACCTGGAGAGGGGAGTGATTTGATTAATCATACTTACACGATGTTCGTAAAAGGAACTAAATAGCTTAGATTTTGGCTTAAATGGTGATACTTCCGATTGACATGACTCATCTGTTGAGAAAATAAATCATTTTGTTGGGAAAAAAAAGTGTAATGGCTAGATATATAGATCCGACCTGAGAGAAAGGGAATAATGTCTTGCAGTTGATTACAGTGCTTAATTTAAGCAGGTGCTTGAAGGTGGGGCCCACTGGAACTTATTTTTGGGGATGGGCACTTATTTTTCCTCAATGGTCTTTGATCTAGAGCAAGTGAGAGAAAAAGACAGAAGGGAAAGTAAAGGGAACAGAAAGACTGAAAATCAGTAACAAAGGGAGAAAGCAGTGATGAAATGGAACATGCAAGGCCGAGAGAAAGTAGCAGGTAGTGTCTGGTGGTACATTAAAGAGGCATGAGGTGAAATGAAATCACTACCATGCAGCCTTAGTTTTGGACACCCAGATTTTAGATAATGCTGGCCATGAGCACCGGCACTTATAGTTTTACAAATTAAGCACTGCGTCAACCTATCTGTTGATTTGATTTCCTCTGGTGCCTGTCCTTTCTGCTGGTTTCCTCTCTGCTGCCTGCCATTACTGTTGATAAACTATCTGTTGATTTCCTCCCTGGTGCTTGTCAAACTATCTGTTGATTTCCTCTGGTGCCTGTGGAAAACCTTTCTGCTGGTTTCCTCTCTGCTGCCTGTCGTTCCTCTTGATAAACTATTGGTTGAATTCCTCCCTGGTGCTTGTCAAACTATCTGTTGATTTCCTCTGGTGCCAATAGAAAACCTTTCTGCTGGTTTCCTCTCTACTGCCTGTCGTTCCTCTTGATAAACTATCGGTTGATTTCCTCCCTGGTGCTTGTCAAACTATCTGTTGATTTCCTCTGGTGCCTGTAGAAAACCTTTCTGCTGGTTTCCTCTCTGCTGCCTGTCGTTAAACTATCTGCTGATTCCTCCCTGGTGCCTGTGAAAAATTAAAATAGGACGTAAGCTTTGAGACTTGTGTCCATTGGATAGCTTGAACAATTTTAAAGCAGCTGTTCATTCCACATTTGCAGCAAAACCATATGCCCACACAGTAAAGCCAGACGGGACTGCAGTGTGTAGGTTTCTCAGTAATATAGCTCCACAGCCATCCCCATGTGGAAAATGTTTCCAATACAAATTGATTCATAACTTCACAAACACACTTTTGTCGTGGCAGAAAGCCAACTTACTGCGAGAGCCTCAGTGACATGTCAGATTGCGAATGTTCAACCCCAATGAAGCCCCATATATGTAATTTTCTTTACTGCAGTGAACAATGTGAGTGTTGCACCGGATCTAGAACTATAGAAATGTCACATGCAATATTGCCATTACCTTATGCATGCTTCACCCCTGGCATCACTCTTACTCACAGTTCCTTGACGTTATCAAACATCCTTCCTCACCTGCATCCAGTCAGATGCAGAAGGAAGGCAGAGGTCAAAGATGCACTATATGCATCCACATTCTGCAGGCTATCAATGCCTACGTTTTGGGTAAAGTTCTGAAACATCCCCACCTCTTTAAGTCCTCGAAAACAGAGGCAAGCAACCATTTGAGGACATGAGAGTAACCCTTGGAACTGTACCAGAAATAAAGCACAATAGGTAAACCTAGACCAAATAAAAAACACAAGCTTGAGGCGCCATTAAATAGTGTAGCCTGGAGAGGTGCATGAAAAACCCCTGCAAGCTTTTCAAGCATTACCAAAGAGACACACAATGCCATTTTGAGTAAGTTGGCAAACTAGTGCACACAACTATATTCAAAGATGAATGAAACATCCAACAAAGAAATGCAAATACCTGCTTCAGGACCTTTAGCAAGCACAAGCACAAACATATATTGAGTCTTTGTGAAAGACCAGCTAAATTCAACAAACATATAGTCAACCAAATCCACACCTGTGGACCCGTACAGTTCTTATGAGAAAAAAACATAATTGTTATGTTCTCCCTCAAGCAGAATCCATTCAAATTATATACATTTAAATATCTGCATATGCACACTCCTGCAACATTCCCTATGTGTAGTGTTGTACGTATAGGCTTTCAATGAGGAACATATGGCATGAGCACCAGTTGCATTACAGTACATTCATTTTGTTACGCACAGGGAGATTAGGGGATTTGCCCAGAATCAAAGGATGTTGTCCCAGGGACCACTACCTGCCCTTAAAAAATGAAACAAAAACATTTTTCTTTTTTTAAATGCATCCCGTTTTCCTTTAAGGAAAATGTGCTGTATTTTAAAAACAAACTGCTTTATTTAAAAGCAGTCCCAGACATGGAGGTCTGCTGAGCCCAGCAGGCCACCATACCTGGGAGGGTCAGCCATTCCTAATGGGGTCGCAAATTGCGAGTGCCTCATTAATATGCATGAGGCATGCAATTTGCAACCCCTTTAGGAATCGCTAACAGTGTCTCAGACACTGTTGTACATGGCATTTAGCGACTTGCAAATTGTGACTCGCAATTGAGCGCAATTTGCGAGTCGCTAAATGCCATAATCGTACATCTGGCCCCAAATCTGCTTAGGGTGACCCGCAATTTTAATAGCCATGGTAGACTACCAGCACAGTCCGATTCATCAAAGCAGCACAACCCTATGGAACCTGAGGGAGAAACACAAAAATACCACATCTAATGCCTGGTTTTTGTCAGAGCTAAGAGATGTGTGCATAGCAATCAACAGCTAAACAGGAAATCCCGAAAAGGCGGGCCAAGCTCCGATACTAAAATACATATTCAACATTAAATAAGAACCTATAAAGCCAAATGCTGGAAGGCATTTTAGAGCCTAATTCACAATATAATTTAATCAGAGAAATCAACATACTCAATGGATGAACGAACCTGGGAGGTTTACTTATTAAACCTCTACCATGAGCGATCATTAACACACAATAGAGAAAGTTTGCCTGCCATCACCAAACCAGGCTCTTTCCACAAATGTGTTTATAACTTTATTTATTATACTGCTAACCTAGCATCTGTGACTGAGAATGAGCCCCAGATAAAAGGAGTGACTGAGGAGCATAGCGCGCTATGTAACTCTGTAAACTCGGCATTAGCAGGCAGTGTGCATTTAGGTAGCGCCAACTCAGTGAGCCAAGAGTCTCCAGCCGCTAAGTATGAGGTGAAATAAACACCGACGGGTTGGTCTGATAAATCAGACAGATCAGTGTGCGATCCGGTTTTTAGCAGTTTGTGTGCCTGGTTTTTTCATGTTTATTTCCCCGATATTAACACAAGCACGGCCTGCAGCAAGCTCAAATCCATGCAGTCTCCTATGCCTTGCAGCGCATCTATACGAGTTCAAAACTCATCTGATTTCCGATCTGGTTTGCTAAAGGGGTGGGCGGGGGCACTTATGTTGATGCTCGCCTTGCATGTGCAGAGAGAAAGTGCAAACATAGCGATAGGAGCAGAGAGAAAAAACACACAGAAGAAGGGAGGGTGTGGGTCAACGTCCAGTTAGGGTAGTGTGTGGGGGATGGTTATCGAGAGAAAAGGGAGAGATAGG
This sequence comes from Calotriton arnoldi, assembly GCA_963921515.1. NCBI lineage: Eukaryota > Metazoa > Chordata > Amphibia > Caudata > Salamandridae > Calotriton > Calotriton arnoldi. The sequence continues at coordinate 87,063 of CAWUFW010003054.1, read as the reverse complement.
AGGTGCAAGAAGAATGGGATGTAGGCCGTGTGGTGAGGATGGAGTGGGAAGGGGAAAGTGAGTCCTAGTAAGAGAGAAAAGCACATAACGAAATACCGCAGTGAAAATACCAGGGGAGAAAAAAAGAGAAGACACAAGTAAAAGAATACAGTACATAATGTATAAGTCGACATGATTACATCACAGATATTGGCAAACAGTACAAAGGCAGAAACAGCCGGTAGGTAAATGGCATAGGTAGAGAGAAAGGAAGAAGGGGACAAAGAATAGAAAGGAAAAAGAAAAAGAGAGAGCACACATTAAGGAACAGGTTAACAAGATGTAGGGGGTGTGACAAATGTCAACATAATGCATATCAAACATGGTCACAACCAGGTTGAATGAATGTTGGAAGACATAATATTTGAACAAAAGTAGAAAAATATACTGTACAAAATGTATGCGTCAACATGATATCATCACAGACGGCGGCAGACAGAACGAAGGCAAAGACAGCCGGTAGGGAAATGGCATGAGTAGAGAGAAAAAGGAGAGAGCGCGCACATTAAGGAACAAGTTAAACGTTGTAGGTGACGTAACAGTTGGCAACATAATGTATATCAGAAATGGACACAAGCCAGGTAGATTGAGCGTGCGAAGACATAATATATGGTATACGTCAGTTCAACCAAAGCGCGGCATATAGTCATAAACAAGTATAGCCAGGTAGAGTAAGCGTGCAAAGACATAGTAAATGTTATACGTCAATGTAAAGTAGAACAAAAGTGTGACACATGATCAAACACAAGTGTAACAGATTCGAAGGTGACAGAGGTAGAAAAAAGGAAGGAAGGTGCGCACGTAAAGTCCAGGTTCCCACACATTGGGAATCACAGAGATGGCAGGATAGTGCATTACACACGTGGTCAAGGACCAGGTTTGATTGCTGAGGTATGTGAAGGATGCACCCTCAAGGGCCTGAAGGCTGACCACCATCTTGCTCTTATTGGCCAAGTGCAGGGTCGCCATTCACTAGGGCAAGAGCCCTGCCCCACTATTTAAACACTGACTGAGAGATGAAGCATTCTGCCAGCCAGGAGCAACTTTTAGGAGCTGATGCCTTAGTGATCCATAACAAAGGATATTTGGGCTCCCCTGGTCACCTATCTCGCTGCGCAGCAGAAGGCTGGACTGCATCAAGAGACTGTTGTTACTATTATTATTTATTTAGAGAGAAGATAGAAGACGCCCTCGAGGAGAAACCGCCACTGACACAGGTATCTGTCTCCTCTTTCACTCTCCGGAAGAGATAGTTCAGTGGGGTAAAGTACTTGCTGAAGAGATAGATGCTTGTAACAAACAGGATAGGGTAGAGGTTCAAATCCTTGCAAGGTAGATGAGTGGATTAATGCTCCTGCTGCTCAGATCCGTGTATGAGCCGCACGCCGCTCATTCAAACTCTTTCCAGATAGTTCGCCAGACTAAGGCACCTGCTGCAAAGATGAGTTTATTACTTGCGGATCTCAGGTTTCCTTCCCAGTAGCAAAGGTCAGTAGGTTAATGTGTCCGTTGCAGAGAGCGATGTGCAAACCTCTAAACTTGATCAAACGATTATCCCTGATTTGGGCAATACGGGATTTTATGCATCTGAGGGTCATACAATGAGTGCAAGGAATGTGGGAAATAGGACTTCTAGTGCAAGCTATGTAAAGTGCAGAGAAACTCTGGAAAATATACCGTGTGCTACATAACCACACAGGTTACCAACTTTCCTCATTTGGTGTGCATCTCGCAAGTCAAAGCACAAACCAGTGCAGTGTGTGATGTCCTAGCGCTATAAATAACCAGAGCGTCCGGCGCACGTGCACTTCCTTATCCGGTAACTAATCTGGTGCTATCGAGACCCCCACATCCCGGGGGGGGGGGCAGCTTTGGAGGCCTCGAGCTCCAGAGCTCTGGTATTACATGTAAAGCACTGTGAGAAAGGACAGGACCTGGACGCAGGGGCCGGATGTGGACACCTCAGGAGGAAGGTAGGGGCTCCTGGGGTACAATGAGCGCCCTTATCTGTGGTGGAGAGCTGATATCCCTCTAGGCGCTAATCAGGGACTGAGCCCCATCAGCTCCCAGTGGGGCCGTGCTGAGTGTCCACGGGATGTAAACTGTTGTGTACTGCCCTTGAAGATCATGATCCCGAGTGCAGCATTGCAGGCCATTTTATAGCGCCGCAGGCACAGTCACACCGCTGTAGGTGCTGATAAGAGGGGGGGACACGTGACAGCTGAAGGCAGGCTGACTAGCTCTTTTAAATTGTGCACTCGGCTGCCCAGATCGGACCACGCTACAGGGAAACCACACATGAGGCAGGACGGCAGATGAGGTATACAGCTTGTTGACTATTAAGTCAACAGCATCCAGCAGTCCAGGCAGTATTTCCAGGGGCCTGAAGGGGCTGGCTGGAGGGAAGAGAAACCATGTCTGGGAGTTGTTGAAGAAAACATCATGTACAGCTTTCCCCCCCCCCCCACGCTGCCCTCCACCATGAAGACCTGCACCTGTGGCACACAGAGCACGTGGGTCCAGGGTTCTACCCGGTCACACGGGCAAAGCAGTCAGAGCTGCAAAACACAAACTCCCTGCCTGGACCAATCAATGTAAGTCGAGTACCGGAAAACAATATGGCACCATCAACATGGATGTATTACGGTTCTTTTCATGTACACTGCCGCCAGACCCATAACCCAGAGAAGCTGGACCAGTTCATTATTTACTACAAACGTGCTGACAAGGCAGTTTAAGAAAGCAGCGCCCCTTATAAACAGTTGGTCCCTGGATCTGTAAAATGAAAGTGCTGAAAAATGTGAGCTGGTTCCTTATGGAGAGTTAAACTCACTGATGTAGCATTGGCTGTGTTCAATCTAGGCTGGCCAAGCACAACCCAATTTTTTTAACACTGATATTGATAATACACTACCACTCTGCGAGCGTGCATTGAATGAAACACATTCAGATCGCTGCTAATATACTTATAAAGACGCCGACTGCTGTAGATTTGACATGGACTGAAGTAAGTGTGAAATCAGATGCACACAAAACACATATTGACTTAGCAATATTTAGACTATGAACGACACAGAAAGCAGAACTATACCTTTCAAAAGCTGTTTGTTGAAAACGGCAACTCCACTATCCTCCCGCTGCCGCCTGCTTTTGAGCCATGCAACTATACGCTGAAATATCTGCGCCCGTGCTAAAGCTGGGACCTTAACGTCACTTCCGTTTTAGGGACTGTAAGGTCTGTACAAAAATAGAAGGCCACTGAATACTTAACACTAAACATACCATTTTACATTGGCACAGGAAGGGGTCCCCGTCACCCACGGGCCTTCGCAGCGCTGTTCCTGTTAGCAACTTCAAAAAATGCCCGCCTGGGCCTTACCTGACCAGGGTCTTCTGGTTAACTGCCGTGCCGACTACTCTACGGAGACGAGTGAGTCTCAATCAATCGGGGGGAACTGCAGTCCGTGTCCACTCCGACCGTGATCCTCCTTCCAGAAAGTTCCAGTTCCACCACAGGACACGCGTGGGAAGGGTCGAGTCTGCGCAGACTCGAATCCTCGGCTTCCCACCTGCCACACCCCTTTCCCGACTCGTCACAGGGTGGGTCCCACCACGCCCTGTAATGAGTTGGGAAAGCTCTCCACTCTCTGATTGACATGGAGGGTTAGCGATACCGGGCATGGACATAAAGCGCCCGGGGCTAACTTTGCCTCCACGCCATCAGGGAGTGGAGACTGGGCCCTGAAGATAGGTCTTTGCCGAGCTGATGACATCACAGCCTTCAGGGCTGTGAGGTTGTCGGCCTGGCAAACACTTAGGCTTCTTTGGGACCGCAAGGGGGAGCATGCACGTGGAGAGTCACGTGAGGGAGTGACATGCCTCCAGCCAGCCGCCACAACGAACGGCCACTCACTGTCACGGTGCGGCGGCAATATAGACTCCAGTGACTTACCTATACCAGTACCAGTGGCGGGTTCTCCCCGAGGGTGTTGGGGCTCCGTCCCCGTTACCAAAAGTGGCATGCTCAATTTTAAAATCCGTTTTGTAAATACTAATAGTAAGTCACAGTACTGGTATTCCACATTTCGTGACATAGATTTAGTTCTGGCAGTGATATTAAAAGAAACTCCTTCTGGAGTGAATACTCTACCTGTAATGTCTAGTGCTTTAACATCTGAGGACCGTCTACAAGCGGAAAGACATAACAACATGGCGAGTTTGGAGGACAGTTGTTTCCGTGTTAACAAATTATTTTGTGGCCAATTATTGAATAAGGAAAGAACTAGAGAGACGTCCCACAAGGAAGAATACTTTGGTTTGGGTGGGTTCGCCACCCTAATACCTTTCAACAATTTACATACTAGCGGATGCATCCCTACTGGCTTACCCTCAATCTGAGAGTGACCCGCCGAAATGGCGGAGCGGAAATTGTTGACAGAACGATATGACAAACCCTCAGAAGCCTTTTTGGACAAAAAATTTACAACATAGGGTAACTCTGCCCCCACGGGATCCACATGCTGTTCCACGCACCAATGAACCCATCCTTTCCAGGCTGAAGAATATCTTTTCTTTGTTGAGGGGGCCCAAGCCTGGTTGATAAAAGCCGAAGCTTGTTCCGAAAACCCAGGCATTTGCCAACGTTGCCGGAAAGTCTCCAGGCCATCAGGGACAACTGCCCCGATAATACCATCGTATGCTTCTCTCCATGAGGGCCCGGGAGCATCGTTGAGGACCACGGGATCATCCTGGGGGAGTCGCAGCTTGCCTCCAATAATATCGGGAACCAAGGCTGCGACTTCCACAGGGGGGGTCACTAGAATCACTTCCGCCTTCTGGCGCATTATCTGCGTGAAAACCCGAGGAATTAGTATAAAGGGGGGAAGGCGTAATTCAGTGTCATGGACCAATCCTGAGAAAAAGCATCCGTCGCCAGGGCTAACGGATCTGGCCTCCAGCTGAAGAATTTGGTCATTTGACGATTCAATCTGGATGCAAACAGGTCGATCTCGCAATTCCCCCAGATCGCCTGTAACCAGTGTACTATGCTGGATTGGAGTTGCCAATCGCTGTAATCCTTGAGATGTCTGGAGTTCCAGTCCGCCACTACATTCGACTGGCCCGGAATGTACTCGGCTATGACCGAAATTTGGCGACTCAGGCAGTAATGCCAAAAGTCCTTCGCTATCTCTACTAGCATGGAGGACCTTGTGCCTCCCAGCTTGTTGATGTATTGAACCGCTGAAATGTTGTCCATCCTTAAGAGGATGCAACACGAGACTCGCTTGGGTGACAGTGTCCGGATCGCGAACGACCCTGCAAGGAGTTCTAGACAGTTGATGTGGAGGTCTAGTTCGTGCAGTGACCAACGCCCTCCTGTAGAAATATTTCCGCAGCGAGCTCCCCAACCCCAACGACTGGCGTCAGATTCTATGACGACCTCCGGCAGGGAGCCGAAAATAGCTCTGCCGTTCCACGCCTCCACGTGGGCAAGCCACCACTGGATCTCCTCCCGAACCTCTGGGGAGAGAGGTACTATATCCGTGCACGCGAGGCCCTTCTGTAGATGTTGAATCTTTAACCGTTGAAGGGCGCGATAATGGAGAGGACCCGGAAAAATTGCCTGTATGGAGGAGGCCAACAGACCCACTATTCTGGCAATGACTCTCAGTGAGACCATCTGTTGTGATAACAGAGATCGTAATTCCTTTTTGATATCCCGAAGTTTGGAGCGGGGAAGCCTCAACTCAGCTGTTTGAGCATTTATGACGAAACCTAGAAAGTCCACCGTCTGGGAGGGACGGAGCACCGACTTGGATTCGTTGATCACGAACCCCAGGTTCTGTAACGTAGCAATGGTCATGCTTAGATGCTGGACCGCCAAGGCTGGAGATTGCGCCATGATGAGTATGTCGTCGAGATATACTATCATGCGAATCCCCTGTTCTCTGAGATATGCTATCACTGGCTTCAGTACCTTGGTGAAGCGCCATGGTGCTGAGGAGAGTCCGAAAGGAAGGACCAAATATTCGAACCATCGGTTCCGCCATTGAAATTGCAGGAACCGGCGATGGGGAGGAAAGATGGGGATGGACAAATAGGCGTCCTTCAGGTCCAGCTGGACCATCCAGTCTCCCTGTTTGAGGAGATCCGCCAACAGATGGATGCCCTCCATCTTGAAATGTTTGTAAGTCATGTATTGATTGAAATCCTTTAAGTTGAGTACCAACCTGTAATTTCCTCCTTTCTTCTGTACTAAGAAAATATTGCTGCAGAAACCGCGAGGGCCCTCGTCGCAATATGCTATCGCGCGTTTCCGCAGCAATTCTTCGGTTTCGGAATCTATAAAATCGCACTCGAGTTGGGAAAAAGAAAGCTGTCTGGGCAGTGTTACCTGATAAGGGGTCTGAAAGAAATCTAGATGGAAACCTTGAATTGTCTGCAATATCCAAGCATCCTGCGAGATTAGAACCCAATTGTGATAGAAAAATTGGATACGACCCCCTAAGGGCAATGGGGAAATGTCCGGAGCCCTTACCTGTAGAATCTGAGGCTTGGAAGTCTCCACGATAACTCCCTCTGTGGAAGCGCCTCCAATTGAAGCGTTGTCTGGTGGGGTAGAAGGTACCCCCACGGGTGGAGTCCCAGTCGCCACGTCCTCGTCCGAAATCACCTCTTTGAGGACTTTGGAAGAACTGACGGCCAAACGAGCGTCCTCGACCTCGTCCGGCCCTGTTAAAAAGGCCAGCCTTGAACACTCTTTTGATGCCCGACTGTGCCTTATCGAGGGTCGTGAACGTGCCCACATATTTAGCTACATCTTTAACGAACCGTTCTCCGAAAAGATTGCCCCCTGCTAAGGGACCTGGTTCTGCCGCGGCAAGCTCCGTGAGATTGGAGTACATACGCATAAGAAGCGATTTGCGTCGTTCTGTTGAAATGGCGCAGTTTGCGTTCCCCAACAGGCAAATAGCTCTTTGGGTCCACCCTGCCAGGATATGGGGGTCTACTGCAGTGTTGGCTTCCTGCGCCTCCAAGGCCATCTCTAATATTTTTGCGAGGGGTCCAGCGACATCCAGAAGTTTGTCTTGACAGCCTCGCCAAGCGCGATCAATACCCTTTTTAGGGTCCTTCGCGATTTTTTTTAGGAAAGTTAGCAAACTGGAATCTATGTCCGGGGTGTCAGCCACTCTGTCAGTGAGGTCTGGTCTCGGGCACTCTGAACGGAGCCTGTTTCGTACCTCCTTATCAAAACTCCTGCGAAGATTATCATGCAGGTAGGCCGCAACAGCAGGGGCCGGAGCCCAGTCAGATGACCTGGGATGGACTATGTCCGTGGGGTTAAAGGTGAAAGGAGTGGAAATGGTCTGAGAGAGGTCCTGATCTATATTTTTGGACTTCTTGGACCTTTTCTTGGGAGGAGCTTCGTCCGAAGTGTCCGTGGCATTGGTGTCTGTGTCCGGACGCTTGGACTTACTGGACTCAGGAACAGGTAGCGACGATAGAGCGGTAGAATGCGGCCAGGGCTTAGCTCTGGGTTCCATAGCCGAGCCACCCTTTGTTTGATCTGCAGGCGAAGTGAAGCCATGACGCTTAGCAAATTTTTCCAATTGCTTCGTAATTGGTTTCAATGCAGTGGCCAATGCCTGCTGCACAGTCCCAGGGACTGCCTTCTCGAGGGCCTTATTCACCGAGTCCTGAACCGAGGCATCCAGGGCCTCCACAATGTTGTCCTCTAAGGAAGGAGTAGCCACTTCCTCCTCATACAAGTTGTCATCCTCTTCGTAAGTGACCCAATCTTCCATCGTGGGGCAGATTTTATAACTATATCTGCGCACAAAAAGGTCAAGAGGAGTAATGGGGGAGCTAACCCACAGCACAGAAATAATAATATCAGGTACCTAGCTCCTCAGCAAAGGCTGTATAATATTTTTGCAGCCCACAGGGCGTAAGAGAGCCAAAAGAGCAATAATATATAAGGAGTTGTGCACACTCCAGGGCCCAAACACACTATTTCAGCCAACCAGGCGTAAAAGAAACTGCTCTGGAGAAAAACGAAAGCAGAATGAACTTCCTAGGCTAATTAGGGCAGTAGCAAGGTGCGCAGCCCAAATCCTACCAAAAAGTAGCCCAATTGGGCTGCGCACGTCGAAACTATTCCTTAAGGGTTAATTATTAGGCTCAGAGCGATGCGGCTGATTAGGGGAGCCTCGCGCTCACAAAGATGCTTGGAAACGCCGCCGGAGGCAGCGCGGTACCGGGGAAACCCAGCGGGAACCGATCCGGCCGTCCGCAAGTGAGTTTAATTGTGTTTTCCCGCCGTAGTGGGTTTGAATTGCCCCACGTGTCTCTATAAGGCTGCAGAAGGCAGCGCAGCACTCCGGCTCCCTCGGGAGTCCGAACCAAAGCCCCACGGGGCGTGCAACACGTTGCCCGATGCTCGCGCGGCAAAACCAACAACGCTGTCAATCACAAGCAAAGCGCACATAAGCTACACATAGCGGCGCGATCATAAAGTAAGATAATGCCATGCACGACATAGACGTTTGGGAGACACAGATATGTACTTAACTTTCTGCGTGAGCAGCAAAGAAAGAGGAGGATTTCCGGTTATGGTGTCTCTTATCGGGGCTTACAGGATGTGGTGTGTTACATGTGCATCATGGGAAATGAAGTTTATTTACATAAAACAAAGTTTTCATTGGCTGCTGTGAGTGGCAATAAATGAAAGAGAAAGCATAATACGAAGCCTCCGGTCCTGTAATAGAATCACGGTCGGAGTGGGCACGGACTGCAGTTCCCCCGATTGATTGAGACTGTGACTCACTCGTCTCCGTAGAGTTGTCGGCACGGCAGTTAACCAGAAGACCCTGGTCAGGTAAGGCCCAGGCGGGCATTTGTTGAAGTTGCTAACAGGAACAGCGGTGCGAAGGCCCGTGGGTGACGGGGACCCCTTCCGGTGCCAATGTAAAATGGTATGTTTAGTGTTAAGTATTCAGTGGCCTTCTATTTTTATACAGACCTTACAGTCCCTAAAATGGAAGTGACGTTAAGGTCCCAGCTTTATCATGGGCGCAGATATTTCAGCGTATAGTTGCATGGCTCAAAAGCAGGCGGCAGCGGGAGGATAGTGGAGTTGCCGTTTTCAACAAACAGCTTTTGAAAGGTATAGTTCTGCTCTCAGTGTCGTTCATAGTCTAAATATTGCTAAGTCAATATGTGTTTTGTGTGCATCTGATTTCACACTTACTTCAGTCCATGTCAAATCTATGGCAGTCGGCGTCTTTATAAGTATATTAGCAGCGATCTGAATGTGTTTCATTCAATTCACGCTCGCAGAGTGGTAGTGTATTATCAATATCAGTGTTAAAAAAAAATTGGGTTGTGCTTGGCCTGCCTAGATTGAACACAGCCAATGCTACATCAGTGTGTTTTACTCTCCATAAGGAACCAGCTCACATTTTCAGCACTTTCATTTTACAGATCCAGGGACCAACTGTTTATAAGGCGCGCTGCTTTCTTAAACTGCCTTGTCAGCACGTTTGTAGTAAATAATGAACTGGTCCAGCTTCTCTGGGCTATGGGTCTGGCGGCAGTGTACATGAAAAGAACCGTAATACATCCATGTTGATGGTGTCATATTGTTTTCCGGTACTCGACTTACATTGATTGGTCCAGGCAGGGAGTTTGTGTTTTGCAGCTCTGACTGCTTTGCCCGTGTGACCGGGTAGAACCCTGGACCCACGTGCTCTGTGTGCCACAGGTGCAGGTCTTCATGGTGGAGGGCAGCGTGGGGGGGGGAGGGGGCGGGGGCTGTACATGATGTTTTCTTCAACAACTCCCAGACATGGTTTCTCTTCCCTCCAGCCAGCCCCTTCAGGCCCCTGGAAATACTGCCTGGACTGCTGGATGCTGTTGACATAATAGTCAACAAGCTGTATACCTCATCTGCCGTCCTGCCTCGTGTGGTTTCCCTGTAGCGTGGTCCGATCTGGGCAGCCGAGTGCACAATTTAAAAGAGCTAGTCAGCCTGCCTTCAGCTGTCACCTGTCCCCCCTCTTATCAGCACCTATAGCAGTGTGACTGTGCCAGCAGCGCTATAAAATGGCCTGCAATGCTGCACTCGGGATCATGATCTTCAAGGGCAGTACACAACAGTTTACATCCCGTGGACACTCAGCACGGCCCCACTGGGAGCTGATGGGGCTCAGTCCCTGATTAGTGCCTAGAGGGATATCAGCTCTCCACCACAGATAAGGGCGCTCATTGTACCCCAGGAGCCCCCACCTTCCTCCTGAGGTGTCCACATCCGGCCCCTGCGTCCAGGTCCTGTCCTTTCTCACAGCGCTTTACATGTAATACCAGAGTTCTGGAGCTCGAGGCCCCCAAAGCTGCCCTCCCCCCGGGGATGTGGGGGGGCTCGACAGCACCAGATTAGTCACCGGATAAGGAAGTGCACGTGCGCCGCACGCTCTGGTGATTTATAGCGCTAGGACATCACACACTGCACTGGTTTGTGCTTTGACTTGCGAGATGCACACCAAATGAGGAAAATTGGTAACCTGCGTGGTTATGTAGCACACGGTATATTTTCCAGAGTTTCTCTGCACTTTACATAGCTTGCACTAGAAGTCCTATTTCCCACATTCCTTGCACTCATTGTATGACCCTCAGATGCATAAAATCCCGTATTGCCCAAATCAGGGATAATCGTTTGATCAAGTTTAGAGGTTTGCACATCGCTCTCTGCAACTGACACATTAACCCAGTGACCTTTGTTACTGGGAAGGAAACCTGAGATCCGCAAGTAATAAACTCATCTTTGCAGCAGGTGCCTTCGTCTGGCGAACTATCTGGAAAGAGTTTGAATGAGCGGCGTGCGGCTCTTACACGGATCTGAGCAGCAGGAGCATTAATCCACTCATCTACCTTGCAAGGATTTGAACCTCTACCCTATCCTGTTTGTTACAAGCATCTATCTCTTCAGCAAGTACTTTACCCCACTGAACTATCTCTTCCGGAGAGGGAAAGAGGAGACAGATACCTGTGGCAGTGGCGGTTTCTCCCCGAGGGCGTCTTCTATCTTCTCTCTAAATAAATAATAATAGTAAGAATAGTCTCTTGATGCAGTCCAGCCTTCTGCTGCGCAGCGAGTTAGGTGACCAGGGGAGCCCAAATATCCTTTGTTATGGATCACTAAGGCATCAGCTCCTAAAAGTTGCTCCTGGCTGGCAGAATGCTTCATCTCTCAGTCAGTGTTTAAATAGTGGGGCAGGGCTCTTGCCCTAGTGAATGGCGACCCTGCACTAGGCCAATAAGAGCAAGATGGTGGTCAGCCGTCAGGCCCTTGAGGGTGCATCCTTCACATACCTCAGCAATCAAACCTGGTCTTTGACCACATGTGTAATGCACTATCCTGCCATTTCTGTGATTCCCAATGTGTGGGAACCTGGACTTTACGTGCGCACCTTCCTTCCTTTTTTCTACCTCTGTCACCTTCGAATCGGTTACACTTGTGTTTGATCATGTGCCACACTTTTGTTCTACTTTACATTGACGTATAACATTTACTATGTCTTTGCACGCTTACTCTACCTGGCTATACTTGTTTATGACTATATGCAGAGCTTTGGTTGAACCGACATATACCATGTATTATGTCTTCGCACGCTTAATCTACCTGGCTTGTGACCATTTCTGATATAAATTATGTTGCCAACTGTTACGTCACCTACAACTTTTAACTTGTTCCTTAATGTGCGCGCTCTCTCCTTTTTCTTTCTACTCATGCCATTTCCCTACCGGCTGTTTTTGCCTTCGTTCTGTCTGCCGCCGTCTGTGATGATATCATGTTGACGCATACATTTTGTACAGTATATTTTTCTACTTTTGTTCAAATATTATGTCTTCGTAAATTCATTCAACCTGGTTGTGACCATCTTTGATATGCATTATGTTGACATTTGTCACACCCCCTACATCTTGTTAACCTGTTCCTTAATGTGTGCTCTCTCTTTTTCTTTTTCTTTTCCTTTTCTGTGTCTCCTTCTTCCTTTCTCTCTACCTATGCCATTTCACTACCGGCTGTTTCTGCCTTTGTACTGTTTGCCAATATCTGTGATGTAATCATGTTGACGTGTACATTATGTACTGTATTCTTTTACTTGTGTCTTCTCCCCTGGTATTTCCACTGCGGTATTTCAATACGTGCTTTTCTCTCTTACTAGGACTCACTTTCCCCTTCCCACTCCATCCTCACCACATGGCCTACATCCCATTCTTCTTGGACCTCCTATCTCTCCCTTTTCTCTCGATAACCATCCCCACACACTACCCTAACTGGACGTTGACCCACACCCTCCCTTCTTCTGTGTGTTTTTTTTCTCTGCTCCTATCGCTATGTTTGCACTTTCTCTCTGCACATGCAAGGCGAGCATCAACATAAGTGCCCCCCGCCCACCCATTTAGCAAACCAGATCGGAAATCAGATGAGTTTTGAACTTGTATAGATGCGCTGCAAGGCATAGGAGACTGCTTGGATTTGAGCTTACTGCAGGCCGTGCTTGTGTTAATATCGGGGAAATAAACATGGAAAAAACAGGCACACAAACTGCTAAAAACCGGATCGCACACTGATCTGTCTGATTTATCAGACCAACCCATCGGTGTTTATTTCACCTCATACTTATCGGCTGGAGACTCTTGGCTCACTGAGTTAGCGCTACCTAAATGCACAATGCATGCTAATGCCGAGTTTACAGAGTTACATAGCGCGCTATGCTCCTCATTCACTCCTTTTATTTGGGGCTCATTCTCAGTCACAGATGTTAGATTAGCAGTATAATAAATAAATTTATAAACACATTTATGGAAAAAGCCTGGTTTGGTGATGGCAGGCAAACTTTCTCTATTGTGTGTTAATGATCGCTCATGGTAGATGTTTAATAAGTAAATCTCCCAGGTTCGTTCATCCATTGAGTATATAGATTTCTCTGATTAAATTATATTGTGAATTAGGCTCTAAAATGCCTTCCAGCATTTGGCTTTATAGGTTCTTGTTTAATGTTGAATATGTATTTTAGTATCGGAGCTTGGCCCGCCTTTTCGGGATTTCCTGTTTAGCTGTTGATTGCTATGCGCACATCTCTTAGCTCTGATAAAAACCAGGCATTAGATGTGGTATTTTTGTGTTTCTCCCTCAGGTTCCATAGAGTTGTGCTGCTTTGATGAATCGGACTGTGCTGGTAGTCTACCATGGCTATTAAAATTGCGGGTCACCCTAAGCAGATTTGGGGCCAGATGTACGACCATGGCATTTAGCGACTCGCAAATTGCGCTCAATTGCGAGTCACAATTTGCAAGTCGCTAAATGCCATGTAGAACAGTGTCTGAGACACTGTTAGCGATTCCTAATGGGGTTGCAAATTGCATGCCTCATGCATATTAATGAGGCACTCGCAATTTGCGACCCCATTAGGAATGGCTGACCCTCCCAGGTATGGTGGCCTGCTGGGCTCAGCAGACCTCCATGTCTGGGACTGCTTTTAAATAAAGCAGATTGTTTTTAAAATGCAGCACGTTTTCCTTAAAGGAAAACAGGATGCATTTAAAAAAAGAAAAATGTTTTCGTTTAATTTTTTAAGGGCCGGTAGTGGTCCCTGGGACAACATCCTTGGATTCTGGGCAAATCCCCTAATCTCCCTGTGCGTAACAAAATGAATGTACTGTAATGCAACTGGTGCTCATGCCATATGTTCCTCATTGAAAGCCTATACGTAAACCACTACACATAGGGAATGTTGCAGGAGTGTGCATATGCAGATATTTAAATGTATATAATTTGAATGGATTCTGCTTGAGGGAGAACATAACAATGATGTTTTTTTCTCATAAGAACTGTACGGGTCCACAGGTGTGGATTTGGTTGACTATATGTTTGTTGAATTTAGCTGGTCTTTCACAAAGACTCAATATATGTTTGTGCTTGTGTTTGCTAAAGGTCCTGAAGCAGGTATTTGCATTTCTTTGTTGGATGTTTAATTCATCTTTGAATATAGTTTTGTGCACTAGTTTGCCAACTTACTCAAAATGGCGTTGTGTGTCTCTTTGGTAATGCTTCAAAAGCTTGCAGGGGTTTTTCATGCACCTCTCCAGGATACACTATTTAATGACGCCTCAAGCTCGTGTTTTTTATTTGGTCTAGGTTTACCTATTGTGCTTTATTTCTGGTACAGTTCCAAGGGTTACTCTCATGTCCTCAAATGGTTGCTTGCCTCTGTTTTCGAGGACTTAAAGAGGTGGGGATGTTTCAGAACTGTAACCAAAACTTAGGCATTGATAGCCTGCAGAATGTGGATGCATATAGTGCATCTTTGACCTCGGCCTTCCTTCTGCATCTGACTGGATGCAGGTGAGGAAGGATGTTTGATAACGTCAAGGAACTGTGAGTAAGAGTGATGCCAGGGGTGAAGCATGCATAAGGTAATGGCAATATTGCATGTGACATTTCTATAGTTCTAGATCCGGTGCAACACTCACATTGTTCACTGCAGTAGAAAATTACATATATGGGGCTTCATTGGGGTTGAACATTCGCAATCTGACATGTCACTGAGGCTCTCGCAGTAAGTTGGCTTTCTGCCACGACAAAAGTGTGTTTGTGAAGTTATGAATCAATTTGTATTGGAAACATTTTCCACATGGGGATGGCTGTGGAGTTATATTGCTGAGAAACCTACACACCGCAGTCCCTTCTGGCTTTACTGTGTGGGCATATGGTTTTGCTGCAAATGTGGAATGAACAGCTGCTTTAAAATTGTTCAAGCTATCCAATGGATACAAGTCTCAAAGCTTACGTCCTATTTTAATTTTTCACAGGCACCAGGGAGGAATCAGCAGATAGTTTAACGACAGGCAGCAGAGAGGAAACCAGCAGAAAGGTTTTCTACAGGCACCAGAGAAAATCAACAGTTTGACAAGCACCAGGGAGGAATTCAACCAATAGTTTATCAAGAGGAAAGACAGGCAGCAGAGAGGAAACCAGCAGAAAGGTTTTCTACAGGCACCAGAGGAAATCAACAGATAGCTTGACAAGCACCAGGAAGGAAATCAACCGATAGTTTATCAAGAGGAATGCCAGGCAGTAGAGAGGAAACCAGCAGGAAGGTTTTCTACAGGCACCAGAGGAAATCAACAGAGAGTTTGACAAGCACCAGGGAGGAATTCAACCAATAGTTTATCAAGAGGAACGACAGGCAGCAGAGAGGAAACCAGCAGAAAGGTTTTCTACAGGCACCAGAGGAAATCAACAGATAGTTTGACAAGCACCAGGGAGGAAATCAACCGATAGTTTATCAACAGGAACGGCAGGCAGCAGAGAGGAAACCAGCAGAAAGGACCGGCACCAGAGGAAATCAAATCAACAGATAGGTTGACAAACACCAGGGAGGAAATTAGCAGATAGCTTATCAACAGGAGCTAGAGAGGAGCTCAGCAGGAAGGTTGTCTCCAGGTTACAGATCACTCAGCAGACAGTTTAACAGAAGGGACCAGTTACTAAATCAGCTGAAAGTTCATCACCCATCGCTAAAAAGGAACTTGAAGTACAGTTGCAAATCCGTATCACAAGTGATAGACAAATAACAACTAACTACTGCTACTTGTGTACTTATTGACATTTCTTGTTAGTACATCTATGGTATTTTACAGAATATACGCGGGTGGTCTCTGTTAGGTGATACTATAATATAGTTTAGGCTTTCTTTGTACTGTTCATTTTATTATTTGTCAAAATAAACACAGTTGACAGTTTACTCACAAAACCATTTTTGGGAATGACACACGAAGATAAACTTCGGGTGAAAGGACTAGGACCTGATAAACCTGAAATAAACATTGAACAGTCTACAAAAGACCGGGGAAAGGGTTACACACGTAGGTTTACATGAACCTGGTTTGATAAAATGGAGTGGCTAACTGCCAGCTCTTCTAAGAATGCCTTGTTCTGTTTCCCCTGCTTGCTCTTTGGGGGTGAAGTTAGCTGGACTAAAACAGGAGTTACTGACCTTAAATATCTGGCAGAAAAAATAAAGAGGCATGATTCCAGTGAAGCCCACTTGACCAATGTATTAAAGTTATCTTTGTTTGGAAAATCAAATATTGCACTGCAGTTAAATGAAGCCTACCCCAAGGGGGTAATCAAACACAATGAGGAGGTTGATAAGAACTGTTATATATTATCCAAATTGATTAACTGTGTAAAATTTTGTGGAGCTTTTGAATTGGCATTGCGGGGCCACAATGAAACTGAAGATTCTCGAAATCCCGGAGTCTTCAGAGGGCTGGTTGATTTTGTGTCCAGTATAGACAGTGCAATGGAAGCACACTTGAAAAGTGCAACTGTATTTAAAGGCACTTCTAAGACAATCCAGAATGAGTTGCTTGACTGTATGCTGGAGGTAACAAAAGAAACTATTGTACAGCAAATAAGAAGCACTGATTACCTAGCTATCCAGGCCGATGATACAACTGATGTCTCTACCAAGACGCAGTCAGTACTTGTTTTCTGCTACATTGATGGCAATTCCAAGGTAGTGGAAAGTTTTTATTGCTTTTCGAATCTTAAAGATTCAACTGCAGATACAATTTCGGCATCTATTCATAATGAACTTGACCTTATTTTCCCAGAGCACAGTGGTAAAGACAAGTTAATTGCTCAGAGCTATGATGGTGCCAGTGTCATGCGTGGTGCCTCAGGTGGGGTTAAAAAAAAAATCAGAGACATCTATCCAAATGCACACTATGTCCATTGCTATGCCCACCAACTAAATCTAATCATGGAACAGGCTGCATCAAAAATATCAAGAGTCAGAATTTTCTTTAAAGAGTTGGGTGGTAATATTGCTTTTTTTTCCCGTTCGCCAAAACGGACTGAAGTGCTTGAACAGATAGTGGCAAAAAGAATACCGAGAGGGTCTGCAACTCGCTGGAACTTCAACATCCGAGCTGTCAATATAATTCACGAACACAGGGATGACCTTGTAGAATGCATGAAATCTATTACAGAAGACAGTACATTTGATTCCACTTCTGTGTGTGAAGCAAAGGGCTTTACCAGATCTCTAGAAGACAGGGAGTTTCTTTTTTTTCCTTTTTTGTTCCACGGTATAATGCCGCACGTCAATATTTTGTACAATCAATTACAAAAACGAGACATTGATACTGTATCTGTACAAAAGGACACTTCAGCCTTTATGATCAGCATCAACAAGGTACGAGAATCCATTGATAATTTGGACTCTGAATTGCCACATGATTCTCGATTTACAAACCGCAAACTGCAGATAAATACCTTGATTCAGGAAGGAAAAGAAGTATGTGACATTATTGTGGTGCATGCCAAGGAGCGCTTTGCATTTACAAGGCATCTAGTCAATGCAACTCTACTGCATAGTGACCTGTTTCAAAAACATAGCAAATATTTTCCTACTGCAGCTCTCAGTGAAACAGTGGAAGCATATCCAATGCTAAACAAGTCAAGATTGCGCACTGAACTATCAATCCTGTATGGAAGACAAGACTTTCAGCAGGCTACAGGTGGTGCCATGGCTTTATATATTTTTATGTCAAAACAACTTGCAGAATTCTTTTTGTGAGACTCTTAAGGTATTTAGAATTGTCATTACAACACCTATGACAACATCTGAGGCTGAAAGATGCTTTTCCACACTGAAGAGGATAAAAACATTTTTAAGGAACACAATGACCCAAGCTCGACTAAATGCATTGGCCATGCTGTCAATGGAAAAGGAACTAATAAATCAGATTCCAGATTTCAACAAGAGAACTATTGAAAAGTTTGCTCACATTAAAGAACGGCGTGCAAATTTTCTGTATAAATAGAAACCATGGAAATGCACGTGGTGCTGTGAATCGTTGGTGCTAACAAGTATAGTTTTTGTTTAGTTTGTATTGCAAGTAACATTCAAGTATACTGCAGGAACCTATGAAAGTAAATGCACCATGTATTAAATGTATGTTTCAGTATCTTGCATGACTTGAGAGGAATTCAGACTTATCATTATAAAGCCACATAAGCTTGGTGTTGTTTCAGGGTATTAGTTAATGCACCTCTCTCTCAACCTTTTTTCAAAGTTCCCCAGCAAATATGACCCAGTTTTGTAAATATCTTACACTCTGGCAAGCTTTGGACTAACTTACAAACTATAGCCACACAGACTGAGACCATGTACCTTCCATGGCATACTTAAAGATGGTGCATACTGGGCTACAGTCAGTCTTGTAAGAATTACAGGATATTGTTTATTGGTCTCATCTTTATCCTTTTATCCTTTTAGTCCTGATCCAGGTATTATAGTCAGTCCTGATTACAGTCTCGTTTTGCAAACTTTTGCTGTACAGCAGTGTCCTTTAGGAGAAACTATTTTCTTCTGGCTATCCGTTTGATGAAGCTGTAGTTTGTTTGCTCTTTTCCTAATTGCAAACTGATACACTGTAGTGTTTGCTGTGTGGTAGAGGCCTGTAGAATCCTGGACTTAATTTTTTTTTTACCATTTCTATCACTGACCATCATATGGACTGATACTGAGTGGATTTGTTAATAATATTACTTCATTTATAATGATGGGATTTATTTCTGAATGGATATGGTTTAATATCCTTGTCAACTGAAGAGCATACTAGATTTGACACCATTGCATATCTTTAGATCTACACATGACTCATTACCTCAAACTTAGTACTCAACACATCATAAAAAAGTTCAAACAATTATATAAAGGCGGCAGCACTTCATGTTGATCAAGTCCATTACTTTAGCAGAATCTGATGCAAATTGCCATCTGCAGTGATGCAACATCTATAAGGGTGCACTTATATTTTCTTGCAAGGGGTCTGAATGTTGGCTCATTTCAGTTTGATAAATGATATAACAATGTTTGTTTGCTTGTTGAAACATATAGAATTATCTACTAGTAATATTTTGTTGATGGCCTCATGGGTGTTAGATAATATAAATGTGTAAACCCATACAACTTTGAGAAAGTTATGTTTCTTCTATGCACCAATACATATTTCATGTAATTATTTATACAAGTTTTCTAAAGTACTGGTTAACCAGACACTTTATCAGTGATGTACAAAGTATTCAAATTTAAAGTATATAAAACATACTTCTTGTACTATTAAACCTTCTCTACACAAAGATTTTGGTCATCTTCCTGCTCTAAATAATAATTTTTGAAAGGATTTTACCATACTTGATTGTTTAAATGTAAATCTATATAAAGTATTCTACATTACTGTTTGAACAATTGGCTTTGGGGTGATGGATATATATGTTTCGTTTTTCAACTGTAAAGCTATCCGGCTCAAAGTTTGGTTGACATTCTATAAGATTGAATAATTTTTTTTCTTCAAATGAATATTTCTATCTGTAGCCAATTATATCATATGAAGATTTTATTCACCTCCTGTGTACTTGGCTTTGAACAAATGATTCATAAAGGAAACAGACAAGCACAGGTAGGGAAAACATTTTATGTGTTGCATGTATATATTTTATCTCTGTATGCTTATGTGTTTTTAGTTTATGCAAGTTGCCTTTATGCATGATATTGAGTTTCAAAAAATGAACACTAACCAATATGATATTCAATTCTATGTGGAAAAAGTAGGCATTTTACTCTGTTGGGACATCTTGAATGCCACTTTATCTCACGTAGGCACTGGCTCAGTAGACAGATCCAGCCTATTTATGCAACATTATTAAAATTAATTGTGGTTTATTGCAATTTAAAATGGTTGAGTCATGAGGCCTTGGAACTGATGATAGTTTGAGGGGAGGCAGTGGCCTGTTTCTGTTTAGCACAGTGGCTTCCGAAAGTCTTGAAAGTGCACCATTTGCCCACTCATTTTTCAAAATATTCTCGGGGGGAGAACCCCCCCGAACACTCCTTACATTGTTCGTGCTCGCTCGCTGCGGTCTGCTCCACTACTAATTTTACAGCACACCACTTTCAAATGTCACCAGCCGCCACTGACCAGTACTGTGACTTACTATTATTATTTACAAAACGGATTTTAAAATTGAGCACGCCACTTTTGGTAACGGGGTGGCTGTTTGGGCTCCCAGTCGGCCCTGAATATATGGGAGGAGTTACAGGGATGCCCCTTGAGGTATTTACATATTATCGATTGAAAATACGACAACAAAGCACGGAGTGTAGTGGTGAGCTATAGGTAAATTTGAAAGGTATAGGAGTCTAAATACCTGTTGAATGCGGGTCTCCAGGAAAGTCAAAAAGCACATCTGTTCTTTATGCTTTTCTTTAAGCGGTGTGGTCTGCTTTAAAGCAAGACCATGTAACTGGTGCCAGATGTATAGGTGACAATGGTGGCGTCTGGCAGAGAAGGGAGGCCCTGGTTTGGCCTTCTGTTATGGGAGCTACAAGTGGAAGAGACATTGCTGTTACTATAAGTCCAGGGCTGCCAGCTACAATGAAAACCAGCCGATATAGCCTGGACATGTAGGAGGCATTAGTTGGTGGCTTGCAGGGACGTACAGAAGTAATAACATGTGGATGCCATGCTGGTGCGTCCTCGTGAATGCTTTTACACTCAGTGGTTGTCCCATGCCATGTGCTACCGAACAATTCCCAGCATTTTTTTGTTTTGGAGTTTTACATAGCGCGAACTTGACCCGAAGGTATCGGAGCGCTTTACTTGAGCACCAGTTGCTTTATAGAGGGAAACACACATTTTGTTAGCCACGGGGAGATTAAGTGATTTGCCAGAATCACAGGATGCTGTGCGTCTCTTCCGAGGATCGAACCCGGTTCCCCAGATTCAAGGTCGACCCCTCGAGCTGTTAGGCAACATCCTCTTGTATGTACAACCAAACGTTCCATGTGTTCCTGTAAGACAATGGAAATGCTCTGCCACACGTGCATTTGTAATCACTATGGGCCAGATGTACTTAGGTTTTTTGCGGGCGCAAATGGGTTTTAGACCCGTTTGCGCCTGCAAAAAACCTGTGACCCATGTACTAATCCTATTTTGCGAGTCGCAAATCAATTTGCGACTCGCAAAATAGGATTAGCGACTCGCTATTAGGAAGGGGCGTTCTAAGGGCGTCCCTTCCTAATAGCGACTCCTTAAGCTATGTATGACTGTTTTGCGACCGCAATTGCGGTCGCAAAGCAGTCGCAGTTTACCACCCTTCACAGAAGGGTGGTAAACCACTCGCAAACAGGAAGGGGTCCCCAGGGGACCCCTTCCCCTTTGTGAGTGGCTCTCTAAATATTTTTTAAGGGCAGGCAGTGGTCCCAGGGACCACTGCCTGCCCTTAAAAAATGAAACTAAAAAGTTTCATTTTTACTTTTTTAAATGCATCCCGTTTTCCTTTAAGGAAAATGGGCTGCATTTAAAAATAGAAGCCTGCTTTATTTAATAGCAGTCCCAGACATGGTGGTCTGCTGACCCCAGCAGGGCACCATCCCTGGGAGTGCCAGCCATTCCCAATGGGGTCGCAAATTGCGCTTGCCTCATTAATATGCATGAGGCATGCAATTTTCGACCCCATTGGGAATCGCAAACAGTGTCTCAGACACTGTTGTGCATCCCAATTTGCGAGTCGCAATTTGCGACTCGCAAATTGGCGGATCGTACATCTGGCCCTATATTCGTACTAACAAATTAATTGCATTAGTAGTTTAAAGTTTTGCAATTACAAGGTGGATTTTTTTATCTAAAAATTGGAATTCGGACATTAGTGTCACTAACTTCGCAGGGTGAAAATGCATAGGACTAACACTTCACTTACAACTAAGAGTCGTGGAGGAGGGCGTCAGTGTCACATCTGAATGGGGATGAAGGCGATATGTGCAAGAATAATAACCTGTAATATGGCAAAGAAATGATTGTCATATTTGCACAGCAGGCATCCACTATAACAAAAAATTCACACGTGGTAACACTTGAACCATAGCGAGATGTGGATATTAATCACAAATTCTTTAGTTTCCGTTCAGCAGCAATATTTACCATCTCAATGTGCAGTGTTAATGTGCTCTTAACTTAGGTCCAGGCTGACTGTATGGGCAAAGTGAAAACCAGAGGGCTCCTGACAGAGGCCAACAAGGCTCATGACTTACAAGCCTTCGCACTTTTTTGTGTACTTCCACAGTGCACTCAGATCAACTTCAGCAGCTGTGAGAAAGGTACAGCGAGGCATGGGTGGCTGGCAAGGAATGTTGGAGCCGAGGTGGAAACCACTGCATACAGCTCTGCTGATAGAGACTGAGTTTCTGTTTTAGAGCTTCTGCTGAGACACACTGGCCAGTTAGTGAAAACAGCAGCAGAAAGCCACTGAACCACACAGTGCAGTCTTCAGCTCAGCTTCTGCTTCTCTTAGGCATACTCTTAGCTAGGTAGCTTCCCTGAGAAAACTTCAATCAATCAATCAGGGAATTGTAAGCACGCTACTCACCCGTGAGGGTCTCAAGGCGCTGAGGGGGGAGGTCCGCAGATCTGTTTAGCCGAAGAGCCAGGTCTTGAGGGTCTTCCTGAAGGTGTTCAGGGAGGGGATGCGTCTGATGTCTGCCGGCAGCTCGTTCCAGGTCTTGGGTGCAATGTGAGAGAAGGATCTTCCGCCTGCTCTGGCTCTGTGGCTGCGCAGGGTTTGGCGATACAAAAGGGGATGATGGACGGAACGTTTGAGCCAATCAAACACTCACCCCCAGTCAACTGATCTGGGTTTAATCCATCATCATTCTTTAGCTCACTCCACCACCCCAGTTCAGACATGGCCATATGCAAATCAGTCTGACCCTGTGCCTCATGGGAACAGTCCAGCCCGAACTGCCAAGCCATGTCTTCCCTGGACCGGAAACAAGCATCCTAGGACCGGTTTCTGGCATTTCAGCCGTCATCAGCCAGGCTTGCTTGAATCCAGTGGCAAAGTGAGCAAGGGACCCACGTCTGGGCATACCCCGCCAACTTAGGGCGACCAAAGCGATACAAAAGGGGATGATGGACGGAACGTTTGAGCCAATCAAACACTCACCCCCAGTCAACTGATCTGGGTTTAATCCATCATCATTCTTTAGCTCACTCCACCACCCCAGTTCAGACATGGCCATATGCAAATCAGTCTGACCCTGTGCCACATGGGAACAGTCCAGCCCGAACTGCCAAGCCATGTCTTCCCTGGACCGGAAACAAGCATCCTAGGACCGGTTTCTGGCATTTCAGCCGTCATCAGCCAGGCTTGCTTGAATCCAGTGGCAAAGTGAGCAAGGGACCCACGTCTGGGCATACCCCGCCAACTTAGGGCGACCAAAGCGATACAAAAGGGGATGATGGACGGAACGCTTGAGCCAATCAAACACTCACCCCCAGTCAACTGATCTGGGTTTAATCCATCATCATTCTTTAGCTCACTCCACCACCCCAGTTCAGACATGGCCATATGCAAATCAGTCTGACCCTGTGCCTCATGGGAACAGTCCAGCCCAAACTGCCAAGCCATGTCTTCCCTGGACCGGAAACAAGCATCCTAGGACCGGTTTCTGGCATTTCAGCCGTCATCAGCCAGGCTTGCTTGAATCCAGTGGCAAAGTGAGCAAGGGACCCACGTCTGGGCATACCCCGCCAACTTAAGGCGACCAAAGCGATACAAAAGGGGATGATGGACGGAACGTTTGAGCCAATCAAACACTCACCCCCAGTCAACTGATCTGGGTTTAATCCATCATCATTCTTTAGCTCACTCCACCACCCCAGTTCAGACATGGCCATATGCAAATCAGTCTGACCCTGTGCCTCATGGGAACAGTCCAGCCCGAACTGCCAAGCCATGTCTTCCCTGGACCGGAAACAAGCATCCTAGGACCGGTTTCTGGCATTTCAGCCGTCATCAGCCAGGCTTGCTTGAATCCAGTGGCAAAGTGAGCAAGGGACCCACGTCTGGGCATACCCCCGCCAACTTAGGGCGACCAAAGCGATACAAAAGGGGATGATGGACGGAACGTTTGAGCCAATCAAACACTCACCCCCAGTCAACTGATCTGGGTTTAATCCATCATCATTCTTTAGCTCACTCCACCACCCCAGTTCAGACATGGCCATATGCAAATCAGTCTGACCCTGTGCCTCATGGGAACAGTCCAGCCCGAACTGCCAAGCCATGTCTTCCCTGGACCGGAAACAAGCATCCTAGGACCGGTTGGGGTATTTGGGTCCGTTGTTGTGTAGGCATTTGTAGGCGTGAGTGAGGATTTTGAAAGTGACTCTTTTCTCCACGGGGAGCCAGTGGAGACTTCGTAGGTGTTGGCTGATGTGTTCGTGTCGGGGGATGCCGAGGACGAGTCTGGCGGCGGTGTTCTGTATTGTCTGGAGTTTGCGGAGTAGGGACTTGTTGATGCCGGCGTAGAGTGCGTTTCCATAGTCCAGTCTGTTGGTGATGAGTGCGTGGATGACTGTCTTCCTTGACTCAGGGGGGATTCACTTGAAGGTCTTGCGGAGGGTGTTGAAGCAGCTGGAGGTGACGGCGTTGACCTGTCGGTTCATGGTGAGTGATGAGTCGAGTACGATGCCAAGGTTCTTGGTGTGGTCTGAGGGGGTAGGTGGGCTTCCGAGGGTGGTCGGCCACCAGGTGCAGTCCCATGCAGAAGGGGTGGTACCGAGGACGAGGACTTCTGTCTTCTCGGCGTTGAGCTTCAGGCAGCTGTTTGTCATCCAGACTGCGATGTCTTGCATTCCTTTCTGGAAGTTGAGTTTGGCAGTGGTGGGGTCTTTGGTGAGGGAGAGGATGAGATGGGTGTCGTTGGCATAGGATACAATGTTGAGGCCGTGTTGTCGGACGATGGCTGCGAGGGGGGCCATGTAGATGTTGAAGAGGGTGGGCTCAGTGATGAACCCTGTGGGACTCCGCAGGTGATTTTCGTGGGGTCGGAGTAGAAGTGAGGGAGTCTGATCCTTTGGCTTCTTCTTGTGAGGAATGATCGGATCCAGTCCAGGGCTGTTCCTTGTATGCCTGCGTCGTGTAGTCTGGCGACTAGTGTGCGGTGGGAGACGGTGTCGAAGGCCTCTGATAGGTCGAGTAGGATGAGGGCTGCGGAGTCGCCTTGGTCCAGGAGGGTGCGGATGTCGTCTGTTGCGGCGAGTAGGGCGGTCTCTATGCTGTGGTTGCTTCGGAATCCGGATTGGGACGGGTCGAGGACGGCGTTCTCTTCAATGAATCGTGTCAGTTTCCTGTTCAATCAATTAATCAACACATTTATAGAGCGCGCTACTCACCCGTGAGGGTCTCAAGGCGCTAGGGTGGAGGGATGAAGCAGCTACTGATCGAACAGCCAGGTCTTAAGAAGTCTCCTGAAGGTCAGCAGGGCCTGGGTATGTCGCAGGTGGATGGGGAGGGTGTTCCAAGTCTTGGCGGCGAGGTGGGAGAATGATCTGCCGCCGGTGGTCGTTCGGCAGATGCGTGGGATGGTGGCGAGGGCGAGGTCAGCGGAGCGGAGCTGGCGGTTCGGGGTGTAGAAGGTAAGTCGTTCGTTGAGGTATGCTGGTCCGGCGTTGTGGAGTGCTTTGTGGGCGTGGGTGAGGAGCTTGAAGGTGATCCTCTTGTTGACCGGGAGCCAGTGCAGGTCTCTCAGGTGGCTGTGGCGAGGGGTTCCGAGGATGAGGCGTGCGGAGGCGTTTTGTATGCGTTGGAGTCGTTTCTGGAGTTTGGTCGTGGTTCCCGCGTAGAGGGCGTTGCCGTAGTCCAGCCTGCTGCTGACGAGGGCTTGGGTGACCGTCCTTCTGGTTTCGGTGGGGATCCATCTGTAGATCTTGCGGAGCATGCGGAGGGTGTTGAAGCAGGAGAAGGAGACAGCGTTGACTTGCTGGGTCATGGAGAGCGTTGAGTCCAGGATTAAACCCAGGTTGCGTGCGTGGTTGGTGGGTGTCGGAGGAGCTCCCAACGTGGCCGGCCACCAGGAGTCGTCCCATGCGGAGGGGGTGGAGCCGAGGATGAGGACCTCCGTCTTATCAGAGTTCAGTTTCAGACGGCTGGTCTTCATCCACTCTGCGACGGCCTTCATTCCCTCATGGAGGTTGGATTTGGCGGTGGCCGGGTCCTTGGTGAGGGAGAGGATCAGCTGGGTGTCGTCGGCGTACGAGATGATGTTGAGGTGGTGCGCTCGGACAATGTTGGCGAGCGGTGCCATGTAGATGTTGAAAAGGGTCGGGCTGAGGGATGATCCTTGGGGTACGCCGCAGGTGATCGTGGTGGCTTCGGATCTGAATGGGGGGAGACGGACTCTCTGGGTTCTGCCAGTGAGGAAGGAGGTGATCCAGTTCAGGGTTTTGTCGCGGATCCCTGCGTCATGGAGGCGTGTGCGTAGGGTGTGGTGGCAGACGGTGTTGACTGTTTTCTCTGCAACTTTGGCTGCGAAGGGGAGGAGCGAGATGGGCCGATAGTTCTTGAGGTCGGTGGGGTCAGCTGTGGGCTTCTTGAGCAGGGGTCTGACTTCTGCGTGCTTCCAGCCGTCTGGGAAGGTGCCTGTTTTGAAGGTGGTGTTGATGGTGCGTTGTTGTTCGGGTGCGATGGCGGCTGCGGCTCTGTGGTAGATGTGAGGGGGGCAGGGGTCGGTGGGGGCCCCTGAGTGGATGCTTTTCATGGTCGAGGCGGTGTCTTTGGCCGTGATTGGTGTCCAGTTGGAGATGGTGGGCTGGCTGGTGTTTAAGGGGGGCGGGGGCCGTCTGTGGCACCTGGTGGATGGTCGATGAAGTTGTCGTAGAGGTTTTTGATCTTGAGGTGGAAATAGGTGTGAGAAGTTGGCCTGGTATATGCTGTCCACTAGTTGTAGTGGGCACCTTGGACCAGTCCAAACGACCTTTATTGATGATAGGTTTAAAGACAAGCTTTATTGAAAGCTATCCTAGTGGTAGCTATGGAGAGCAGCCTTCAGGCTAAGTCTTGAAGGAGTGTTAAGCTGTTTGTTTTACCAGTTTATAATCTCATGAATGACCAAATGAAAGGAGAACCACACCAGGTATATATATAAAATATATGTATTTATTACTAAACACTACCCACTAGTCTCTTTATGAGGCTAGAGGTCGAAGTACACAAGTTACAAGTCAAATAGCACAGTAAATTAGCACAATATACGATTAGCCCTAGGGGCGTACCAAACCATATATTAAGAAAGTGGTATAAGAACCACGACTTGACTAGACACGAAGCCTAGAGCCTGTAGAATCGCTGGGACCCCAAGGAACCACCCAAGGTAGTGACACAGGGGACCCACGGGGGACGTGTGCAGTGTGTGAACACAGCCGCGAGCCCCGTTAGCGTCTATGGGGAAAGTCGCGGTTAGAGTTTTAAAGTTTAGGGACACTTCGGAGTGGACTAGGAACAAACCCTTTTGGACTTAGAGGGTTCTAGGGCCAACACCCACGGGAGCACCGAAGTACTCCTGTTACCTCACCCAGGGAATCCGGGTGCACAGGTGTCAAATGGTGTCGGGCCTCGCTGTCGTTTTCAATGGCCGCTGGCTGGAAAGTGCTGCTGCCGGGAAGTTGCAAAGTGTCCGAAGAGATCCAAGCCTGGATCGAGGATGAGAAGAACCTGCAAGCAGAGGGGACAGAGTCTAGGTCACTAGCCAGTGACCAGGGGCACGATAGTCGAATGCCCACCGATGTCGGGTGCTTCAAGTTTGAAGAGGTGAAGATTGTCTCTGCAGCCACGAGGACCAGGAGGTGTCGACGATGACCAGGAACTGGAATCGAGCTGTCCTACGAAGGTAGTAGCTGACTGCGGTGTCGGAGCCCGGATTGGACCCAACAAGCCTTAGTAACAGCAACCCACGCAGAAAGAGAACAAAGGCTTCGGTGCGGACCAGCGAGGTCCGAGGAACTCCCCAAGCGAGGGAGAGTCAGGGCAGGCCTGGAGCAACCAGGGAAGCCTGTTGAAAGTAGAGTTGTCCTTCTGAGGGACCCACAAGTCGACGGACAAGGGATCGCAAAGGGACCTCTAGCGGAATCACGAAATGGCAGCCCACGGGTCACTGGGAGTGGCCAGGCCAGCAATCTTCGGTGTATTCACTACTCGGGGTCGGGGCTACAAGTAACCCAAAGCACAGCCTCTAGGATCGACCAGAAGCTTATGCACTTGCAAATGTGTACGGTGTCCAGGGGTTCTGGTTCCACGGTACCCACAAGGGCTACGGGTCTTAGCTTTGCTGGGGACTCGGGTCAGCCTCTGGGAAGTCTGGAAATCCACCTCCTGGGTTGCAGGGTCGTCGGCGTCCTGCGGGAGCTTCGGAGATGCAGACCGGACAGATGCGGCTTTGGTGCCTGCCAAGCAGGGGAGTAACTCCTTTACTCCAAGGCAGATTCTTCAGTCATATGGCGTTTAACAGATCGTCGAAGGTCCAGGATTCAGTTTCAGAGTTTCGTCCAGGGATATCTAAAGTCCTGTTGCCAGGGGTTCCTATCTTATACCCAAGGAAGGGGTTGGACTAACTCAGGGGACGAACATATGGGAGGGTTTGGAAAGAGGGGTGGCTACACCCATTTCCTTTGTCCAGTTTCGCGCCAGAGCAGGGGCTGGTAGCCCCTGCAACCGGTTTGAATTTGGCTATGCACAGGGAAACCAAATGTGCCCCTAGTGCAGGACTTCAAAGCATTCAGAGAGTGCACCCACCCAGCCCAATACACTAAAGCCTGTCTGGGAGGTGGTAACACCTTCCTGTGACAGGAAACCTATTGTCCAGGCCTCACCTGCCGGAGTTTCAGTCAGCAGTAGGAGGCCAGACTCGTGTCTGTGGTTGCAGCATCCATTTTGTGATGCCAGGGCTCTGTTTAGCTGGTACCGGGTATACCGGTGCTGTCATGTCTCTCCCTCTAGAAGGGTGGGATCATACTCCCACACCAGTTACTGGTGTGGGGGTATGATTCCAAGGTGTTTGACACCAAACACGACATGTTTCCGTGCAGCCATCCCAAAGTTAGCATTTACCGTTGAGATATAATGCACTTAAGAGTATATTGTCAGGCTGCACTCACAGACAACCCCGGAGGATAGATTCCGAAGGCTGCAGAGGGGCTCTTCTCATGCATGGGCACCCTCTCACATAAAACCAAGCACCCTGCCTTCAGGATTGATAAGGCCTGCCATAGGGGTGACTGATAGGTTTATATGTGCAGGGATAGGGTGAGATATAGTGAACCTATATCTCAGTAAGGGGTGCATGCACCACCTCACTCAGGCTGCTGTAGCAGTCCTGTGGTGTCATTTTGGAAGGCTTCCCAGGGGTGGCATAATACATGCTGCAGCCCCTGGTAGGCCTCTGGGGTACCTATGCCCTGGGTACATAGTATACCATATACTAGGGACTTATAAGGGCACCCCAGAATCCAATCTGAAGTGTACCTAAGGTACTAGGAATCCATTTAAGAGAGAAATCAGATAAACTGGGGCCCTGAATAGCAGGGTCCCAGTCCAACTAAGTCGAAAACCAGCAAAACACCAGGAAAAAAGTGGGGGCAACCATGCAGTCAGATTCCACCTTCCTACATAACCCCCCCCAAACGAAAGGAGATAAGGCTAACCTTGCCCAGTTGAGCCTTCGTTGACTAAGTGGCCATATAAGGAAGTACCTGCACTAGCATGGTTATCCCCTGTCTTATGGTCCACAAAGCAATCCCTAACCCCAAGGGGATAGGATGATCTCCACCATTTGGAGTCACCACCTGTGGTGTGTTTTGGTAAAGTAAAAGGCCGGTGGGGTGTCTGAGTAGAGAAGTGAGGCCCTAATAAAGTTGGCCTCAGCTTCCTCAGATCCCTAGCCACCATGGAGGCAATACTTTCCATGACTAAGTTGGGTCTTGCTCTAAGGGTCAACCTTTGGCTGCCTACAGCTGGGGGTTGAGTCCCTTTGGTTGGAACACTGGAGGGACATGGTAGGTTTGGAGCCTTTTGGTCCCAGGTTTGCCTTTGCCCAGCAGAGTCCATCTGGGGGAGGTCCCTACACAATGGTAAGGGGGATCCCTCAGTGGGTTGAGGAATTTTCACCTGGCTAGGGCTACTAGACTGGGTGCCCCTAATCTGCTGCTGGGGGGGTTCCTCTGGTCAGGGGCCCCTGTTGGGTCCACTGACCTCCCTGACCTCTGCAGCCCTGGGCTGACTGAGGCAGGGTAGAGAGGGGCAGGTTACCTGCTCCAGACTGGGTACCACCTTGGAAGGGTCCTCTGCCATCAGGGGTGTCGCCAGGCCGTGCCTGACTACCTCTGGGGCAGTTCCTTCACTAGGGGTAGGGTCAGTTCCCTGAGGAGGCTGACCCTTACCTAAAGTCTGGGGGGAAGAAGATTTTTCTTCATCCCTTGTACTCTCTTGTGGAGGAGAGAGGGTCATTCTTTCAGGCTCCATCACTCCAAAATATCCCTGGGGTTGGTCTGTGGCCCTCACAGCCCCACTAACTCTCTCAGGGATGCCCAGCATTCTTAAATGGGCTTGGTGTTCAACTTCAGCCCAAGCTGAAATTTCCAGATCATTGCCCATCAGGCAATCTACAGGCAAGTTTGGGGACGCTGTCACTCTCTTTGGGCCTGTGACCCCTCCCCAGCTAAGATTGACTATGGCCATGGGGTGATCTGTTCTGACACCATCAATGTTGGTCACCTGGTATTTAAACTCAGGCAAAAGCTGGTGAGGGGGGACTAGTTTCCCTGCCACCTTGGTGACACTAGCCCCTGTGTCCCTGAATGCCACAGCTTTCTGACCATTAATCAGTGGCTCCAGTCTGTACCTGCCCAATGCATTGGGACCCATGGTAAAAGTGGCAAATCCTATACCACCATCAGAGTCAGAGGAGTCTGGTGAGGGGGGCCTTTCTAAATTAGGGCCCACCTCTGTTCCCCTTGCAAAAGCACCTAACTTTTTGGGTACACTACTCCCAACTGGGGGATTACTACTGGTAGTACCAGGAGGGGTGGTAGTATTAGCTGGAGGAACATTTTCTTTACTGCCCATCCTGGGGCAACTGGGATCAGTTTTCCAGTGTCAAGGCTTTTTACAGACATGGCAATAGGGTTTCTTTTCAGGAGAGGAAGGAGTTTGGGACCCACCCCCAGAAGAGGACTTTTGGGGCCCTGTAGAGGACTTGTCTTTAGATTTAGCCCCACCTTTCTCTTGGGACTTGGTAGAATCTTTCTTCTGGTCACCACCCTGATTCTTTGGCCTTACCCTGGTTCTGACACATTTGTCTGCCTTCTTTCCCAATTCTTGGGGAGAGGTCAGATCAGAGTCCACCAGGTACAGGTGTAAAAGCTGGTTTTGACAATTATTAAGGATCTGCTCCCTCATAATCAAATTGTACAATCCTATAAAGTCATGCACCTTGCTGCCATTTATCCAACCTTCCAGAGCCTCAGTAGCATAATCTACAAAGTCAACCCAGTCTTGAGTCTGAGTCTTTTGGGTGTCTCTGAACTTCAACCTGTACTGTTCAGTGGTTAGGCCAAACCCATCAATCAGAGCACTCTTCAAGACTTTGTAATTGTCAGCATCCTCTTCTCTAACAGTGAGGAGCTTGTCTCTGCCTTTGTCTGCAAAGGAGAGCCACAAGATTGCTGCCCACTGCTCCTGGGGGACCCTCTGAACTTTACAGGCCCTTTCCAGTGCAGCAACCCATTTGTGGATGTCATCCCCACTCTGGTAGGGAGGGACAATCTTGCTTAGGTTTCTATGGTCATGAGACCTTTCCCTACCACTAGGGTAGTTGCTGCCATCATGGGACTCTAGTCCCAACTTTCTTCTTGTTCTCTGAAGCTCTAGGGTCTCCGTATCTAAAGCCACCTGCTCTCTTCTGATTCTAAGCTGAGCTTCTTCATACTTGAGCAGTCTCTCTTTCCTTTCATGAGAGGATTCCCTCCTATGAGAGGAAACAGAGGTCCCTATTGAGGTGTCAGAATGGTTAGACTCCTGAGAAGGAGACCTCGACCTTCTAGGCACACTCTCACCTCTTCCTGGTGGGACAAAGAGGAGGCCATTCTGGTCCTCCTCCTCATCTGCAGGAGGAGCTGGATTTTCCAGGGTAAGATCATTGTCATCTTCCTGGCCAGCTTCAGAGGTCAGGTCATGGGTATCTTCACCCCTTGGCCCTTCCTCATTTGCTGCCCCACCCTCTCTGCCTACCCCTTCAGACCCTGAGGCCTTCTTGAGCTCATCCAACAGCAGTATCTCTATGAGGCATTGGGTGTTTGCAGTTTTTCCTGTCTTCAACTTCCTAGTACTACACAATGCTTTCAATTCCAAGAATTGGAGGCTGTCATACTTGGATGGTAGAAGCCCATTGGCTTCTGGCAGGGACCCACTGGCTCCTGGCCTTGAAGACATCACTAGTGAGGTGTGGTGTATGCACTACCTACTCTAGTGTGGCCTACTAAACTCTCTTGAGTTGTAGAAAGGGTGTGCTAAGCCCTTGACACACAACTCTAAGTTCAGTAGAACTTACTGTTATTTTTAAGCTTGAATTATATGTACCTCATGTACCTTTTAGTGGTTTTCAGTTAGTCACTCACATGAGATTATCTGGTAAAACAAAGGCAAGATTGAATCCAACCGCTGCACACCAATGTGAGAAGTTGGCCTGGTATATGCTGTCCACTAGTTGTAGTGGGCACCTTGCACCAGTCCAAACGACCTTTATTGATGATAGGTTTAAAGACAACCTTTATTGAAAGCTATCCTAGTGGTAGCTATGGAGAGCAGCCTTCAGGCTAAGTCTTGAAGCAGTGTTAAGCTGTTTGTTTTACCAGTTTATAATCTCATGAATGACCAAATGAAAGGAGAACCACACCAGGTATATATATAAAATATATGTATTTATTACTAAACACTACCCACTAGTCTCTTTATGAGGCTAGAGGTCAAAGTACACAAGTTACAAGTCAAATAGCACAGTAAATTAGCACAATATACGATTAGCCCTAGGGGCGTACCAAACCATATATTAAGAAAGTGGTATAAGAACCACAACTTGACTAGACATGAAGCCTAGAGCCTGTAGAATCGCTGGGACCCCAAGGAACCACCCAAGGTAGTGACACAGGGGACCCACGGGGGACGTGTGCAGTGTGTGAACACAGCCGCGAGCCCCGTTAGCGTCTATGGGGAAAGTCGCGGTTAGAGTTTTAAAGTTTAGGGACACTTCGGAGTGGACTAGGAACAAACCCTTTTGGACTTAGAGGGTTCTAGGGCCAACACCCACGGGAGCACCGAAGTACTCGTGTTACCTCACCCAGGGAAGTCGGGTGCACAGGTGTCAAATGGTGTCGGGCCTCGCTGTCGTTTTCAATGGCCGCTGGCTGGAAAGTGCTGCTGCCGGGAAGTTGCGAAGTGTCCGAAGAGATCCAAGCCTGGATCGAGGATGAGAAGAACCTGCAAGCAGAGGGGACAGAGTCTAGGTCACTAGCCAGTGACCAGGGGCACGATAGTCGAATGCCCACCGATGTCGGGTGCTTCAAGTTCGAAGAGGTGAAGATTGTCTCTGCAGCCACGAGGACCAGGAGGTGTCAACAATGACCAGGAACTGGAATCGAGCTGTCCCAGGAAGGTAGTAGCTGACTGCGGTGTCGGTGCCCGGATTGGACCCAACAAGCCTTGGTAACAGCAACCCACGCAGAAAGAGAACAAAGGCTTCGGGGCGGACCAGCGAGGTCCGAGGGACTCCCCAAGTGAGGGAGAGTCAGGGCAGGCCTGGAGCAACCAGGGAGGCCTGTTGAAAGTAGAGTTGTCCTTCTGAGGGACCCACAAGTCGACGGACAAGGGATCGCGAAGGGACCTCGAGCGGAATCACGAAATGGCGGCCCACGGATCACTGGGAGTGGCCAGGCCAGCAATCTTCAGTGGATTTACTGCTCGGGATCGGGGCTACAAGTAACCCAAAGCACAGCCTCTAGGATCGACCAGAAGCTTATGCACTTGCCAATGTGCACGGTGTCCAGGGGTTCCGGTTCCACGGTACGCACGAGGGCTATGGGTCTCAGCTTTGCTGGGGACTCGGGTCAGCCTCTGGGAAGTCTGGAAATCTACCTCCTGGGTTGCAGGGTTGTCGGCGTCCGGCAGGAGCTTCGGAGATGCAGACCGGACAGATGCGGCTTTGGTGCCTGCCAAGCAGGGGAGTAACTCCTTTACTCCAAGGCAGATTCTTCAGTCATCTGGCGTTTAACAGATCGTCGAAGGTCCAGGATTCAGTTTCAGAGTTTCATCCAGGGATATCTAAAGTCCTGTTGCCAGGGGTTCCTATCTTATACCCAAGGAAGGGG
Source organism: Calotriton arnoldi (assembly GCA_963921515.1). Taxonomy (NCBI): domain Eukaryota; kingdom Metazoa; phylum Chordata; class Amphibia; order Caudata; family Salamandridae; genus Calotriton; species Calotriton arnoldi. The sequence continues at coordinate 52,689 of CAWUFW010003054.1, read as the reverse complement.
TTGGACTAACTCAGGGGACCCACCTATGGGAGGGTTTGGAAAGAGGGGTGGCTACACCCATTTCCTTTGTCCAGTTTCGTGCCAGAGCAGGGGCTGGTAGCCCCTACAACCGGTTTGAACTGGGCTATGCACAGGGACACCAAATGTGCCCCCAGTGCAGGACTTCAAAGCACTCAGAGAGTGCATCCACCCAGCCCCAATACACTAAAGCCTGTCTGGGAGGTGGTAACACCTTCCTGTGACAGGAAACCTATTGTCCAGGCCTCCCCTGCCGGAGTTTTGGTCAGCAGTAGGAGGCCAGACTCGTGTCTGTGGTTGCAGCATCCATTTTGTGATGCCAGAGCTCTGTTTAGCTGGTACCGGGTATACCGGTGCTGTCATGTCTCTCCCTCTAGAAGGGTGGGATCATACTCCCACACCAGTTACTGGTGTGGGAGTATGATTCCAAGGTGTTTGACACCAAACACGACATGTTTCCGTGCAGCCATCCCAAAGTTAGCATTTACCGTTGAGATATAATGCACTTAAGAGTATATGGTCAGGCTGCACTCACAGACACCCCGGAGGATAGATTCTGAAGGCTGCAGAGGGGCTCTGCTCATGCATGGGCACCCTCTCACATAAAACCAAGCACCCTGCCTTCAGGATTGATAAGGCCTGCCATAGGGGTGACTGATAGGTTTATATGTGCAGTGATAGGGTGAGATATAGTGAACCTATATCTCAGTAAGGGGTGCATGCACCACCTCACTCAGGCTGCTGTAGCAGTCCTGTGGTGTCATTTTGGAATGCTTCCCAGGGGTGCCATTATACATGCTGCAGCCCCTGGTAGGCCTCTGGGGTACCTATGCCCTGGGTACATAGTATACCATATACTAGGGACTTATAAGGGCACCCCAGAATCCAATCTGAAGTGTACCCATGGTACTAGGAATCCATTTTAGAGAGAAAGCAGATAAACTGGGGCCCTGAATAGCAGGGTCCCAGTCCAACTAAGTCGAAAACCAGCAAAACACCAGGAAAAAAGCGGAGGCAACTATGCAGTCAGATTCCACCTTCCTACAATAGGTTCCAAGCTTGTCGCAGAGGTCTTAGGATGGGGTGATGTCTGTGGCTTCGCTGCGTGGGTTGGTGAATTCCTGAATGACACTGAAAAGTTCCTTGGAGTTGGTGGAGTTGGCCAGGATTTTGTTGTGGATGAAGTTCCTCTTGGTGGCTCTGATCTGGTTGTGGTAGTCCGTCATGGCGTCCTTGTAGGTGGTGTGGTTTTCAATTGTCTTGGTGTTTCTCCAGTTCTTCTCCAGGCATCTGCAGGTGCGTCTGGCTTCTTGGAGAGCGGTGGTGAACCAGGCTGCTTTCCTGGGGCGTTGTCTGTCGGGGTTGCATAGCGGGGCGAACTCGTCTGCGCAGTTGAAGATCCAGGTGTGGAGTTCTCTCGCTGCGTCGTTTGCGTCGGGTGCCCAGGTGTGGTTGTCTCGGGTGAGGGTGGAGTTAAGTTGCTCGTCGGTAACCTTGCTGCAGTTCCTGCGAGGTGGGCATGGGGCTGGTTTGGGTGCCTTGGGTTTGTTGATGGCGAAGTGTTCTCAGTGGTGGTCGGTCCATGGCAGCTGCGTTGTGTGGCTGAATTGGACGCTGTTTCCTGCCGCAAAGATGGGGTCGAGGGTGTGTCCTGCTCTGTGAGTCGGTGTGTTGACGAGTTGTTTAAGTCCGATGCTGGCGAGGTTGTCACGAAGGATAGTGGAGTTGGGGTCGCTGGGGTTGTCGAGGTGGAAGTTCAGGTCTCCAATGAGTATGTAGTTTGCTGAGGCGATGGCGTGGGGTGCGATGAAGTCGGTGATGGTGGTGGCGAAGGGTGTTCGGGGGACGGGGGTCTGTAGATGAGGGTTCCTCGGAGTGTGGCTTTGGGGGTGGTCTGCATCTGGAAGTGCAGGTGTTCGGCGGAGGGGAAGGTTTCGCTGGAGGTGGTGAGGTGGAGGGTGCTCTTGTGGGCGATGGCGAGGTCCCCTCCTGGGTGGTTGGGGCGGTCTTTCCTCTGGATCTTGTATCCGTCTGGGATGGCGGTGCTGATGTCGGGGGCGAAGGATGCGTTGGTCCAGGTCTCTGTGAAGAAGGCGGTGTCGGGCGAGAGAGAGTCGAGTAGGTTCCAGATTTCCATGGCGTGTTTGAGTACGGAGCGTACGTTGAGGAGGATGCATTTTAGGGTGTTGCCGGTGCTGGCGTCAGCAGTGTTGGAGGCCGGGGTTGCGGTGAGGGCCTGGCGGCAGTGGAGGCAGGAGAACTGGCCATGGGTCGTGCTCGGCGAGGCCTGTTGGCATTCTCTAAGTCTTCCGGGGGTTGAGTGCGAGGAGGGTGGTGGTGTCGTAACGATGGGTAGTGGGAGGTCCAGGGTTCCTGGCGCTGGCCGCGGTCGTGGACGGGCGCAGACGGGCTTGCCTGTGGCGCGCCTTTGGCACGCCGGCGCCGCGACCGTGCAGCGGGCGCCCTTAAGTAGGGGAGGTGGGAGGGAGGAGAGGCTGGGAGGGGGGAGCGGGGGAATTCCGGGGGGGAGGGGCCGCAGGGGCAGCAGCGGCGAAAGGAACAGGCAGGCACGAGAAAATAAAAACAGTGGTGGAATTAGAGCAAGACACAGATGGGCACAATAACAGTGGCACAACAGGGAAAAATTAAGAAGAAAAAAAAACGGCTGAGAAAGGTTACGGTGGTTGCAGGCAGTCTGGTCGCAGTTGGAGCGGGCAGCAGGTGCAGGAGCGGGCAACAGCCTCGAACCTCCCAAGGAGGAGGTCGGGGTCTGGAGGCAAGAGACGGCACAGCGGAGCTGCGGGAAGAGAGTGGACCTAGACCGAGGATGCCTTGGAGTCACTGCCCTGCAAAGTACCACGCATCAGGTGTTAGTCTAACACATTTCAGTGTGGTGGTCCGCATCACATCACTGAAATGGAAAAAATCACACATTCTACTGCCTCCTCTGCCGTGTCAAGCAGAGTGCTGCTATAATGCACATGATCGACTGAGCTGCGGCTGAGTGCAGTGCGCGCTGCTCCCAGCAGGCTTAGGGGGCTGGCTCAAGAACTGCTAAGTGCTCGCAGCTCTGCAAGTCATGCTACAATGTATTCAATTTAAACACCCCCGCCCGACACACCTGCATAACTTAAACTAACGGCAGGGGTGGTGGGGTGAGGTGGTTGGATGATTTCTGGTACCCAACGCCGGCCGTGGCTGGGCTGGCTCTCGCCGTCAGTCATCGAGTGCTAGACTCTGGCAGCGCAGGGCAAACTTACCCAGGCTGGGAGAGAGTTGCTCACACCGTTGTGGTGGTAAAGATGGAATCCAATCTGGTGATGATCCTGGATGGGATGGATCCCGCCCACACAACTTAACCCCTGGGAGGGCCAGAGTGGCTGACTCACTCGGAGTCACTCGAGCATGCCAGTCGCCGTGAGCAGAGTGGGTGCTGTGAAGCAATATAGCTAGCTGCTCGCAGCAGGTCGCATGATGGCACCGCAGCGGCGGTGACACGAGCGGGACTAACCCGAACCTAGCCCACCGGGCCACCGCGTAGAGGAGTCATAATTCATTCAGTAAGTGACTGAGTTTAGTAGTGAGAGCTGGTTACTAAAAAGATGGTAGCAAACACTTCTGTGACTGCTATGTTTAAATTGCATGTGTTGTTAGACCAAGCCATGAGGGTGTGCAACTGACTCTCAAGTATAGCGAGCGGCGTGCCAGACCCTGGGGCGGTTGGCTGCTCAGCAGCTAAAGTATTGATTTTTATACTGCTCGATGTCGTTTTGATTGAAATAATACAGCTTAACCCTGCGCGCCAGCAGGGCTGTGACTTGCTTAGTGTCTTTTTGACTGAATACAGCCAGGCCCTGTGCGTCGGCCTGCCCGGGCTGTGACTTCACTTATGCTATGTGTTGGCCTCTCAGTCAGCCTCTATGAGGCTTTCCGCCCCAATCATGCTGTGACTAAATCTGCAGCGGCTAGTGCAGAGTGCACTAGGTTAGTGCCCTTCCATTTCTGGTGCTTTGCAGCAGTTTTAAGATCTTCTTAGAGTTTTTTGTTGCTCAAATGGGTGTAATTTCTGATATTTATGTTTCCCTCGTCTTCATTGCTTGATTTTGCTTACAAAAAAGTGTTACTCAGAGTTGTTGAAATGTCACTCATAATTACATTGAAATTATGAAAATATCACACATAGCAATCAGAAACCTTGTCAGCTATGTTCAAACTATAAAAATTTGGTAGAGCTAGAAACTTCTCTCCTCTCCAAGTGAATATAAATCTCAGAGCACTGCACCAAAAAACAAGCCCTAGAAATTGATTGTACTGCAAAATCTCAAATTCTCAATACCGAGTTAAAGCAATTAATCCACACGTTAGAAAGTGAGTTGAGATATGTTGCAATTTTTGTATCTTCATTCCCAGATTTAAATTTCTAATTACATTTTAGAAACAATAGTACAGAACAACAGCATCTAACATATATTTGGCTAATTTTCATTTTAGTGAAACTGTTGGAACTATGCACTATGAATTAACAAATGATTGCACTGCTCAAGTATTATAAAGAGTGACAAGCTTATATAAGGGATAAAGTACACCCTGCCATAGATAATAAGGATATTGCAAGTCACCGAGAAGTTCCATAACCATATAGAGGAATGAAGCAGAAGGCTGAGTTCCTTCATAAGGTTATGGAACTCCGAGGTGACTTGCAGTATCCTTATCATGTATGCCAGGGGGTACTTTATCCCATATAATACATAGTCACACCTTTACCTTTCCCACAAACCACTTAAAACCTTGGTGCATAGCTCTTTCATACGAAAGAGCAAGAATGTTTGCAAACATGAAGAATAATCACAAAATCTTTAGTGCAAGATTAAACATATCGAAACCTGTTAGATAGTTGTGGCAAATAGATATTAGGAATAATTCAATAGAAGTCAGGTTTTTTTTAAAGAAAAAAAAGCAGCAGTAGCTCGAAATGTGTAGAAACATGCAGAAAGATTCTGGTTTTTCTCTATCTAAAGAGTGCAAAAAATAAAATATTTTCTTTGCTTGTCACTGTAAGCTATTAAAATAGAGCTGAAGAAAGAAAAGCGATGTTCCGTTTTTTGTTGCTTTAAATAGCTGCTTCAATTATGCTACATGACCTCAGCTGCTGCCTCTGGCAGTGGGCATTGTAATTTCAGAACTCGACTGTAATAACATAATTTTCAAGTTCTGACATCTTTTCTTCGACTCTGACATCTTTTCTTCGACTGTGTGCGTCACAAGTCGGAGATTATAAAGGGATTACAGACTCCCATGTATTATAGTTGTCATCTAAAGTAAAAATAGACATGATGTATAGTGGGCTTGAAACTGTAACTTAATCCTTTAGTCCAATGACTGTGCTACAAATCTCATATGTAAACACCAGACAGCATAAGTTTCCTGGCACCACGCTCATACCTATGGGCCGGGCAGGCAGGGCACGGCAGGGCAGGGCTGTGACTGTGTCTGTGCATGTCCCTGCTGTAGGTGAACCGAACGAGCATTTACAATGCAATAAGTCTCGCATTTGCAAGATTTTGAGCTACTGGCATTGTAAATGACAATGCCTTTTATTTATGTGTTTAAAAAACCTGCAATAATAAAAGGCATTGTCATTTACAATACCAATAGGTCAAAGCTTTGAAAATGCGAGACCTATTGCACTGCAAATGCTTGTTTTCCCTGCCAGAAAGGAGCTCTGGCCTCCTTCCTCTGTCCCTGTGTTACAGAGGGGCTCTGGCCTCTCCTCCCACTGCGTGAGAGGTCTTCTTTCTGAGTCGAGGTGGCGAGGCAGTTAGCTCGAGCCAGGCTCGAGCCTGAACCCTGGCTGTGATTCAGCTCGAGCGCATAACCAGCAGAGCTTTCCTGTGACTTCTGTCTGCATCCCTCCGTCCACCCAGGATGGTGCCTTACGGACAGCGCTGCCGATTAGGTGGTGTTGATGGGAAAATCACCTAACCCCCTGCCTATAGAAAATGAACGTGAAAGTGTAATGTAACTAACGCTCATGTAAAGCTAGAGTTCCTGCCGTATAAAAATGTATAACCATGCACAAGGACGTAAAAATAAAGTAAAGCCTTCACCTACGGAAAGACAATAAGTTGATTTGTACAAAGTAAAACCAGAAACGTGGATGAATCGTGACTTCTCTGACTAAATTATATGATCTGAGGCAAATAATTAATTTCACCAAAACATTTGTTTCTTCTTTATTACGTATAAAAGCCATTTCAACTATGTGACCTCAGAATACCAGTTGTACAAAAACCTAATGTGCTTTATTTAATAGACTGTATTGCCACAAATGAATTTGCCCGTTGCCTGCATACATTTCTATACATATATCATAATGATTGCAGCTACTATATGTAGTTTTTGGAGAAGCTATCTGGAACTGAACCAGATCACATTAACTTAGCACCAGGGCAGTGCACTTTCGTACCAATTGCACTATGCGACTTGTGCAATACAACATTTCCAAGATTCACTGGTGTGGAAATTAGTTTTTTGCACCAGTTGTGATATTGAATATTTGTTTATTAGTAATTGGTCAGGGAAAATATGTTTCCACCGGTCAGTGGGCAGGTGCAAATATTTTTACACTGGCCTGTTGATGTGGCGTGTGTTGGGGCAAAACTTCACTGTGCTTGTGGAACGTAAAGGCATTTGGCGTCAGGTGCCCAGTAAAACTTTTGATTATGTCAACTTGCTGATCAAATAATGCCGTGCACACATAAAGAAAAGCAAGCAAGAGAAGACGAGATGGACAGCCCTACAAACACAAAACAAGAAAATCTGCTGTAGTGAGAGCATCTAGGAGCCCACTGTAAGAGTGGGGCCCTTACTCTCGGAATCGAGATAAAAACAGCATTTTCACAACCGCAAAAGAAATATTGAAAATAAAATGTGGAGAAAAATTGTTATTTTCACTTTCGAGGTTGATATGTTCACGCAGAACTGTATTAAACCTAAATCAGCAATCTGCAGAGGCACTGGTAACAGTGGCACTCGCGTTATCGATCTCTTAAGGATAAAAGGCTGAGTTGGCTTAGCGGGATTGCACACAAGTGTCTGCAACAGGAGCATCAGTCTTTTCTAAATGTATTTATTGTTTATATTCACTTTATAAAACCCATGTAAGCGAGCCACATAATTTACCACATTCACCATATACTATTAAAACAAACTAAAAAGGAGGAAAGACATCAAAACTGTTAGTCCAATACAATAAATAACGTTAAAAACGAAATGCAGCAGCACAAGTCATGAAAAAGTACATTCAGTGACCGATTAGTTAATCTCACTCCTGTAACGCCCACTGCTTCTCTATTCACACAATACGCCCATTTCTGGTACTGTGTTGAAAAACAACACGTAATAACAGCAGTGCGGCCAGCCGCCATGTTAAAAGGGCGTCGGGCTATTTGTTGATAAATAATACACAAGGGCAGCGCAGCCGCCTTGTTAAAACATGAAGCGTGTCCGGCGCCTGTTTATGTTAAAGGTGGAGAGAACGGCAGGTTAGCCTCCCCGCGAGGTAGGGCGTTTCATATGTATTCATCAAGCTTCTTTCCGGAAAGGACTCGGGAATCAATTAATGGATTAAATCGATCTCGGCAAGATTCCAACCCAAGGCCACAAATGAAACTCTCTTACTCACGTGATCTTTAATAAGAAGAAAAACCAGCTGTGGCGAGGTTGGAAAGGAAACGGCCGCCATTGTCCCGCTGCCTCAAAAGTGAAAGTGGGCGTGGCCGCTGAATGAAGCACGTCGTCGTGCTTGAGTTTGGAGAAACACAATAAAGAAAATAGAACAGGTCCGGTGCAACAACCAAGTAAAGGGGCCAGTAGCCATGGGAGGAATCAAATGACGACATGGACGTACTAAGGAGGGACTAACAAGCCTCATAAGCAATCAGAAAACAGCATTTAGAAGGACAAACACACAAGCCAATGAAAATTATGGACTGGGTAGTGGGAGGGGCTTCTCTCCCGTACTGAACTACCCCAGATCAACCCCAGAGCAGCGTGTGCGCGCTGGCTCAGGGCTCAACCTAAAAAGGAGCCAGAAGCGAAGGACAGCCATAGTGCTCTTGAAGGAGACAAAGAAAAAACAAAACCACACTGAAGGATAGTGTAAGCCCCACAGACTTACAAGAAAATTTCCAAGAATGCAGAAACATTTTAGATTAAGAGCTTCAACTTGAGACAATCGAGGGCCCAGTAAGTAACACGGTCTGGTGAGCTGCAGGCCTATTGTAAAAAACATTAAAAAAATGTAAAAGGGAAAAATGTTGTGTGTGTTTTTTTGTTAATTTATTAAGAGCTGCATATTTGCCCATGAATGCCTGGTACTAAAGAGAGCTCCTTTTTAGTACATGTGCACATTGTGTACAGAAAAACCTGGCGTCACTCAAAGTGAGTGGATAAAATGACTAAAGTGGACTGCCATATTGTTAAATGCTGTATGCTGTGGTAGAGCGGTAGCAAGATGTGAAAGGACGGCAGTTAAACAGACCAATGGATGAAGAGAGTTGATTGAAAGGCCCTACATATATGTATCTGTATATGTATTTTTGAAGGTGTTATTTTTAAAATAAAAGGTCTTGGCTAACACCAGACCTAAAAAAGTTCAAGTGTCAACACACTAACCTGCTTCTGGTTTGATTTCCCAAGCGCACTGACAATTTAGACAGGGAGCAGTGTAGTCCCTATTGGACATTTGTGCTCTACGCTGGACCCGTCTCTCTGGTAGTTTGATCTCAAATCATGGAACAATGAGAGGAAAGCATTTTGCCCAAAGAAAGACAGACAAGGGGTATAAGTTTAAAGATTTACTACAAATAGAATAGTTCCAGCAATGAATGGGCTGGTCCATCGGTTTGTAATAGTAAAGCATATAATTCATCAAAAGAGGAAAGTCAAAGAACTTAGTAGGGGTCTAGCAATAGTAAGTCCGGCATAGATTCACCTTCACAGGATGGGGAATGGGTATCCTCCTTCTATGGAGAAAGCTCACTCTTTTATAAGACCTTAAACAACGGGTTTCATACAATCACAATATTAGTACATGGTTCACAGGCTTTTAATCAGTGAGAAGTAAGCAAAGAAAAACATTTAATTCAGAATACATTTGGTGATTCTCCCATCATTCTTCTACTTTGATTTGGGTGTTTCACAGCTTCTACATATAACACATGAAATGCTAGATATCATGTTATTCAGTCTGGGACAGTTAGCTTGTCCTTCGAAAGGTACATTTCGTCTGATCCAGCTGGGATAATAGCCTTCTTGTTAAAGCAGAGCCTGAAAGTTCTTTATTATAGCAGAGAATAAACAGCAGAAATGGTCACATGGTGTACAGCAATGTCACATGCAAGTTGGACGACAGAAGCTAAGTTATCCTAAGTTAGCTAATGTGCTATTTCACGTTCTACACATTGGAATTCTGACAATCTACTTTCATGCAAGTCCAGAATACCAAGTTCTGAGTGATATAAAACTAGAACCTCCTGAAGATTTCACGTAGAACCTTAGACCCCTGTTGTATTGTTATTTCCTATTGGCACATATGGGTTACTTTTGCACCTTCACTATGCTGGGTGCTAGTTTGTGTGGCAAGGGCAGTTCAGGTGTAGCTGTGGATCTGACTGCATTGTGCCACCCTCTTGTCCTGTGCTGTGGCTCATCCACTGCTACCTACTGTTGGAGCTCTGTTACTAGTTGTGAAATCTCTGGCCCATTTACCCTCATACCCAGAAGCGGTGGTCTTTTATTTGTAGCATGAGAGGTAAAAGGAGAATACTATCAATCATCAAATTTTCCCAAATACAGTGTAACCAATAGTGTCACACGATAATGCAGACCACAATTAAAAATGGGATTAGAGAGGGTTTACTCATAATTTCAAAAACAAGTTTACATAGACCAATCTCAGCATGAGGGTATAGATGTACAAAACAAACAAAACATGACCAAATCTCCTCAAGAGATTTATCCTAAGCAGAAGGAAGAATACTAACAATTCAATAATCGTCAGACAGGAAGTGAGGAAAAAGATTTTCGAGTTAAATTACATCAATCGGTTTTCAAAAGAAAGCATTAGTCCTGTCTTTCCCTATACTACTCTAACGGGGACCAACTATTCTAATAAGCATTTGATTTCAGCATAGGAATAAAAGGAGAAAAGGTGTCAGCTGCCGAAGTGGTTGTCTCTTTCAATCAGCCGGAGAGTATTGGACATGGTCTAACAAGGTGCCTTGAGAAGGTTTCATTATGGATGGAATGTTCGTATTTGAAACTTAACGGAGCAAAGACGGAGCTGATGTTCCTCGGCAATTCACCCTCTCTCAATATAGGACCATTCTGGCCCAGCTGCATGGGCCCAGCCCCCTCTCCCAAAGACCAGATTAAGAGCCTGGGCGTCTGGCTTGATCGGAACCTTGATTTCAAGGTACAAGCACGGAAGGTTGCAGCCAGTTGCTATGGGATCCTAAGAATGATAAGGAAAATCCTCCCTTTGCTGCCTTTTGCAGCCAGAAGATTGCTGATGCAAGCTTTGATTCTCTCCCGGCTTGACTATGCCAATGCCCTTTACTTAGGAGCTCCATGCTGTTACACAAAAAAACTACAGATTGTGCAAAACTGTGCAGCACGCCTGTTATTGAACATTCCTAATCGTTTATCAGCTAAGCCTGCCCTTGCGGTTCTCCACTGGCTTCCTATCCAGGATAGGATCCAATTTAAGGCATTGTGCATGGCTCACAAAGCATTATCAGGGAAGGGATCCTCCTTCATCCGATCTACTATTCTGCCCTATCGTGCTAACAGGGCCTTAAGGTCGGACAACAAACATCTGGTAGTAGTACCAAAAATAAAAAGATCGAGGAGTGGAGGACGCCTTTTTTCATATAATGTTGCCAAGCTTTGGAATCGCCTTCCCCTTCGGATCCGGCTTGAACCAAATTATTTGATCTTTCGAAAACAAATTAAAACTTTTCTCTTTCCCTAAATTTCTTTAGTGCTTAAAGAAATTCAGGTTTAACTTTCATACACAAAAGCAAAGATGGAATTAACGGAGTTCCTGAGATGAGACGTCCTCGGTTGATGATCAGAAACTGGTTTATTCCATTTACCTCAAGGTCCAGTGTCCATTGACCAGAGCAAGAGTGGGAAGATTGATTAAATAAGTGTAGCTGCCTCATGTGACCATTTCAAATATTTCTATCCTAAATGAAGAAAAACAGAACTGATGACCTCATCACACTGAAGTCTCGCCACGCATACAGCTCTTCAAAGTCCTTCAGCACCATCAGTGAAGCCACCAGCCGAAGTGAGCAGCTTTTGAAGACCATCAGTCACTGTCGGACCCACATATTCCTCGCTCCACAGAAAAGTGCAAGGTCATCAACCTCTTGTTCACTGTGAAAATATAAAAGATCCAGCAGCGCATTGGCAACATCCAGCCTGTTTCATCTTACACCTACCCCATCCCATAGAACCCCGCAATGGTCCGCTCTCAGTCATCGCTAGCAGAGCACTCACATCTACTCCGCTCCCGGCAAAGCATTTCTTGTGAAGATGTCTTATCCTCATCTTATCTCACTGTGGGCACGCTCTCACTCCCAATGCCTCCCTCACTCGGAGCATGTTACCAGAAGCTCTTAAGACTTTCTAGATCCTCCCACTCCTAAAGAAACCTACTGTACACCTGAACAACCTCGCCAGCTATTGTCCCATCACTCACCTACCGTTCATCCGTGTTAAACTCCAAGACCACATCAATACTTTCCGTCTCCTGCACAATTACCAGTCTGGCTTCGGAACACACTGCAGAACGGAGACCACTAACTTACACATGGTGATGATAACCTCTTGATCACAGATGAAGCTGATTTCGATTTCCAGATCCTGCTGGACCTCCCAGCTTGCATTGGCACAGTCTACCCCTGTATACACCCATGGAGTCTCGCATGGAATTCACAGGCAGTGTCCTTCACTGGTTCTCCTAACTTTCTGACCAGCATCAGTTTGTTCGCATGGGCACCTTGAGGTTCCTAAAGATCCCCATCACCTGCGGGAGTCCTCCGGGTTCTCCTGTCATCTCCAACCTCTACAAGGAGCCAAATGCTGTTCTACTCGGATACTTCCGACACTCAGCGCCTCAAATGCTGCCTGCTCATGTGGCCTGGATGTCCAGCACCTGCCTGAAGCTCAGCCATGACAGAATGCATGTTTTGCAGCGTGAATCTTTCTGGATTCACTATGCTGTGCATTATTCCGCCATCTCGTGGTTGGGTCCGGATTCGTAGTCTTTTCTTTGTTTTTGTGTTGTTTTTTTTTTTTTTTTTGTTGTTGGCCCAGGTGGGCGGCGACGCCCACCATTTGGTGTCTTCGGTGACGTCGTCGCGCTTCCGGCGGAAGCTCCCACCTTTGGTAGCCATCTTCAGATTCTTTTTTCCGCCGTGGGGTCTGGATCGCTGCCGAGAAGTTCCAGAAAGTTTGGACGAAGAATCTCAAAGTCGAAATTTCATCACAGAAGATGTACTCCTGAGACACCGGACGACGACACTAGTACCGGAGAAGAAGGACGACGAGGTAGAAGGTCCACGACCGAAATCTCGACGCCTACAGAGAATGCGCTCACAGGGGGCTCCCTAAGCGCGGTTATGGACAAGACTCCGTTCAAGTTCTGCAGAAATTGCCACCACAAATACGCCCAAAAAGACCAGCACCCAGTCTGCAACCTCTGCTTGCCGCTCGACCACGCCAGCGAAGACTGCAACGCGTGCTCGGCGTTCACCCCGAAGACCCTCCGGGTGAGAGACAGACAGAGAAGGGCGAACTACAGCATGCAGGGCCAGGGACCAGCACCATCTCTCCGAGACCTGGGTCTCTCGAGCGGAGAGGAGGACAACATCGCAGAGGGACCAGAGGACTGCGCTGTCGTCGAAATCGAAAAGAAAACGTCGAAGGAGGTAAGGGAGTCGTCGACCCCAAAACACCAAAGCGACGCTCGAAAGAGTGAAGCCAGAATCCCTAGCGACACTCCGAGAAGTGTAGCAAAGTCCTCGAAGGGAGCGTTGCCGCCGAAACACTCGACGAAAGCAACAGCACCAAGGGACAAACAGCCGAGCGGATCCTTGGACAAGGACTCTCAATCGGCGAAAGCCTCCGAAAAACGAAGGCGTCGAAGGTCGTCCCCGAAAGGAAACCTCGACACCGAGAAAGGAAGGCCCGGCGTCTGTTTCGACGACCGCGACCACGAAGAGAGGCACTGCACCACTCGACGCCGAAAAGGCCCACGAGATGGCGAAAAGAAGAGGAGGCTCGAGGCAGAGATGGCGAGCATCCTGCAACGCAAAAAGACTTCGACGAGAAGATGAAACAATACGCTATTCCGTCGAAGCAAGCCCACGAGGCAGTCGAGGAGTTCGAGGCCGAAGTCGTCGAGGCCCCGGGGACAACCGAACAGCTCGAAGACCAGGACGAGGAATACTACTACTTCGAGGCCGAAGGCGAAGAAGAGATGCTGTCTTACAGGGACTCGGCGTCCTCTGAAGTACAAGACCTAGACTGGCAAGACCTCGACACAGAGTCACCAGAAGAAGGGGTAGACACTTACCCCTCGAGACCTTCGCCGCCAGACGACATCGGAGTCTACAATGAGGTCGTGCAGAAGGCTGCAAAGACTTATGGGGTCGAAATGCAGGAGGAAAAAACAAAAGCAGGTTTCCTCTTCGAAACCCTGCTCCCCCAACAGACAAGGAGCCAATTTCTACCCATGTTACCTGGCGTTCTCGACCAGGGAAGGGAGGCCTTCAGGGAACCAGCAATCTGCAAAGCGGTTACCCCGAGGAGCGAAAAGAAGTATAAGCACTCTACAAAAGATCCTGCATACATACAGGGGTCTGTACCAGCAGACTCCATTATCGCTGCAACAGCCAGGAAGAGGGCCGGTGTGCCCACCAACACAGGCCCACCTCCAGACAAGGAGAGCAAAAGAATAGACCTCACAGGACGTAAGGTGGAGAGGAACGCAGCCATACACTGGCGTATCGCCAACTCCAACGCCCTCATCAGCAGGCATGCATACCAGCATTGGGCAGAAATGAGCCAGCTCATTAAGCACCTGCCAGAAGAACACCAACAAAGGGCCAATTACCTAGCGGAAGAAGGCAAGGCCATCGCGAACACTTGCCTAAAGTCAGCCTTGGATGCAGCAGAGAACTCCAGCAGGCAAATGATGATAGGGATGACTGAGAGGAGACACGCATGGCTCAGGATCTCCGGTTTCAAACCAGAAGTACAGAGCAACATCATCAACACACCGTTTGACGGTGAGAAACTGTTTGGAGCAACAGTTGACAACAAACTAACACAACTAAAGACGGACAACGAAACTGCAAGGTCCATGGGAGCGCTGCAGTTCAGGGGAATGAGAAGAGGGAACCCCTCAAGGCGAGCCAGTGGTAGAGGAGGCAATGCACCTACCACTTCACACCAATCACAACAACAAGGGTACCAAGGGAACAACCAGGGCCAAAACCTGCAGGGACAACAGCAGCAAAATTGGCAGTACCAACCCAGAGGACGGTCCTTTCGAGGGCGCGGGTACGGACGGGGACAGGCCCGAAGAGGGGGCCAGCAGCCCGCCTCAAAGTGACTCCACACACAGAACAAGCCCCCCACCGTTAACACCAAGGTTGAGGGAAAGTCCGCAAAAGGAAAAGATAAAGAGCAGAAGCACACAGCAAATAACCACCGAGCATACGACACCAGTGGGAGGAAGAATAGGAAAATTTCTCACACAATGGAGGAAAAATACCACGGACAAATGGATACTAAACACCATACAGCACGGGTACTGCATAGACCTCCAAAAACACCCGCCAGGGAGAAGACCAAGACATCGGTCAATACCCGCAAGAGAACTAGCCCTCCTCCGCCTAGAAGCAGAGGAACTGCTACAAAAAGAGCAATAGAGCCAGTTCCAAACAACGAAAGGAACAAGGGAATATACTCAACGTACTTCCTAGTGCCAAAGGTAGACGATACACTAAGACCAATACTGGACCTCAGATTCCTGAACAAGTTCGTAAAAACTCAAAAATTCAGGAAGTAATACCCCAAATCCAAGAAGGGGATTACATGGCGACCTTAGACCTAAAAGATGCATACCTGCACATACCCGTCAACCGCAAACACAAACGGCTATTAAGATTCGTGATAGGCCACGATCACTACCAGTTCACAGTGCTAGCCTTCGGACTGAAGTCCGCACCAAGAGTGTTCACGAAATGCCTAGCAGCAGCTGCAGCGCACCTTCGGAGAAGGAGCATACATGTATACCCCTACCTCGACGACTGGCTGGTAAAAGCAGGATCTTACAGACTCTGCAAAAAACACATCAAACAAGTCATAGAAACACTGTCCACATTAGGTTTCTCAATACATTGGGAAAAATCGTCAACAGAACCCCAACAAATCAAGATATTCTTGGGGGCACAAATAGACAGCACACAGTCCAAGGTGTTCCCCAGCGACAAGAGAAGTATAGCGCTCCTGAGGGAAACACGTCATTACCGCAAGGGGCAAGTTCTGACAGTGAGGACGGTGAGCAGGCTAATGGGAATGATGGCATCATGAATCCACCTTGTCCCGCATATCAGACTGCACATGAGACCGTTCCAGGAATGTATACAACAGCAATGGTCACAAGCCACAGGGAGTTGGGAAGATCTAGTGGTTGTCACACACGCAGTGCAGAAAGAAATAGCGTGGTGGAAAGAAGAGAACATATTACAAGGGAAGCCATTCACACAGCCAACTCCAACAGTGACCATCACAACAGACGCCTCACAGCAGGGCTGGGGCGCGCACATGACCAGACTCCGCGTCAGGGGGCTCTGGTCACAACAAGATGCAGTGAAACACATCAACTACCTAGAACTCAAAACTGTGTTCCTAGCCTTAAAAGCCTTTCAAAAGCAGCTTTACGGCCAGCGAGTGCTGATACAAACAGACAACACAACTGCAACACCTGCCCAGGTCCCTTAAGGCTTTGCTGGGTGCACCCCAAATCATTCTCCTCCATCTTGTGAGTTGCAGCCTACCTGTGCCCCAGATTGCAGTGAGCAGAGTCCAGAAAGTGGTAAGGAGGCAGACTAGTGCTGTCTCTTCCCTCCTCCAAAAAGTTTTTAAAAAAACGATTTTCCCTTTCTGTGATTACTGTCTTTGCCTGTGGTTGTTACAGTTTAAAAATGTAGTTTTAACCTGCCTGTGATTGTATATTTTATCACCTGTTTTGTGTGTTAAACTTGTGGTTTTCCTGCCCATGATTGCTTCCATTTAACGTGTTGAATTGTGGGATTTGCAGTCCAAACTCTGTAGTTTGTCGCTCTCATTCCTGGTGACTATTCAGTTTTCCCTCCAAATTTCTCCTTTGCTCTGTGCTAAGACCTGTATGTTAAACAGTGCACCCCCAGCCACCATTTTGTGTTATCAAGCCAGTGAAACCAGCCCCCCCTGCCTCCCCTCCAGCAACAGGGATTTTCTACATCAGAGGGTGCTTCTGTGAGCTGTTTAAACTGTGTTTAATAGGGACTGTGCACTTCGTTTTTGGCCAGGAGAGGGAGTAAAGTTGTATTCAAACAGTATTGTTAGCTTTCAAGTTTGTGAGGCCTTTACCTGCAGAAATCCAAAGTGTGGATTGAGCCTGTCTGTCTCCTAGGAGATTCTGGACAGGAGAAGCAGCTTCCAACTCCCTGGGCAGCAAACCTTGTCTGAGGTTGCTGGGACCTTATATAGTCTGCTAGTGGCTGCTACATGTATACACTGATTAGTGGTTGTATCTGATGTTTCTATTGGTTTGAGTTAGTGTCCTCATTGGTTGGGTATTTGAGGGTTCTGATTGGTTTCTGGATCTGTGATTCAATCAATGTAGGGTTGGGACTAGGGCTAGGGTTATGATTTCTATTGGAAGCAGGGACTAGGGCTTCCTGTTTTATTGGTTGTTGGGACTAAGGTGGAACTAGGACTAGGGTTAGGCCTTTAATTGGAAGTAGCGATTAGGGCTTCTGGTGTTATTGGTTGCTGGACTAGGTGTGGGACTAAGAGTAGGGTTAGGCTTTCTATTGGAAGTAGTGACTAGGGCTTCCCGTCCCATTGGTTGCTTGGACTAGGGTTGGGACTACTGGTAGGGCTAGGGCCTCTATTGGACATAGAGATCAGGGTTTTTTGAACTGATTGGATGCTTGGAGTAGGGCTAAGATTGGCTGTAAGGTCCTGATCTCCTATTGGTTCTAGCTTTTAGGGCTAGTGTTGTGATTGGATAGTATTAGGGCTAGGGTTCCCATTGGCTGACGGGGTCACCTGATTACTAGGGGTATCAAAGGCCAGGGTTAGGGCGTCTCAGCCCGGGCGTCGAGGCTAAGGGCAGAGAGGACAAGGGTGAGTGCCTGTTTGAGCCTGTTCGAGACGGGCCAGGAATGCTGCCCATCTTCCCATTAATTAATGTGTCTATTACTTTTCTCCTGAAAAAGCATATCTAATGCACTACCCTATTTCACATCCGCTACCTCTATCAATATTTTTAATCTGCATATACTTAACTCCTTTATGCATCTATGTACTTTCATTGTACTTATGGATCTATATATTTATCACTTTCTTCTAATTTAGCATTTCCAATGCACTACCCTATTTCCCAGCCTATACTTCCCTCAATATATCTTCTAGCCCAACTTTTTGACTCATCTCAAACTTCTTTCTACTACTTTTTCCAATTCACTACCCTATCTCACCCTATACATCTATCACTATATCCTCTACACCCACTCTCTCATTTATCGCAAACGCCATACCACTACTATGTTCCCCAAAATAACCCTTTCTTGACTCTCTCCTACTCTACACCTCCTTGTATCTTCTGACACCTCCTTTACTGTACCAATGCCCAAGACAAACCTTTCTAAACTCTTCCCTCTGACTCTTCCCCTCCAAAAACCCTTTTACTCATCAAAAAGCCTCCTCCTACTGCTATGACCTACAAAAGAAATCCTTCACTCTTCTATCCCACAACTATCCTTTTCAATCAAAATAAAAGACTAGCATGTTCACTTCACTAATTCCATATTCCACTATACTAATTCACCACTAATCCTTTATGGGTTCCAGAGTAGCGTGCTACTCGCCAACAAAGCGCTTCAACACCCACCAGGGGTAACAGGCGCTATATGAATGCAAACCTTTCTTTCCCTTCTATCCCTCCACTATCCTTCTCACTCCAAATAACTGACTAATATCCACCACTCAAATTACTTTCATATTTCACCATACTAATTCACCACTAATCCTTTATGGGTTTCCGGAGTAGCGTGCTACTCGCCCCAAAAAAAGCAATTCAACACCCCATCAGGGGTTAGAAGCGCTATATATATGCAAACCTTTTTCCCTCTTCTATCCCTCCGCTATCCTTCTGAATCCAAATAACTGACTAACATATCCACCACTTAAAATTTACTTGCATGTTTCACTATACTAATTCAACACTAATCCTCTATGGGTCCCGGAGTAGCGTGCTACTCGCCGAAAAAGCGCTTCGACGCCTCGTCAGGGGTAGTAAGCGCTATACAAATGCAATTACAATACAATACAATAAATACTGCTCGGAGGCTTTGATCGCACTGCCATAGCGCTGGGATGCCCTCGAGTAACCACGTGCTCTATAAATGCTGCTTCAATTCAATTCAATTCAGTAGAAGCTCTCAAAGGATTTGGGTCAAGTAGCATAAACACACCTATGCAGAAGCACAGGTCTGCACCCTACGAAATCTCTAAAGGTCTCTCTTAAGAGTTGAAAAGATGGAATTAATGTTCTCCGTCACTAAGCAAAACATAATATTAGTTGCATTCAATTTAGACGATCCCACATGACTCTTCCTTCTCAGTGTTTTTCCAGGCTCCCAGCACAGATTGGACACTATCACCTCCTTTCCCACGTCGTTAAGTTACAGTTTTGTTCGTCCTTGGCCATTCTCCTCCTCCTCAATGAGAACCCCTCTCCTCGCTCGTAAACGCAATTATTTCTGCCAACTCCATCTTCTCGTACCTTGCTATCTATTAAAACAAAAACTCCCTTATGCTAACTAACGAGGCCACACCTGCAGTAGAATCAAAATGCAACAAACCATTCCACAGTGAAGGTTAAACACAATCAGAACGTGGAACTGTGATGTGAGCTTATACTGAAACATAACGTTAGGCTAAAATGAAATGGCACATGAAGTTAAACTAGAATTCATGTTAGGCCTCATATTAATGACAAACTTTAGCAAGTGCACTTGATTACAAATACGTGCACAAAATGCAAATGCATCACAAATAAAATCTTATAACACATGAATAATGTAAAAGCTATTAAGAATAATTAATAAAACTTTTCTCAAGTGAACATGATATTGTGTTACACCTGAATCTCCTAAACATTAGTGTGCACATATTACTTCATTAGTTTCATGATACATCACCTCATAACTATAGATTTCTCTTAATCATCAGTAAATCAATACATTAGATTTCTCTATTAGTCACAATTTTAAGCACACATTTATAAGCTGCATCTGTTATAGACCTATTAGTACATTAATCACATGGAATATATTTGAGTGCTGGCTACTCATAGATATGGTGCACTCCTACTTTATCTCAAAGTGAGATCAAATTTATGCTTGTCCAGTCCCCCCCTCATATGGTGTATTAAGCCATCACACTATCTCCTAATCTTATCTTTTAATCTTATCTTATTGAACCAAGTTAAACCCTTGTCATGGCAATTGTTTTTCTCTTCAATTCCTCCATACACTTCGTGTCATTATAGTGCTCATCCTGTTTTCACTCTATCAGTATATCTCCTCTATTTCAAGTGACTCCTTTCCTTGCCTTGTATCCACTGTAAACCTTCACCCCACAACCAATATTATTACACAAAGAGCAATAATCAACAGTGGTCTCAAAATAGAACCAATTATACCACTTCCCAGAACTGCAAAGCATATGCCTAAAGCACTGAATCCATGTCCAACTGAATCCCAAACACCTTCTCCTGTGAGCCCTCCCAAATCATTGTGAATGTCAGTAATATTCTTTATGTACTCCTGCAAGTCCTTACTTTTGTCCGGGATGTAAGTACAACATTGTTGGACCTTTAACATCCAACAGACTCAGCCTTCCTTTGCGAGTGAAAGTTCTAACGCAAGACGGTTCTGCAAAACCATAGCCCTAATAGCAAACAACTCAGTATTTACCAGCAACAACACTCCAGCTGTATTAGTAGATAGCTTATCAACTGTAGTGGAAAGCGTTCTAATCTTGATGTCATTCAGTATCACCCCTACATTTGGTATGATCGCTCCAAAGATATCTCTCCAGCACTAGCACCACAGTTCGACCTAGAGTTCTTCTCCCAGACAGGTTGATCAAAATTCTCCACATGACAAATCTTTGGAAAAACAGCTTCTAAATAACACATACCATACCATTTGTTTGACAAATTAAAGTAAGCATTCTTTCCACAAACAAAATAAACTTCAAGAATCACAGGATCAATTCCATCCAGAAATAACTCCCAAGTTCTGCGAACTTCAAAAGTATGATCACACTCACTTTCTCCTACAAAAATAGTGGTTCTTATCATTGTGTATACACAATTTCCCTTGATGCTGTCAATCTAATGTTAGTGCCCCTGCATTTCCTGCCATCTGATGATCCAATTCTTCTTGTGACCAACTTATAACCTGCTTTCCCCTTTCAGCACTTTCTATCACTGCTCTGTATCAATCTTCTACTTGATCCAGAAATTTCTTTTCAATATCAGTTACAACACAGCTCAAATTATATTTATGCGTATCTAGAATTTTGACAGGGACAAAATATCTACTAACTGTGTCAACAGTCTGGGTGTATGAATGCCTATTCAAATGTTTGAACAACAGGACTTCCGTAAAGGCCAAATCATAATTTGAGAAATAATACTCAAAATGGCCTTTCCCATAGAAAATACTCAGCAACAAACTACAAGTGATACCATATGTCAAAGGTAAGTGATGATAAGTAATTCCCTCTGCAACTGATGCAGGCAACTGCATGCAGATGTAACAGTCTTTTGCTTCCATTGCATTAACATATTCATAAAGCAATTTAGCATAAGCATTTAGCGTGTAATCTCTCCTAGATAAGTCTATGTGTAAATTCTGTCCCTCTAATGAATATAAACCTCCATCTAACTTTGTGTGATGATTTTGGTTCAGGTGCATGTTTCTCTTCTTTAGCTTTAGTTGAACCTAAACTTAGCCCTATAATTAATACTATCAAACCTAACACAAAAAGTTCTATAATTGCCCTTATTATGTACCTATGTCCACGACTAATATTATTCGTTTTCATTCTATTTAGAATCAGACCAAGAGGGTGAAGAAATAGCAGCAACGGAATTCTCTTCTGTAATCTCCACCTGTGCAAACCAGCAAAACAGCAACCAGATTCTATCTGTTTTTGGCTTTATTTACAATGTATATACAATCTTTGTGAGATTTCCCTAGCCCTACTCCGTGTTCTTCTAGATTGTTGACCTTAAGTTTATTCTTCTTCCACTCGGGCCAGCAAATGCAAGAAGAATATTTAAATCAGTCCCCAGAAGTTTCAGCAGAACCTCTGTTATTAGTCTAGAATTTCCAGAAGTCGCTCTCATCGTCATCAGTGATCGTGAGTCCAGAGGTCAGAATCAGACTCGTTCAGCACTACAGCATCAGCTCCTTCCGATTCAGATTCAACTTCAGCTTCAACCTCAGACTCCTCAAGTTCCCTTTCAGTTGGTTCAAGTGCTGTCTCAAGCTTTGACTGGTCCCCTACAGATTGGCTGACCTCTTCCCGGGCCCTTTCGACCACAGCTGGTATTTCTTCTGGGAGAGGTGCTGTTTCTCATTCAAGAGGTCACAGGACTCTGCGAGAGTGGGACGCATGCACCCAATTTAGCAAGCCACCGCACTTCACAGCAATCATAGTCGCCAAGATCACCTGGTATAGACCACGCCAATGAGTCTCAAGGCAGTTCTTTCTCACATGCTTTTTCACCATGACCTAGTCCCCCAGACTAAGGTTGTTGCACAGCTCCTGTTGTGACAGTGCTTTTGCCGCTTCCACCTGGTGAGAGACAGAACGAATCACGTCAGCCAGTCCTTTACAGTAATCAAGCACCAAATCGTCTGTGATGTTTACAAGTACATTTGCAGGCACAACAGGCATTCACACAGCCCTTCCCATGAGTATCTCATGTGGGGACAATCCTGTCCTTCGATCAAGAACACTGCGAAGACTCGTGAGCACAAGAGGCAAAGCATCAGGCCATTTCAGAGATGTTGAGGCACACACTTTAGCCAACCTTGATTTCAAAGTGCTGTTGACTTGTTTTACGATACCTGAAGCTTCTGGCCCAAAACTGCAGTGTAATCTTTGCTCCACTGGCAGTGCTGCGATTAGCATTCTCAAGATTTCATTATTAAAATGAGTTCCTCGGTCTATTTCTAAAGAGGTTGGAAATCCGAATATCAGAAAGAGTTCCCTCAACAGCAGTTTTGCTACGGTAAGGCTATCACATCTCCTAGTAGGGTAGGCTTCAACCCAACGTGAAAAGATGTACACTACTAGAATGCACCTCAATCCATTGCATGCTGGCATTTCAATTAAATCCAGCTGCATCCTGTTAAAAGGATCTCCTGATCTTCCTATGTGACTCAGTGTAACAACAGTCTGCTTTTCCACATTAATTAGCTGACAAATCACACATAGGTAAAACACAAAGCCTCAGCCATCACTCGGAACTTCGGGTTAAACCAAGTCTGTCTAAACAATCGCACCATGGCATCTCTTCCCACATGTATCAGCCCATGGTAATACCTTGCCATCAGCTGCAACAAACTATTAGACTGCACTGGTCTCTCATCTTCTGAAACCTAAATGTCATCACTTTGTTTCACAAATCCTGATCCAACCTTGCTGTTCCTCCTCAGTAATTTCCTCCTGCAACATTTTACCTTCCTCCCATGTATCAGCAATTGCCATCAAAAGGTTGAAATTGGTTTCATCAGTACCTTTATTTGTATATTCTCCATTAAAGTGCAAACGTTCATTGCACAGTAGCGTGCAACTTCGTCTGCATAGCGATTTCCTACTGTGACGAAATCGCTTCCCTTACTTACAATGGACAGATCATTTGACGACCGCAACTTGTGCTGACCTTTGTAGTGTTTCCAGTAGTTTTCTCACATTTCCTCCATTGCAGATCGGGGAACCTGATGTGGTCATCATCCCCTTTGAGACCATAACTGTCCGAAATTATGAACTGCACCAAAACCATACTGGCTATCAGTGAAGATTATAATACAATAAAGAGGGGACTGTGGGCTATATTTAAACAGGTCCAGCATACAAGCCCATGTAAAGTTCAAGAAACCGAATGGTATGCTGTTCCTAATGAACACTGTTGGTTGATGTCAAAGTAGTGATATATAATTATTAAATCACGACAGGCAGGAGAAAATTTCCTCCTTTTGGAAAAAGACCCTCACACACCCAAGTCACAGGATGTATTGCCTCATCATCGGGTCTGCTCCTTATCGGGTCGGCGCTGCAATACCCGATCGGTGCCCGAATCGGGGCCTTTTAGCGGAGATCTTTATTCCTGTTGCCGTAAGGTGTAGTGTGTGTAAGGGTTTTGAGGAAAGTGTAGATGTGGAAGGTGCAAAGGTGAAGTTAAAAATAAGAGGAAGCGATCCACTCAGAATTATTTTAATGAATGTGGTCGCTCTCTTAATTAAAAAACGTGATTAGTGCGCACCCCTCTTATAAGGTATTGGGGATGTGCGCTGAACAGGTCAACATGTTTCTTGCCATTGATTCAATTAGAAGGCAATTCTTCAGGACCAATTTAAAATCTAACTACACTTTTTGGTGGTGGATCCCAATGGTATAATTAAGTGTCCACTCGTACAGCACCCTAAAAGTGGTACCTGTTAAATTAGAGCATCAACCTATGGAGAAAAATTCATAAAAAGTTAATTCAACATGAATTGTAATCATTACATTGCTGATGTGGTGTTCAGTGAGTGAAACTTACTCGTGCTACTAGCGCATGCATCACACTAGGTTGTTTGTGACCATGCAGGCTGGCTAAGATTCAAGTAAAAAACATTTTATAAAAATGTATATGTAGACAGCAACCAAGATCGTCAAATTATTCTGTATAAGTACACACTCACCCTAATTGGGTCAAATTACTGCTTCATCGTATACCGGCAGAGTTTTGAACACTGAATAGTGCAGTGCCCTGGTCACAAGTAGATGAAAAAGATATGGAGATAGGTTAGTATTATTATAGTCTGCTGTTGAAGGAGGCTTACTCTAAGCTAGACCACCCCCGGTGTGGGGGTATCTGCAATGATGTGATGAGAATGCGGTCTGTCGGGGCGTCATGAAATCGAGCGCAACCCCGTGAATGGCCCTGTCCCTGGAATCTGGACTGAGTCAGACGGTGTGGCTGTACCTCGCTTCATGCGCCGACAACCCACCCCAAAACACCAGCAGTGTCCCACATCAGGGAAACCAGAAACAGAGGTGTCGCCAGGAGCTCAAGCAAGGGTTCTTGCCGTGCCCGTTTAACAGTAAGCGGTCATTTAAACCATAAAGGTCAATCGGTCCCCTTGCTCAAATGAAACCGGCATTGTGAGTAGAGCTCAAGCAAGGGTTCTTGCCAGGCCCGTTTTGCAATAGGCGGTGATTTAACCCCAAGGACCGACTGGTCCCATTGCTCAAATAAAACCGGCATTGCCAGAGTACAATGTCGGAGCTACGGGAGGCGCCTCAGTCTGTGTAGCCCATGTTCAACAGCCGGTGGAACGGCTTTTGCTTTTTTAAGCTGTTTAGCAGCCAGACTATTATATCGCGTTAGCGGTATACTCACATTTGCAGTCCGCAGCTACTGGCGGGTCAACACCTACCCACAGTCTGCCGGTCCCGGGAGGTACATGACAGTGGTGGAGACGCTTAGTTGTACTCCCTGATAACGCGTGCAGTGGGCGGTGACTCCCGTGTCAGTGCGAGCTCCTGCTAGTGCGTAAACCTCTCTCTCCCAAAAACGGGCGCCATCTTAGGGCTGGGTAACTCGGTATTATTGGCGGTATCAAAGTGTGTTGATTTAGTGCCTCTCTAGACATAACGAGGGATGCCATAATGGAATAGGCAGACTAGAGTCTGGGAGGCAGTACAATTGTGTAAGTCTGCATATTTATTAATCTAAGAAAATTGTTCGTTAAGTTAGAGTGGTCAAAACGGGCTCTTGTTAGTGCGTCACCCTTTGTTTCCCACCTTGGGGGTGGGAGACTCGAGAATAATAAGTGGTATCAAGGGGTGCTTATAGGGTGTGTTAAATCTGTGCCTCTCTAGACACCAAGAAGAGCGCCATATTGGAATTGGCAATATAAAGTTAAGAAGAGAATAAAATTGTGTAAATCACACACTTTATAAAGCCCAGAAAATTATTTCATTGAGTTAGAGAGTATATCAATGGTAATATCCACTGGTGGAGTGCCCAATTAATTGAGATGGGAGAAGTCAATATGGCAATCGTGGAAGGAATGACCAGTGGTTAACCCTCCCAGATTGATGAACACGTTGTCAGAGTTCAACCACAACTGGTTCCATGCAGATAAATCTCTAGATGGTCAAGGGATTCATTAAGGTGTTAGTTTGTTATTTGATCAGTGATGCTCAGGGGATATCTTCGTTCAATCCCTCCTTGTCCGAGGCTAATCTCAGTACCCATCTTTGCTCAATTCTGAAGAGGGTGTCCTTGGTCATGCCCGGATGTGTTTCAAGGACACACCATCTGATTGAGTCTGGCGGATGTTGCATCTGTTCGTAGTGGCACGTCATTTTAGTGTTAGTTTTATGGCAACGGATATTACTCCGGTGTTCTGTAATTCGGGTTCTTATTGATCTGGTGGTCATCCCTATGTAAAGGAGATCACAGGGGCATTTTAGCATGTATATGCAGTTAGTAGTGTTACAGTTCGTGTGTCTGTTGATTATCCATTTGAATCCATTGGGGAATGTAATCTCTTTTGTCATCTTTGTAAAAGGGCAAACACTACAAGAGCCACATGGATGGTGTCCCTTCACTGGTGGTAGGTCCCACAAGGATCTCTGTGTGCCCGTATCTTGATTTTTGGGTCTTGTATGGACTAACATATCCTTAAGGTTGCTAGTGCATTTGAAAGCAAACCTCGGGGCTGGAAGGTTGAGGTTACCTGTATTCAAAATCCCCCAGTGTTTTTTAATGACATTCTTTACTCGATTGGAATTGGGTGTAAATGTAGTAACACACGTAAGCTGGTCACTGGGTTCTTTTTGTATGGGGTCAAGTTGACCTTCTCTGTTGTTGTTTCTTGCTCTTTTCAAAGAGCGAGACACATCCCTTTGTGGATATTGTCTCATGCATAAATGTGTAGCAAGGACCTTAGATTCTTTCTCAAAGTCAGTAATCGTACTACAGTTCCTTCGTTTACAAAGGAACTGTCCAAACAGTAGATTCTGTTTCAAGGCTCTTGGATGGTGACTGCTAAAAAGTAGCAGGCTATTTTTGTCTGTTGGTTTTCGGTAAAGGGTCGTTGTAATTCCTCCTCCCCCTAACCTAACCAATAGGTCCAGAAATGGTATTTCAGACTCCGAGATAGTGCTGGAGAACCTCAAGTGTGGGTTCAATGTGTTGATCCACTTACAGAAATCTTCGCACTCGGTGCGGTTTCCTTTCCACAGGATCAAGATATCATCAATGAACCGCTTCCATAGGAGCACATTCGCCAGATGGGGGTTGTTGGCGCAGAGGATCTCCCTTTCCTCAAACGCCGCCATGTAGAGGCATGCCAGGCTCGGGGCGAATGTGCTGCCCATGGAAGTGCCCTGTGTTTGATGGTATAATTGTCTGTTATATTCAAAGAAATTTTCTGTAAGGGCTAAGAAGGCACATTCGAGTATGAAGGCTACTGGGGTTGGGGAGTTCCACTCTGTGTGACTCAGTGCATCCTCTATTACCTCCAAAGTAGCCTGTTGCGGGATGTTAGTATAGAGGGCCTCAACATCCAGAGTGACTAGTAGGTTCACCTCCTCTGGATGTTGGACCCCCTCAAGTAAGCGGAGCACGTCTGTGGTGTCTTTCACAAACGAGGGAGTATTCCTGACCAAAGGCTGGAGAAAGTGATCACAGAACTTTGAAAGCGGCTCGAGGATCGAGCCGATCCCTGACACAATAGGTCTGCCGGGGACTGGGGTGATCCCTTTATGCACTTTAGGCAGGATGTAGAATTAGGGAGTCTTTAGATTATTCTGGGTTAGAAAGGTGGCTTCTTTGTTTGAGACCCAGCCCTCAGTTTCTGCTGTATGGACCATCGTGGCAATTACGATAGTGAGCCGTGGTGTAGGGTCTTCTCTAATGGGTGTGTAGTATTTTCGGTCACTCAATTGGCGCAAGCATTCCCTGTCGTAGTCAGCGGTGGACATGATGACAGTTGCCCCACCCTTATCAGCCTGTTTGATGATAATCGAGAGGTCATCTGACAGTGCCTTAACTGCAGCCTGTTCATTGGACGATAGGTTG
Organism: Calotriton arnoldi; assembly: GCA_963921515.1. Lineage (NCBI taxonomy): Eukaryota > Metazoa > Chordata > Amphibia > Caudata > Salamandridae > Calotriton > Calotriton arnoldi. The sequence goes on along the minus strand of CAWUFW010003054.1, from coordinate 24,941 downwards.
TGAAAGGGAGTGGGCGCAGTATGGTTCTGAAGATCAGTAAGGACTGCTTGCTTGAAAGTTAGGACTTCATGGGGAACCATTCCACTGTTAGGTGTAAAAGTGGAGGGGTTACGTAGCCCAGAATCCTCCTCTGGTGGTCTTAATCTGTCCTGAAAAAAGGCCTTCAAGCGTATTTTTCTGAAGAAGCCGTGTATCTCACAAGTGTCGCGAAATTTGTCATTTTTTGAAGTGGGGACAAACCCCAATCCTTTCTGTAGTACCGCCTCTTCCGTTGGACTGAGAGGTCTAGGAGAGAGGTTAATTACTAAACTCTCCTGCTTCTTGTCTGGCTCCTTGTCTCCATTGAAAGTGTCGATTGATCTTGCCACTGTATTGTTTTTGGTGACCTCTTCTGCGCCCTTTTCCTCTGCCCCAACCTCTGCCCAAAAAAGAAGGTGCATTGCCTTGTTGAGGAAATGGAGGCGGTCCATGGTGGTACATGGGGTATTGCCAAAATTGAGGTCCCTGAAAATGGGGTCAATGGTAATGTGGTCCCTTGTAAGGCGGTGGACCATATTGGGGGTACGTTTGGCGCTTATTCTGTCGGATGTTTTTATTATTCCAGCTCCCGTTGCTGGAGTCACTATTGGAGGAGCCTCTCCTAGAAGGATTGGAACTCTCATCCGATGAATACGACCCCCCGGGCGTGGTGTAATCTGCCCTGAGGTATGGGTATATTCTTTCTTTGTCAAATTTGGTAGTGTCTTTTTGAAGCTTAGCAATTTTCTGCTTCATCAAATACTCTTTATTATCCGCAATTTCTGCATTAATCTCTGCCAGTTTGGTCTTGAACACAGTGGTTTGGACAGTCACCTTAATTGCCCCCTCTGCAGTCTGAATCCTTATTAATAATGCATCTGCAATCCTCTTTGCAGTATTGATGATGAGGATGAGCCAGTCCCGAGTGCATTTCCATGCAACTAGGGACCACTCTTTTTTAAAGACCGCATCCTCCAGAAATAGGCGAGGGAAATTGCTGACCAAAAGGCCATTAGGGGCTATATTAGCCCGTAGATATTCCGTCATCATGGCCCCGGGTAACGTTATTTTAAGCCATTCACGCTTCATGGTGGATAGGGAGGTCCAGTCTTCTGACTGGCTCCCAGAAGCGGAGTTACCATCACCCCCCAATAGGGACGGTGTTCTAAGAATCTCGGTTGCTATGTCATCGCCAAAGCTGAGTCCCTGATACTCATCCATATTAGTGGTTTTGATGTATCTTACGACTTGTGAAAAAGGGTCACGGAAAGAATTACTTCCAGTGTCCTTGTGATGGGCCAGGGGAACCGCTAGTATCTCCCCGGTAACCTGAAATCAAATACGTCCCACGGGGGTCGCCCGTGCGGAAATATAATACAATAAAGAGGGGACTGTGGGCTATATTTAAACAGGTCCAGCATACAAGCCCATGTAAAGTTCAAGAAACCGAATGGTATGCTGTTCCTAATGAACACTGTGGTTGATGTCAAAGTAGTGATATATAATTATTAAATCACGACAGGCAGGAGAAAATTTCCTCCTTTCGGAAAAAGATCCTCACACACCCAAGTCACAGGATGTATTGCCTCATCATCGGGTCTGCTCCTTATCGGGTCGGCGCTGCAATACCCGATCGTCGCCCGAATCGGGGCCTTTTAGCGGAGATCTTTATTCCTGTTGCCGTAAGGTGTAGTGTGTGTAAGGGTTTTGTGGAAATTGTAGATGTGGAAGGTGCAAAGGTGAAGTTAAAAATAAGAGGAAGCGATCCACTCAGAATTATTTTAATGAACGTGGTCGCTCTCTTAATTAAAAAACGTGATTAGTGCGCACCCCTCTTATAAGGTATTGGGGATGTGCACTGAACAGGTCAACATGTTTCTTGCCATTGATTCAATTAGAAGGCAATTCTTCAGGACCAATTTAAAATCTAACTACACTTTTTGGTGGTGGATCCCAATGGTATAATTAAGTGTCCACTCGTACAGCACCCTAAAAAGTGGTACCTGTTAAATTAGAGCATCAACCTATGGAGAAAATTCATAAAAAGTTAATTCAACATGAATTGTAATCATTACATTGCTGATGTGGTGTTCAGTGAGTGAAACTTACTCGCGCTACTAGCGCATGCATCACACTAGGTTGTTTGTGACCATGCAGGCTGGCTAAGATTCAAGAAAAAACATTTTATAAAAATGTATATGTAGTCAGCAACCAAGATCGTCAAATTATTCTGTATAAGTACACACTCACCCTAATTGGGTCAAATTACTGCTTCATCGTATACCGGCAGAGGTTTGAACACTGAATAGTGCAGTGCCCTGGTCACGAGTAGATGATAAAGATATGGAGATAGGTTAGTATTATTATAGTCTGCTGTTGAAGGAGGCTTACTCTAAGCTAGACCACCCCCGGTGTGGGGGTATCTGCAATGATGTGATGAGAATGCGGTCCGTCGGGGCGTCATGAAATCGAGCGCAACCCCGTGAATGGCCCTGTCCCTGGAATCTGGACTGAGTCAGACGGTGTGGCTGTACCTCGCTTCATGCGCCGACAACCCACCCCAAAACACCAGCAGCGTCCCACATCAGGGAAACCAGAAACAGAGGTGTCGCCAGGAGCTCAAGCAAGGGTTCTTGCCGTGCCCGTTTAACAGTAAGCGGTCATTTAAACCATAAAGGTCAATCGGTCCCCTTGCTCAAATAAAACCGGCATTGCGAGTAGAGCTCAAGCAAGGGTTCTTGGCAGGCCCGTTTTGCAATAGGCGGTGATTTAACCCCAAGGACCGACTGGTCCCATTGCTCAAATAAAACCGGCATTGCCAGAGTACAATGTCGGAGCTACGGGAGGCGCCTCAGTCTGTGTTGCCCATGTTCAACAGCCGGTGGAACGGCTTTTGCTTTTTTAAGCTGTTTAGCAGCGAGACTATTATATCGCGTTAGCGATATACTCACATTTGCAGTCCGCAGCTACTGGCGGGTCAACACCTACCCACAGTCTGCCGGTCCCGGGAGGTACATGACAGTGGTGGAGACGCTTAGTTGTACTCCCTGATAACGCGTGCAGTGGGCGGTGACTCCCGTGTCAGTGCGAGCTCCTGCTAGTGCGTAAACCTCTCTCTCCCAAAAACGGGCACCATCTTAGGGCTGGGTAACTCGGTATTATTGGCGGTATCAAAGTGTGTTGATTTAGTGCCTCTCTAGACATAACAAGGGATGCCATAATGGAATAGGAAGACTAGAGTCTGGGAGGCAGTACAATTGTGTAAGTCTGCATATTTATTAATCTAAGAAAATTGTTCGTTAAGTTAGAGTGGTCAAAACGGGCTCTTGTTAGTGCGTCACCCTTTGTTTCCCAAAATGGGCGCCATCTTGGGGGTGGGAGACTCGAGATTAATAGGTGGTATCAAGGGGTGCTTATAGGGTGTGTTAAATCTGTGCCTCTCTAGACACCAAGAAGAGCGCCATATTGGAATTGGCAATATAAAGTTAAAAAGAGAATAAAATTGTGTACATCACACACTTTATAAAGCCCAGAAAATTATTTCATTGAGTTAGAGAGTATATCAATGGTAATATCCACTGGTGGAGTGCCCAATTAATTGAGATGGGAGAAGTCAATATGGCAATCGTGGAAGGAATGACCAGTGGTTAACCCTCCCAGATTGATGAACACGTTGTCAGAGTTCAACCACAACTGGTTCCATGCAGATAAATCTCTAGATGGTCAAGGGATTCATTAAGGTGTTAGTTTGTTATTTGATCAGTGATGCCCAGGGGATATCTTCGTTCAATCCCTCCTTGTCCGAGGCTAATCTCAGTACCCATCTTTGCTCAATTCTGAAGAGGGTGTCCTTGATCATGCCCGGATGTGTTTCAAGGACACACCATCTGATTGAGTCTGGCGGATGTTGCATCTGTTCGTAGTGGCACGTCATTTTAGTGTTAGTTTTATGGCAACGGATATTACTCCGGTGTTCTGTAATTCGGGTTCTTATTGATCTGGTGGTCATCCCTATGTAAAGGAGATCACAGGGGCATTTTAGCATGTATATGCAGTTAGTAGTGTTACAGTTCGTGTGTCTGTTGATTATCCATTTGATTCCATTGGGGAATGTAATCTCTTTTGTCATCTTTGTAAAAGGGCAAACACTACAAGAGCCACATGGATGGTGTCCCTTCACTGGTGGTAGGTCCCACAAGGATCTCTGTGTGCCCATATTTTGATTTTTGGGTCTTGTATAGACTAACATATCCTTAAGGTTGCTAGTGTGTTTGAAAGCAAACCTCTGGGCTGGAAGGTTGAGGTTACCTGTATTCAAAATCCCCCAGTGTTTTTTAATGACATTCTTTACTCGATTGGAATTGGGTGTAAATGTAGTAGCACACGTAAGCTGGTCACTGGGTTCTTTTTGTATGGGGTCAAGTAGACCTTCTCTGTTGTTGTTTCTTGCTCTTTTCAAAGAGCGAGACACATCCCTTTGTGGATATTGTCTCATGCATAAATGTGTAGCAAGGACCTTAGATTCTTTCTCAAAGTCAGTAATCGTACTACAGTTCCTTCGTATACGAAGGAACTGTCCAAACGGTAGATTCTGTTTCAAGGCTCTTGGATGGTGATTGCTAAAAAGTAGCAAGCTATTTTTGTCTGTTGGTTTTCGGTAAAGGGTCGTTGTAATTCCTCCTCCCCCTAACCTAACCAATAGGTCCAGAAATGGTATTTCAGACTCCGAAATAGTGCTGGAGAACCTCAAGTGTGGGTTCAATGTGTTGATCCACTTACAGAAATCTTCGCACTCGGTGCGGTTTCCTTTCCACAGGATCAAGATATCATCAATGAACCGCTTCCATAGGAGCACATTCGCCAGATGGGGGTTGTTGGCGCAGAGGATCTCCCTTTCCTCAAACGCCGCCATGTAGAGGCATGCCAGGCTCGGGGCGAATGTGCTGCCCATGGAAGTGCCCTGTGTTTGATGGTATAATTGTTTGTTATATTCAAAGAAATTTTCTGTAAGGGCTAAGAAGGCACATTCGAGTATGAAGGCTACTGGGGTTGGGGAGTTCCACTCTGTGTGACTCAGTGCATCCTCTATTACCTCCAAAGTAGCCTGTTGCGGGATGTTAGTATAGAGGGCCTCAACATCCAGAGTGAGTAGTAGCTTCACCTCCTCTGGATGTTGGACCCCCTCAAGTAAGCGGAGCACGTCTGTGGTGTCTTTCACAAACGAGGGAGTATTCCTGACCAAAGGCTGGAGAAAGTGATCACAGAACTTTGAAAGCGGCTCGAGGATCGAGCCGATCCCTGACACAATAGGTCTGCCGGAACTGGGGTGATCCCTTTATGCACTTTAGGCAGGATGTAGAAATAGGGAGTCTTTGGATTATTCTGGGTTAGAAAGGTGGCTTCTTTGTTTGAGACCCAGCCCTCAGTTTCTGCTGTATGGACCATTGTGGCAATTACGGTAGTGAGCCGTGGTGTAGGGTCTTCTCTAATGGGTGTGTAGTATTTTCGGTCACTCAATTGGCGCAAGCATTCCCTGTCGTAGTCAGCGGTGGACATGATGACAGTTGCCCCACCCTTATCAGCCTGTTTGATGATAACCGAGGGGTCATCTGACAGTGCCTTAACTGCAGCCTGTTGATTGGACGATAGTTTGTGAAAGGGAGTGGGCGCAGTATGGTTCTGAAGATCAGTAAGGACTGCTTGCTCGAAAGTTAGGACTTCATGGGGAACCATTCCACTCTTAGGTGTAAAAGTGGAGGGGTTACGTAGCCCAGAATCCTCCTCTGGTGGTCTTAATCTGTCCTGAAAAAAGGCGTTCAAGCGTATTTTTCTGAAGAAGCCGTGTATCTCACAAGTGTCGCGAAATTTGTCATTTTTTGGAGTGGGGACAAACCCCAATCCTTTCTGTAGTACCGCCTCTTCCGTTGGACTGAGAGGTCTAGGAGAGAGGTTAATTACTAAACTCTCCTGCCTCTTGTCTGGCTCCTTGTCTTCATTGAAAGTGTCGATTGATCTTGCCACTGTATTGTTTTTGGTGACCTCTTCTGCGCCCTTTTCCTCTGCCCCAACCTCTGCCCAAAAAAGAAGGTGCATTGCCTTGTTGAGGAAATGGAGGCGGTCCATGGTGGTACATGGGGTATTGCCAAAATTGGGGTCCCTGAAAATGGGGTCCTTGGTAATCTGGTCCCTGGTAAGGCGGTGGACCATATTGGGGGTACGTTTGGCGCGTATTCTGTCGGATGTTTTTATTATTCCAGCTCCCGTTGCTGGAGTCACTATTGGAGGAGCCTCTCCTAGAAGGATTGGAACTCTCATCCGATGAATACGACCCCCCGGGCGTGGTGTAATCTGCCCTGAGGTATGGGTATATTCTTTCTTTGTCAAATTTGGTAATGTCTTTTTGAAGCTTAGCAATTTTCTGCTTCATCAAATACTCTTTATTATCCGCAATTTCTGCATTAATCTCTGCCAGTTTGGTCTTGAACACAGTGGTTTGGACAGTCACCTTAATTGCCCCCTCTGCAGTCTGAATCCTTATTAATAATGCATCTGCAATCCTCTTTGCAGTATTGATGATGAGGATGAGCCAGTCCCTAGTGCATTTCCATGCAACTAGGGACCACTCTTTTTTAAAGACCGCATCCTCCAGAAATAGGCGAGGGAAATTGCTGACCAAAAGGCCATTAGGGGCTATATTAGCCCGTAGATATTCCGTCATCATGGCCCCGTGTAACGTTATTTTAAGCCATTCGCGCTTCATGGTGGATAGGGAGGTCCAGTCTTCTGACTGGCTCCCAGAAGCGGAGTTACCATCACCCCCATAATAGGGACGGTGTTCTAAGAATCTCGGTTGCTATGTCATCGCCAAAGCTGAGTCCCTGATACTCATCCATCTTAGTGGTTTTGAGGTATCAGATGACTTGTGAAAAAGGGTCACGGGAAGAATTACTTCCAGTGTCCTTGTGATGGGCCAGGGGAACCGCTAGTATCTCCCCGGTAACCTGAAATCAAATACGTCTCACGGGGGTCGCCCGTGCGGAAATATAATACAATAAAGAGGGGAGTGTGGGCTATATTTAAACAGGCCCAGCATACAAGCCCATGTAAAGTTCAAGAAACCGAATGGTATGCTGTTCCTAATGAACACTGTTGGTTGATGTCAAAGTAGTGATATATAATTATTAAATCACGACAGGTAGGAGAAAATTTCCTCCTTTCGGAAAAGACCCTCACACACCCAAGTCACAGGATGTATTGCCTCATCATCGGGTCTGCTCCTTATCGGGTCGGCGCTGCAATACCCGATCGGCGCCCGAATCGGGGCCTTTAGCAGAGATCTTTATTCCTGTTGCCGTAAGGTGTAGTGTGTGTAAGGGTTTTGTGGAAAGTGTAGATGTGGAAGGTGCAAAGGTGAAGTTAAAAATAAGAGGAAGCGATCCACTCAGAATTATTTTAATGAACGTGGTCGCTCTCTTAATTAAAAAACGTGATTAGTGCGCACCCCTCTTATAAGGTATTGGGGATGTGCACTGAACAGGTCAACATGTTTCTTGCCATTGATTCAATTAGAAGGCAATTCTTCAGGACCAATTTAAAATCTAACTACACTTTTTGGTGGTGGATCCCAATGGTATAATTAAGTGTCCACTCGTACAGCACCCTAAAAAGTGGTACCTGTTAAATTAGAGCATCAACCTATGGAGAAAAATTCATAAAAAGTTAATTCAACATGAATTGTAATCATTACATTGCTGATGTGGTGTTCAGTGAGTGAAACTTACTCGTGCTACTAGCGCATGCATCACACTAGGTTGTTTGTGACCATGCACTTGTGAGATACACGGCTTCTTCAGAAAAATACGCTTGAAGGCCTTTTTTCAGGACAGATTAAGACCACCAGAGGAGGATTCTGGGCTACGTAACCCCTCCACTTTTACACCTAAGAGTGGAATGGTTCCCCATGAAGTCCTAACTTTCGAGCAAGCAGTCCTTACTGATCTTCAGAACCATACTGCGCCCACTCCCTTTCACAACCTATCGTCCAATGAACAGGCTGCAGTTAAGGCACTGTCAGATGACCCCTCGATTATCATCAAACAGGCTGATAAGGGTGGGGCAACTGTCATCATGTCCACCGCTGACTACGACAGGGAATGCTTGCGCCAATTGAGTGGCCGAAAATACTACACACCCATTAGAGAAGACCCTACACCACGGCTCACTACCGTAATTGCCACGATGGTCCATACAGCAGAAACTGAGGGCTGGGTCTCAAACAAAGAAGCCACCTTTCTAACCCAGAATAATCCAAAGACTCCCTATTTCTACATCCTGCCTAAAGTGCATAAAGGGATCACCCCAGTCCCCGGCAGACCTATTGTGTCAGGGATCGGCTCGATCCTCGAGCCGCTTTCAAAGTTCTGTGATCACTTTCTCCAGCCTTTGGTCAGGAATACTCCCTCATTTGTGAAAGACACCACAGACGTGCTCCGCTTACTTGAGGGGGTCCAACATCCAGAGGAGGTGAACCTACTAGTCACTCTGGATGTTGAGGCCCTCTATACTAACATCCCGCAACAGGCTACTTTGGAGGTAATAGAGGATGCACTGAGTCTCACAGAGTGGAACTCCCCAACCCCAGTAGCCTTCATACTCGAATGTGACTTCTTAGCCCTTACAGAAAATTTCTTTGAATATAACAAACAATTATACCATCAAACACAGGGCACTTCCATGGGCAGCACATTCGCCCCGAGCCTGGCATGCCTCTACATGGCGGCATTTGAGGAAAGGGAGATCCTCTGCGCCAACAACCCCCATCTGGCGAATGTGCTCCTATGGAAGCGGTTCATTGATGATATCTTGATCCTGTGGAAAGGAAACCGCACCGAGTGCGAAGATTTCTGTAAGTGGATCAACACATTGAACCCACACTTGAGGTTCTCCAGCACTATTTCGGAGTCTGAAATACCATTTCTGGACCTATTGGTTAGGGTAGGGGGAGGAGGAATTACAACGACCCTTTACCGAAAACCAACAGACAAAAATAGCCTGCTACTTTTTAGCAATCACCATCCAAGAGCCTTGAAACAGAATCTACCGTTTGGACAGTTCCTTCTTGTACGAAGGAACTGGAGTACGATTACTGACTTTGAGAAAGAATCTAAGGTCCTTGCTACACATTTATGCATGAGACAATATCCACAAAGGGATGTGTCTCGCTCTTTGAAAAGAGCAAGAAACAACAACAGAGAAGGTCTACTTGACCCCATACAAAAAGAACCCAGTGACCAGCTGACGTGTGTTACTACATTTACACCCAATTCCAATCGAGTAAAGAATGTCATTAAAAAACACTGGGGGATTTTGAATACAGGTAACCTCAACCTTCTAGCCCCGAGGTTTGCTTTCAAACGCACTAGCAACCTTAAGGATATGTTAGTCCATACAAGACCCAAAAATCAAGATACGGGCACACAGAGATCCTTGTGGGACCTACCACCAGTGAAGGGACACCATCCATGTGGCTCTTGTAGTGTTTGCCCTTTTACAAAGATGACAAAAGAGATTACATTCCCCAATGGATTCGAATGGATAATCAACACTCACACGAACTGTAACACTACTAACTGCATATACATGCTAAAATGCCCCTGTGATCTCCTTTACATAGGGATGACCACCAGATCAATAAGAACCCGAATTACAGAACACCGGAGTAATATCCGTTGCCATGAAACTAACACTAAAATGACGTGCCACTACGAACAGATGCAACATCCGCCAGACTCAATCAGATGGTGTGTCCTTGAAACACATCCGGGCATGACCAAGGACACCCTCTTCAGAATTGAGCAAAGATGAGTACTGAGATTAGCCTCGGACAAGGAGGGATTGAACGAAGATATCCCCTGGGCATCACTGATCAAATAACAAACTAACACCTTAATGAATCCCTTGACCATCTAGAGATTTATCTGCATGGAACCAGTTGTGGTTGAACTCTGACAACGTGTTCATCAATCTGGGAGGGTTAACCACTGGTCATTCCTTCCACGATTGCCATATTGACTTCTCCCATCTCAATTAATTGGGCACTCCACCAGTGGATATTACCATTGATATACTCTCTAACTCAATGAAATAATTTTCTGGGCTTTATAAAGTGTGTGATTTACACAATTTTATTCTCTTCTTAACTTTATATTGCCAATTCCAATATGGCGCTCTTCTTGGTGTCTAGAGAGGCACAGATTTAACACACCCTATAAGCACCCCTTGATACCACCTATTAATCTCGAGTCTCCCACCCCCAAGATGGCGCCCATTTTGGGAAACAAAGGGTGACGCACTAACAAGAGCCCGTTTTGACCACTCTAACTTAACGAACAATTTTCTTAGATTAATAAATATGCAGACTTACACAATTGTACTGCCTCCCAGACTCTAGTCTGCCTATTCCATTATGGCATCCCTCGTTATGTCTAGAGAGGCACTAAATGAACACACTTTGATACCGCCAATAATACCGAGTTACCCAGCCCTAAGATGGCGCCCGTTTTTGGGAGAGAGAGGTTTACGCACTAGCAGGAGCTCGCACTGACACGGGAGTCACCGCCCACTGCACGCGTTATCAGGGAGTACAACTAAGCGTCTCCACCACTGTCATGTACCTCCCGGGACCGACAGACTGTGAGTAGGTGTTGACCCGCCAGTAGCTGCGGACTGCAAATGTGAGTATACCGCTAACGCGATATAATAGTCTGGCTGCTAAACAGCTTAAAAAAGCAAAAGCCGTTCCACCGGCTGTTGAACATGGGCAACACAGACTGAGGCTCCTCCCGTAGCTCCGACATTGTACTCTGGCAATGCCGGTTTTATTTGAGCAATGGGACCAGTCGGTCCTTGGGGTTAAATCACCGCCTATTGCAAAACGGACCTGGCAAGAACCCTTGCTTGAGCTCTACTCGCAATGCCGGTTTTATTTGAGCAAGGGGACCGATTGACCTTTATGGTTTAAATGACCGCTTACTGTTAAACGGGCACGGCAAGAACCCTTGCTTGAGCTCCTGGCGACACCTCTGTTTCTGGTTTCCCTGATGTGGGACACTGCTTGTGTTTTGGGGTGGGTTGTCGGCGCATGAAGCGATGGACAGCCACACCGTCTCACTCAGTCCAGATTCCAGGGACAGGGCCATTCACGGGGTAGCGCTCGATTTCATGACGCCCCGACGGACCGCATTCTCATCACATCATTGCAGATACCCCCACACCGGGGGTGGTCTAGCTTAGAGTAAGCCTCCTTCAACAGCAGACTATAATAATACTAACCTATCTCCATATCTTTTTCATCTACTCGTGACCAGGGCACTGCACTATTCAGTGTTCAAAACTCTGCCGGTATACGATGAAGCAGTAATTTGACCCAATTAGGGTGAGTGTGTACTTATACAGAATAATTTGACGATCTTGGTGGCTGTCTACATATACATTTTTATAAAATGTTTTTACTTGAATCTTAGCCAGCCTGCATGGTCACAAACAACCTAGTGTGATGCATGCGCTAGTAGCACGAGTAAGTTTCACTCACTGAACACCACATCAGCAATGTAATGATTACAATTCATGTTGAATTAACTTTTTATGAATTTTTCTCCATAGGTTGATGCTCTAATTTAACAGGTACCACTTTTAGGGTGCTGTACGAGTGGACACTTAATTATACCATTGGGATCCACCACCAAAAAGTGTAGTTAGATTTTAAATTGGTCCTGAAGAATTGCCTTCTAATTCAATCAATGGCAAGAAACATGTTGACCTGTTCAGCGCACATCCCCAATACCTTATAAGAGGGGTGCGCACTAATTACGTTTTTTAATTAAGAGAGCGACCACGTTCATTAAAATAATTCTGAGTGGATCGCTTCCTCTTATTTTTAACTTCACCTTTGCACCTTCCACATCTACACTTTCCACAAAACCCTTACACACACTACACCTTACGGCAACAGGAATAAAGATCTCCGCTAAAGGCCCCGATTCGGGCGCCGATCGGGTATTGCAGCGCCGACCCGATAAGGAGCAGACCCGATGATGAGGCAATACATCCTGTGACTTGGGTGTGTGAGGGTCTTTTCCGAAAGGAGGAAATTTTCTCCTGCCTGTCGTGATTTAATAATTATATATCACTACTTTGACATCAACCAACAGTGTTCATTAGAAACAGCATACCATTCGGTTTCTTGAACTTTACATGGACTTGTATGCTGGACCTGTTTAAATATAGCCCACAGTCCACTCTTTATTGTATTATATTTCCACACGGGCGACCCCCGTGGGACGTATTTGATTTCAGGTTACCGGGGAGATACTAGCAGTTCCGTTGGCCCATCACAAGGACACTGGAAGTAATTCTTCCTGTGACCCTTTTTCACAAGTCATCTGATACCTCAAAACCACTAAGATGGATGAGTATCAGGGACTCAGCTTTGGCGATGACATAGCAACCGAGATTCTTAGAACACCGTCCCTATTGGGGGGTGATGGTAACTCCGCTTCTGGGAGCCAGTCAGAAGACTGGACCTCCCAATCCACCATGAAGCGTGAATGGCTTAAAATAACGTTACACGGGGCCATGATGACGGAATATCTACGGGCTAATATAGCCCCTAATGGCCTTTTGGTCAGCAATTTCCCTCGCCTATTTCTGGAGGATGCGGTCTTTAAAAAAGAGTGGTCCCTAGTTGCATGGAAATGCACTAGGGACTGGCTCATCCTCATCATCAATACTGCAAAGAGGATTGCAGATGCATTATTAATAAGGATTCAGACTGCAGAGGGGGCAATTAAGGTGACTGTCCAAACCACTGTGTTCAAGACCAAACTGGCAGAGATTAATGCAGAAATTGCGGATAATAAAGAGTATTTGATGAAGCAGAAAATTGCTAAGCTTCAAAAAGACATTACCAAATTTGACAAAGAAAGAATATACCCATACCTCAGGGCAGATTAAACCACGCCCGGGGGGTCGAATTCATCGGATGAGAGTTCCAATCCTTCTAGGAGAGGCTCCTCCAATAGTGACTCCAGCAACGGGAGCTGGAATAATAAAAACATCCGACAGAATACACGCCAAACGTACCCCCAATATGGTCCACCGCCTTACCAGGGACCACATTACCAAGGCCCCCATTTTCAGGGACCCCAATTTTGGCAATACCCCATGTACCACCATGGACCGCCTCCATTTCCTCAACAAGGCAATGCACCTTCTTTTTTGGGCAGAGGTTGGGGCAGAGGAAAAAGGCGCAGAAGAGGTCACCAAAAAACAATACAGTGGCAAGATCAATCGACACTTTCAATGGAGACAAGGAGACAGACAAGAGGCAGGAGAGTTTAGTAATTAACCTCTCTCCTAGACCTCTCAGTCCAACGGAAGAGGCGGTACTACAGAAAGGATTGGGGTTTGTCCCCACTCCAAAAAATGACAAATTTCGCGACACTTGTGAGATACACGGCTTCTTCAGAAAAATACGCTTGAAGGCCTTTTTTTAGGACAGATTAAGACCACCAGAGGAGGATTATGGGCAACGTAACCCCTCCACTTTTACACCTAACAGTGGAATGGTTCCCCATGAAGTCCTAACTTTCGAGCAAGCAGTCCTTACTGATCTTCAGAACCATACTGCGCCCACTCCCTTTCACAACCTATCGTCCAATGAACAGGCTGCAGTTAAGGCACTGTCAGATGACCCCTCGATTATCATCAAACAGGCTGATAAGGGTGGGGCAACTGTCATCATGTCCACCGCTGACTACGACAGGGAATGCTTGCGCCAATTGAGTGACCGAAAATACTACACACCCATTAGAGAAGACCCTACACCACGGCTCACTACCGTAATTGCCACGATGGTCCATACAGCAGAAACTGAGGGCTGGGTCTCAAACAAAGAAGCCACCTTTCTAACCCAGAATAATACAAAGACTCCCTATTTCTACATCCTGCCTAAAGTGCATAAAGGGATCACCCCAGTCCCCGGCAGACCTATTGTGTCAGGGATCGGCTCGATCCTCGAGCCGCTTTCAAAGTTCTGTGATCACTTTCTCCAGCCTTTGATCAGGAATACTCCCTCGTTTGTGAAAGACACCACAGACGTGCTCTGCTTACTTGAGGGGGTCCAACATCCAGAGGAGGTGAACCTACTAGTCACTCTGGATGTTGAGGCCCTCTATACTAACATCCCGCAACAGGCTACTTTGGAGGTAATAGAGGATGCACTGAGTCACACAGAGTGGAACTCCCCAACCTCAGTAGCCTTCATACTCGAATGTGCCTTCTTAGCCCTTACAGAAAATTTCTTTGAATATAACAAACAATTATACCATCAAACACAGGGCACTTCCATGGGCAGCACATTCGCCCCGAGCCTGGCATACCTCTACATGGCGGCGTTTGAGGAAAGGGAGATCCTCTGCGCCAACAACCCCCATCTGGCGAATGTGCTCCTATGGAAGCGGTTCATTGATGATATCTTGATCCTGTGGAAAGGAAACCGCACCAAGTGCGAAGATTTCTGTAAGTGGATCAACACATTGAACCCACACTTGAGGTTCTCCAGCACTATTTCGGAGTCTGAAATACCATTTCTGGACCTATTGGTTAGGTTAGGGGGAGGAGGAATTACAACGACCCTTTACCGAAAACCAACAGACAAAAATAGCCTGCTACTTTTTAGCAGTCACCATCCAAGAGCCTTGAAACAGAATCTACCGTATGGACAGTTCCTTCGTATACGAAGGAACTGTCCAAACGGTAGATTCGTATACGAAGGAACTGTAGTACGATTACTGAGTTTGAGAAAGAATCTAATGTCCTTGCTACACATTTTTGCATGAGACAATATCCACAAAGGGATGTGTCTCGCTCTTTGAAAAGAGCAAGAAACAACAACAGAGAAGGTCTACTTGACCCCATACAAAAAGAACCCAGTGACCAGCTTACGTGTGTTACTACATTTACACCCAATTCCAATCGAGTAAAGAATGTCATTAAAAAACACTGGGGGATTTTGAATACAGGTAACCTCAACCTTCCAGCCCCGAGGTTTGCTTTCAAACGCACTAGCAACCTTAAGGATATGTTAGTCCATACAAGACCCAAAAATCAAGATATGGGCACACAGAGATCCTTGTGGGACCTACCACCAGTGAAGGGACACCATCCATGTGGCTCTTGTAGTGTTTGCCCTTTTACAAAGATGACAAAAGAGATTACATTCCCCATGTGATTCAAATGGATAATCAACAGACACACGAACTGTAACGCTACTAACTGCATATACATGCTAAAATGCCCCTGTGATCTCCTTTACATAGGGATGACCACCAGATCAATAAGAACCCGAATTACAGAACACCGGAGTAATATCCGTTGCCATAAAACTAACACTAAAATGACGTGCCACTATGAACAGATGCAACATCCTCCAGACTCAATCAGATGGTGTGTCCTTGAAACACATCCGGGCATGACCAAGGACCCCCTCTTCAGAATTGAGCAAAGATGGGTACTGAGATTAGCCACGGACAAGGAGGGATTGAACGAAGATATCCCCTGGGCATCACTGATCAAATAACAAACTAACACCTTAATGAATCCCTTGACCATCTAGAGATGTATCTGCATGGAACCAGTTGTGGTTGAACTCTGACAACGTGTTCATCAATCTGGGAGGGTTAACCACTGGTCATTCCTTCCACGATTGCCATATTGACTTCTCCCATCTCAATTAATTGGGCACTCCACCAGTGGATATTACCATTGATATACTCTCTAACTCAATGAAATAATTTTCTGGGCTTTATAAAGTGTGTGATTTACACAATTTTATTCTCTTCTTAACTTTATATTGCCAATTCCAATATGGCGCTCTTCTTGGTGTCTAGAGAGGCACAGATTTAACACACCCTATAAGCACCCCTTGATACCACCTATTAATCTCGAGTCTCCCACCCCCAAGATGGCGCCCATTTTGGGAAACAAAGAGTGACGCACTAACAAGAGCCCGTTTTGACCACTCTAACTTAACGAACAATTTTCTTAGATTAATAAATATGCAGACTTACACAATTGTACTGCCTCCCAGACTCTAGTCTGCCTATTCCATTATGGCATCCCTCGTTATGTCTAGAGAGGCACTAAATCAACACACTTTGATACCGCCAATAATACCGAGTTACCCAGCCCTAAGATGGCGCCCGTTTTGGGAGAGAGAGGTTTACGCACTAGCAGGAGCTCGCACTGACACGGGAGTCACCGCCCACTGCACGCGTTATCAGGGAGTACAACTAAGCGTCTCCACCTACTGTCATGTACCTCCCGGGACCGGCAGAATGTGGGTAGGTGTTGACCCGCCAGTAGCTGCGGACTGCAAGTGTGAGTATACCGCTAACGCGATATAATAGTCTCGCTGCTAAACAGCTTAAAAAGCAAAAGCCGTTCCACCGGCTGTTGAACATGGGCAACACAGACTGAGGCGCCTCCCGTAGCTCCGACATTGTACTCTGGCAATGCCGGTTTTATTTGAGCAATGGGACCAGTCGGTCCTTGGGGTTAAATCACCGCCTATTGCAAAACGGGCCTGGCAAGAACCCTTGCTTGAGCTCTACTCACAATGCCGGTTTTATTTGAGCAAGGGGACCGATTGACCTTTATGGTTTAAATGACCGCTTACTGTTAAACGGGCACGGCAAGAACCCTTGCTTGAGCTCCTGGCGACACCTCTGTTTCTGGTTTCCCTGATGTGGGACGCTGCTGGTGTTTTGGGGTGGGTTGTCGGCGCATGAAGCGAGGTACAGCCACACCGTCTGACTCAGTCCAGATTCCAGGGACAGGGCCATTCACGGGGTTGCGCTCGATTTCATGACGCCCCGACAGACCGCATTCTCATCACATCATTGCAGATACCCCCACACAGGGGGTGGTCTAGCTAGAGTAAGCCTCCTTCAACAGCAGACTATAATAATACTAACCTATCTCCATATCTTTTTCATCTACTCGTGACCAGGGCACTGCACTATTCAGTGTTCAAAACTCTGCCGGTATACGATGAAGCAGTAATTTGACCCAATTAGGGTGAGTGTGTACTTATACAGAATAATTTGACGATCTTGGTTGCTGTCTACATATACATTTTTATAAAATGTTTTTACTTGAATCTTAGCCAGCCTGCATGGTCACAAACAACCTAGTGTGATGCATGCGCTAGTAGCACGAGTAAGTTTCACTCACTGAACACCACATCAGCAATGTAATGATTACAATTCATGTTGAATTAACTTTTTATGAATTTTTCTCCATAGGTTGATGCTCTAATTTAACAGGTACCACTTTTTAGGGTGCTGTACGAGTGGACACTTAATTATACCATTGGGATCCACCACCAAAAAGTGTAGTTAGATTTTAAATTGGTCCTGAAGAATTGCCTTCTAATTGAATCAATGGCAAGAAACATGTTGACCTGTTCAGCGCACATCCCCAATACCTTATAAGAGGGGTGCGCACTAATCACGTTTCTTAATTAAGAGAAGCGACCACGTTCATTAAAATAATTCTGAGTGGATCGCTTCCTCTTATTTTTAACTTCACCTTTGCACCTTCCACATCTACACTTTCCTCAAAACCCTTACACACACTACACCTTACGGCAACAGGAATAAAGATCTCCGCTAAAGGCCCCGATTCGGGCGCCGATCGGGTATTGCAGCGCCGACCCGATAAGGAGCAGACCTGATGATGAGGCAATACATCCTGTGACTTGGGTGTGTGAGGGTCTTTTTCCGAAAGGAGGAAATTTTCTCCTGCCTGTCGTGATTTAATAATTATATATCACTACTTTGACATCAACCAACAGTGTTCATTAGAAACAGCATACCATTCGGTTTCTTGAACTTTACATGGGCTTGTATGCTGGACCTGTTTAAATATAGCCCACAGTCCCCTCTTTATTGTATTATATTTCCGCACGGGCGACCCCCGTGGGACGTATTTGATTTCAGGTTACCGGGGAGATACTAGCGGTTCCCCTGGCCCACCACAAGGACACTGCAAGTAATTCTTCCTGTGACCCTTTTTCATAAGTCATCTGATACCTCAAAACCACTAAGATGGATGAGTATCAGGGACTCAGCTTTGGCGATGACATAGCAACCGAGATTCTTAGAACACCGTCCCTATTATGGGGGTGATGGTAACTCCGCTTCTGGGAGCCAGTCAGAAGACTGGACCTCCCTATCCACCATGAAGCGCGAATGGCTTAAAATAACGTTACACGGGGCCATGATGACGGAATATCTACGGGCTAATATAGCCCCTAATGGCCTTTTGGTCAGCAATTTCCCTCGCCTATTTCTGGAGGATGCGGTCTTTAAAAGAGTGGTCCCTAGTTGCATGGAAATGCACTAGGGACTGGCTCATCCTCATCATCAATACTGCAAAGAGGATTGCAGATGCATTATTAATAAGGATTCAGACTGCAGAGGGGGCAATTAAGGTGACTGTCCAAACCACTGTGTTCAAGACCAAACTGGCAGAGATTAATGCAGAAATTGCGGATAATAAAGAGTATTTGATGAAGCAGAAAATTGCTAAGCTTCAAAAAGACATTACCAGATTTGACAAAGAAAGAATATACCCATACCTCAGGGCAGATTACACCACGCCCGGGGGGTCGTATTCATCGGATGAGAGTTCCAATCCTTCTAGGAGAGGCTTCTCCAATAGTGACTCCAGCAACGGGAGCTGGAATAATAAAAACATCCGACAGAATATGTGCCAAACGTACCTCCAATATGGTCCACTGCCTTACCAGGGACCACATTACCAAAGACCCCATTTTCAGGGACCCCAATTTTGGCAATACCCCATGTACCACCATGGACCGCCTCCATTTCCTCAACAAGGCAATGCACCTTCTTTTTTGGGCAGAGGTTGAGGCAGAGGAAAAGGGCGCAGAAGAGGTCACCAAAAAACAATACAGTGGCAAGATCAATCGACACTTTCAATGGAGACAAGGAGCCAGACAAGAGGCAGGAGAGTTTAGTAATTAACCTCTCTCCTAGACCTCTCAGTCCAACGGAAGAGGCGGTACTACAGAAAGGATTGGGGTTTGTCCCCACTCCAAAAAATGACAAATTTCGCGACACTTGTGAGATACACGGCTTCTTCAGAAAAATACGCTTGAAGGCCTTTTTTGAGGACAGATTAAGACCACCAGAGGAGGATTCTGGGCTACGTAACCCCTCCACTTTTACACCTAACAGTGGAATGGTTCCCCATGAAGTCCTAACTTTCGAGCAAGCAGTCCTTACTGATCTTCAGAACCATACTGCGCCCACTCCCTTTCACAACCTATCGTCCAATGAACAGGCTGCAGTTAAGGCACTGTCAGATGACCCCTCGATTATCATCAAACAGGCTGATAAGGGTGGGGCAACTGTCATCATGTCCACCGCTGACTACGACAGGGAATGCTTGCGCCAATTGAGTGACCGAAAATACTACACACCCATTAGAGAGACCCTACACCACGGCTCACTACCGTAATTGCCACGATGGTCCATACAGCAGAAACTGAGGGCTGGGTCTCAAACAAAGAAGCCACCTTTCTAACCCAGAATAATCCAAAGACTCCCTATTTCTACATCTTGCCTAAAGTGCATAAAGGGATCACCCCAGTCCCCGGCAGACCTATTGTGTCAGGGATCGGCTCGATCCTCGAGCCGCTTTCAAAGTTCTGTGATCACTTTCTCCAGGCTTTGGTCAGGAATACTACCTCATTTGTTAAAGACACCACAGATGTGCTCCGCTTACTTGAGGGGGTCCAACATCCAGAGGAGGTGAACCTACTAGTCACTCTGGATGTTGAGGCCCTCTATACTAACATCCCGCAACAGGCTACTTTGGAGGTAATAGAGGATGCACTGAGTCACACAGAGTGGAACTACCCAACCCCAGTAGCCTTCATACTCGAATGTACCTTCTTAGCCCTTACAGAAAATTTCTTTGAATATAACAAACAATTATACCATCAAACACAGGGCACTTCCATGGGCAGCACATTCGCCCCGAGCCTGGCATGCCTCTACATGGCGGCGTTTGAGGAAAGGGAGATCCTCTGCGCCAACAACCCCCATCTGGCGAATGTGCTCCTATGGAAGCGGTTCATTGATGATATATTGATCCTGTGGAAAGGAAACCGCACCGAGTGCGAAGATTTCTGTAAGTGGATCAACACATTGAACCCACACTTGAGGTTCTCCAGCACTATTTCGGAGTCTGAAATACCATTTCTGGACCTATTGGTTAGGTTAGGGGGAGGAGGAATTACAACGACCCTTTACCGAAAACCAACAGACAAAAATAGCCTGCTACTTTTTAGCAGTCACCATCCAAGAGCCTTGAAACAGAATCTACCGTTTGGACAGTTCCTTCGTATACGAAGGAACTGTAGTACGATTACTGACTTTAAGAAAGAATCTAAGGTCCTTGCTACACATTTATGCATGAGACAATATCCACAAAGGGATGTGTCTCGCTCTTTGAAAAGAGCAAAAAACAACAACAGAGAAGGTCTACTTGACCCCATACAAAAAGAACCCAGTGACCAGCTTACGTGTGTTACTACATTTACACCCAATTCCAATCGAGTAAAGAATGTCATTAAAAAACACTGGGGGATTTTGAATACAGGTAACCTCAACCTTCCAGCCCCGAGGTTTGCTTTCAAACGCACTAGCAACCTTAAGGATATGTTAGTCCATACAAGACCCAAAAATCAAGATACGGGCACACAGAGATCCTTGTGGGACCTACCACCAGTGAAGGGACACCATCCATGTGGCTCTTGTAGTGTTTGCCCTTTTACAAAGATGACAAAAGAGATTACATTCCCCAATGGATTCAAATGGATAATCAACAGACACACGAACTGTAACACTACTAACTGCATATACATGCTAAAATGCCCCTGTGATCTCCTTTACATAGGGATGACCACCAGATCAATAAGAACCCGAATTACAGAACACCGGAGTAATATCCGTTGCCATAAAACTAACACTAAAATGACGTGCCACTACGAACAGATGCAACATCCGCCAGACTCAATCAGATGGTGTGTCCTTGAAACACATCCGGGCATGACCAAGGACACCCTCTTCAGAATTGAGCAAAGATGGGTACTGAGATTAGCCTCGGACAAGGAGGGATTGAGCGAAGATATCCCCTGGGCATCACTGATCAAATAACAAACTAACACCTTAATGAATCCCTTGACCATCTAGAGATTTATCTGCATGGAACCAGTTGTGGTTGAACTCTGACAACGTGTTCATCAATCTGGGAGGGTTAACCACTGGTCATTCCTTCCACGATTGCCATATTGACTTCTCCCATCTCAATTAATTGGGCACTCCACCAGTGGATATTACCATTGATATACTCTCTAACTCAATGAAATAATTTTCTGGGCTTTATAAAGTGTGTGATTTACACAATTTTATTCTCTTCTTAACTTTATATTGCCAATTCCAATATGGCGCTCTTCTTGATGTCTAGAGAGGCACAGATTTAACACACCCTATAAGCACCCCTTGATACCACCTATTAATCTCGAGTCTCCCACCCCCAAGATGGCGCCCATTTTGGGAAACAAAGAGTGACGCACTAACAAGAGCCCGTTTTGACCACTCTAACTTAACGAACAATTTTCTTAGATTAATAAATATGCAGACTTACACAATTGTACTGCCTCCCAGACTCTAGTCTGCCTATTCCATTATGGCATCCCTCGTTATGTCTAGAGAGGCACTAAATCAACACACTTTGATACCGCCAATAATACCGAGTTACCCAGCCCTAAGATGGCGCCCGTTTTTGGGAGAGAGAGGTTTACGCACTAGCAGGAGCTCGCACTGACACGGAGTCACCGCCCACTGCATGCGTTATCAGGGAGTACAACTAAGCGTCTCCACCACTGTCATGTACCTCCCGGGACCGGCAGACTGTGGGTAGGTGTTGACCCGCCAGTAGCTGCGGACTGCAAATGTGAGTATACCGCTAACGCGATATAATAGTCTCACTGCTAAACAGCTTAAAAAAGCAAAAGCCGTTCCACCGGCTGTTGAACATGGGCAACACAGACTGAGGCGCCTCCCGTAGCTCCGACATTGTACTCTGGCAATGCCGGTTTTATTTGAGCAATGGGACCAGTCGGTCCTTGGGGTTAAATCACCGCCTATTGCAAAATGGGCCTGGCAAGAACCCTTGCTTGAGCTCTACTCACAATGCCGGTTTTATTTGAGCAAGGGGACCGATTGACCTTTATGGTTTAAATGACCGCTTACTGTTAAACGGGCACGGCAAGAACCCTTGCTTGAGCTCCTGGTGACACCTCTGTTTCTGGTTTCCCTGATGTGGGACGCTGCTGGTGTTTTGGGGTGGGTTGTCGGCGCATGAAGCGAGGTACAGCCACACCGTCTGACTCAGTCCAGATTCCAGGGACAGGGCCATTCACGGGGTTGCGCTCGATTTCATGACGCCCCGACAGACCGCATTCTCATCACATCATTGCAGATACCCCCACACCGGGGGTGGTCTAGCTTAGAGTAAGCCTCCTTCAACAGCAGACTATAATAATACTAACCTATCTCCATATCTTTTTCATCTACTCGTGACCAGGGCACTGCACTATTCAGTGTTCAAAACTCTGCCGGTATACGATGAAGCAGTAATTTGACCCAATTAGGGTGAGTGTGTACTTATACAGAATAATTTGACGATCTTGGTTGCTGTCTACATATACATTTTTATAAAATGTTTTTTACTTGAATCTTAGCCAGCCTGCATGGTCACAAACAACCTAGTGTGATGCATGCGCTAGTAGCACGAGTAAGTTTCACTCACTGAACACCACATCAGCAATGTAATGATTACAATTCATGTTGAATTAACTTTTTATGAATTTTTCTCCATAGGTTGATGCTCTAATTTAACAGGTACCACTTTTTAGGGTGCTGTACGAGTGGACACTTAATTATACCATTGGGATCCACCACCAAAATGTGTAGTTAGATTTTAAATTGGTCCTGAAGAATTGCCTTCTAATTGAATCAATGGCAAGAAACATGTTGACCTGTTCAGCGCACATCCCCAATACCTTATAAGAGGGGTGTGCACTAATCACGTTTTTAATTAAGAGAGCGACCACGTTCATTAAAATAATTCTGAGTGGATCGCTTCCTCTTATTTTTAACTTCACCTTTGCACCTTCCACATCTACACTTTCCACAAAACCCTTACACACACTACACCTTACGGCAACAGGAATAAAGATCTCCGCTAAAAGGCCCCGATTCGGGCGCCGATCGGGTATTGCAGCGCCGACCCGATAAGGAGCAGACCCGATGATGAGGCAATACATCCTGTGACTTGGGTGTGTGAGGGTCTTTTCCGAAAGGAGGAAATTTTCTCCTGCCTGTCGTGATTTAATAATTATATATCACTACTTTGACATCAACCAACAGTGTTCATTAGAAACAGCATACCATTCGGTTTCTTGAACTTTACATGGGCTTGTATGCTGGACCTGTTTAAATATAGCCCACAGTCCCCTCTTTATTGTATTATATTTCCGCACGGGCGACCCCCGTGGGACGTATTTGATTTCAGGTTACCGGGGAGATACTAGCGGGTCCCCTGGCCCATCACAAGGACACTGGAAGTAATTCTTCCCGTGACCCTTTTTCACAAGTCATCTGATACCTCAAAACCACTAAGATGGATGAGTATCAATGTTAGACTTGGCATCTTTTGGCGTGTTTCCCCTGACTTTTTGCTTTCTGACCTCCCGGTTTTGACTCTGTTTTTGCTGGTGTAATGATTCTGCGCACTTTCCTCACTGCTGTCCAGTGGGAAAGTGCAAGTGCTCCTGTATAAAATGTGTTATGGATTAGTGTTTCCATGATTGGCCTATTTGGTTTATGTGTCAGTCCCTTGTAAAGTGCACTGCGAGTGCCAGGGCCTATAAACCAAATGCTGTTGGTGGGCTGCAGCACTGGATTGTGCCACCCACGCAAACAGCCCGTAAAGTGTAACTCGGGCCTGCCATCGCAGAGCCTGTGCGCAGCCTGAGGCTGCCATGTCGACTTGGCAAGTGCACACACTTGCAAGTCCCTAAACCTTCCCTTTGCTACATGTTAGTCACCCCTAAGGTAGGCCCAAGGTACCCCTGTGGGCAGGGTGCATTGTATGCGAAAGGTAGGACATGCCCGGGTGTGTGCGGCATGTCCTAATAGTGAATTACAGCCTAGTTCGTTTTTCACTATTGCAAGGCTACCTGTTCCCCCTAGGCCAGAACGGGCAGTTTTGATTATTACATCTTATAATCCTAACTGACCCCGGGAACATGGTAGAAATTCGAGTTTAGTATGCCTGGACTCAGAATGATAAAATGCAGCTTTTAGTGAAGTTGGTTTTAACATTCTGTGTTTGAAAAATACCACTTTTAGAAAGTGGGTATTTTCTTGTCTAACCATCCAAGCCTGCCTCTGCGGGTTGTGTATTCCTTGTCTGGAGTGTGAGTGACAGGGGCTGGGGGATGCCAGGAGACAGGGTGAGTCAGCGCAGGGCTGAATAGCAAGATCTACATGTAGATGGGTGGGAGGGGTCGCACCTGGGCCCTGAATAGGACAGTGCCTTCCCTCCACAATGCTGGCTCCACCTCCTGTGGTGCGTCTGATGTCCCTGGCCTACTCACTGAAAGAAGGGACGGAGACTTGTCAACAAAGTGCTCCAGAACTGGTTTGGACTAGGCAAAGGCCTCTCTGCCTTCAGAGAACAAAGGAATTGGGGATATAAATATT